>WAAF01013765.1:4514-87415 GCA_013400475.1 Tricholaema leucomelas | reverse complement strand
ACCAGCTCCACTCCTGCTCCCAGCTTGGTGCCAGCTGCAAACTCACTGCTGCTGGACTCAATCCCCTGCTCCAGATCACCAACAGAAGTACTAAACAGGACTGTGCCCAGCACTGATCTCAGTTTTCACAGCTGAATGCCTCAAAACTTCCTTTTACTGCAAAATGAGAGAGACTTTCTCCCTGATTTTCAGAATTTACCTAATTTCTCTTATTTGCCCTTAACTTCATATCAGCAAAAGGTCAAATTCCTTTCCCCTCTCCACCTTTTCTTGTGGCCTGTCATGAAAAGCAGCTGCAGGAAAGCTCAGTTTAGTTCAAGTGAGTTCACTCTCTTGGTGGCAAACAAATCACAGACCAAAGATTTGAAAGCAGCTGGTGGGAAGTGTTGTTTTGTTTTCAGTCCAGAGAATATTTCCTTGCTGTGTGTTAGGCAACACATCTGGAACCTTATTTCAAGCTTCATCCTTGCTTGATGGACTTCTGCAGCTGCAAACAGCAGCAGCAGCAGCAGAGTGACACATGGCAGAGTTATGACATCAAACAAAAGCCACCAGCTCACTTGATGGAACTGTCACAGGCTGGGTTGGAAGGGAGTTAAAGCTCAGCCAGCTCCAAGCCACAGCCAGCTCAAGGCCTCATCCAGCCTGGCCTTCAACACCTCCAGGAAGGGAGCAGCCACAACCTCCCTGGGCAAGCTGTGCCAGTGTCTCACCACCCTCACTCTGAAGAATTTCTGCCTCATCTCAGAACCAGGTTGGCAAAGCCCCTCAGGACCCCCAAGTCCAACCTAAAGCCCTACTCTAAAAGATCCACCTTAAACCATATCCCCAAGCACCACATCCAAACCACCCTTAAACACATCCAGGGGCAATCTCCCACTCTCAATCTCCCCTCTCCCAGCTCAAAGCTGTTGTCCCTTGTCCTGCCACTCCCAGCCCTTGCCAAAAGTTCCTCCTCAGCTCTCCTGAAGCACATTCAGCTCCCGGAAGGCTGCTCTGAGCTCTCCCTGGAGCCTTCCCTTCTCCAGGCTGAAAAGCCCCAACTCTCCCAACCTGTCCCCACAGGGGAGATGGCTCCAACCTCTGCTCATCTTCCCCTACCATGCTTTACTGTGTTGCAACATTAAGAAGCCAAAGAGGCAGCCAGGGGATGGCTCTGCCTAAAAACACTGCACAAAGTGAACAAGCAAAGACAATTTGCAGCCTGAACCTCAACTCCCCCTGGGGAAATTCTGCCCCCTCCAAGTGCTCACCACTCTTCTTCACAGCCTTACGAGGGCTCCAGTCCACTTGGACCTGGGCATGGAAATCCTCAATCAGCTGCAGAGCTTCCTTCAGGTTGCAGGGCTGGAACATGGTCTGGAACTTGGGGTTGAAGGCCTGGCGCAGGAGCGTGGAGCTGCGCGCGAAGTTCCCCAGCTCGCTCTGCTCGGGCAAGCACAGCACAAGGTCAGCTGGGAGAGGCTCCAGAGGGGGGCACAGAGCAGGGAGGCAGGAAAAGAAAAGCTGCTGAAATGGCAGCCAGAAAATGTGGCTTGTTGTGAGGGGTCTCACTGGTATAGAACTCGTAGAATCAACAACCAGGTTGGCAGAGAGCTCCAAGCTGCACACTCACTGCTGCTGGACTCAATCCCCTGCTCCAGATCATCAACTCCCTCAATTTAATGGCATCAGCTAAACAAATGAAGCTCTCCAAACATCTGCAGTGAGCAGCAATGGTTCAAACTCAAATGGTCCAGCTCTGGCTGGAGACATGTTCTTACCAAGAACATCCTGGTGGTACTGGCCTCTGAGCTGAGAGCAGGGTTGGAACTTGCCAGGAGATGGACTTGAGTCAGAAGCTGAACATGCTTGAAGAGCATAGAGCAAAGAGATTTTACCACAGAATCAACAACCAGGCTGGCAGAGAGCTCCAAGCTCACCCATGCCAACCCAGCACCCAGCCCTGTCCAACCAACCAGACCATGGCACTCAGTGCCCACAGCCAGCCTTGGCTTCAACACCTCCAGCCATGGGCACTCCACCACCTCCCTGGGCAGCCCATCCCAGTGCCAATCACTCTCTCTGCCAACAACTTCCTCCTCACAGCCAGCCTGAGCCTGCCCTGCCACAGCTTCAGGCTCTCTGCCCTTCTTCTGGCCCTGCCTGCCTGGCAGCAGAGCCCAACCCCAGCTGGCCACAACCTCCCTGCAGGGAGCTGCAGACAGCAATGAGCTCTGCCCTCAGCCTGCTCTGGGCCAGGCTGCACCCCCCCAGCTCCCTCAGCCTCTCCTCACAGGGCTGTGCCCCAGGCCCCTCCCCAGCCTTGCTGCCCTGCTCTGGGCACCTTCCAGCACCTCAACATCTCTCTGCAATGGAGGAGCCCAGAACTGGGCACAGCACTCCAGGGGTGGCCTGAGCAGTGCTGAGCACAGGGGCACAAGAACCTCCCTGCTCCTGCTGCCCACACTGCTCCTCAGCCAGCCCAGGATGCCCTTGGCTCTGCTGCCCACCTGGGCACTGCTGCCTCCTCTGCAGCTGCCACCCAGCACCCCCAGGGCCCTCTCTTCCTGCCTGCTCTCAGCCACTCTGGCCCCAGCCTGGAGCTGCTTGGGGTTGTTGTGGCCCAAGTGCAGAACCCTGCCCTTGGCCTTGTTCAGTCTCATCCCCTTGGCCTCTGCCCACCCACCCAGCCTGGCCAGGTCCCTCTGCAGGGTTCTGCTTCCCTCCACCAGCTCCACTCCTGCTCCCAGCTTGGTGCCAGCTGCAAACTCACTGCTGCTGGACTCAATCCCCTGTTCCAGCTCACCACCAGAGATACTGAACAGGCAACTGAATCAGTGCCTCAGAAACCCAAGAAACTGCAAAGCAGGAGCAGAGAGGCACCTGAGCACCCCAAAAAAAGGAACACTCTGACTCCAAAATCCATTTCTTGTTCACCAAACCTTCTTGCTGGAAGCTCCCCAAAGCTTCACCCAAGACACAGCCAACATCCACCAGGCCAGGGAACATCTTCTTACCTGCTGCATCTGCTGCTGGAGCCTCTTTCTCTGCATGCTGTCCAGAACAAGGCTCTGCAGAGGTTTCTCATTTGGAGGTTTGGATTTTTCTGTCTCTTGTGGTGTCTTGATTGAGGACTTTTTGATTTTCAGCTGCTCCAGCTGTTCTTTCACAGTCCTGTGCTGTTCATTGAGCAAATTGGCCAGAGGCTCTTCAAATCTGTTTGGGAATCAGGTAGAGCAAAATACAATCACCCAAAACTTGCTAACCACTCACCTTGAGTTAGCTCTGACCCTGAGGCACAGTTTAAGCACTCTCAGCCCTGTACTGCCCAACACTGAGAGTGTGGCTGAAGAGCAAACAACAGACTTTATGCAGTTGGTTTCCACACAAGTCCTTTCATCTCCCACAGCTCTGCTGCAGCTCTGGGATGCAAAACTGCAACTCTACTCCAAGGGCAGTTAAGTCTTGACCACCATTCCCCATCACATCCCATGTGTGTCCCACTCAATGCTCAGATCCTACCAACAGCAGTTCAGGATCTAACAAAGAACCACAGAATGGGCTGGGTTGGAAGGGATCTTCAAGTTCCAACTCCCCTGCCAGGGGCAGGGACACCTCTCACTAGCCCAGGTTGTTGCTTAAGGCCCCATCCAGCCTGGCCTTGAACACTTGGTGTAGGAAAAGGGAGGTCTTCAAAACCAGCTTCAGTCATCCCCTGCTTCCTGAGAGATTTCACAGGGTCACAGGATGTCAGGGGTTGGAAGGGACCCAAGATTATCAACCCCCCTGCCAGAGCAGGAGCACACAATCTAGCACAGATCACAGAGGAACATATCCAGACAGGCCTGGAAAGTCTCCAGGGAAGGAGACTCCACAACCTCTCTGGGGAGCCTGTGCCAGTGCTCTGGGACCCTTCCAGTCAAAAACTTCCCCCTTGTGCTGAGCTGGAACCTCCTGTGCTGCAGCTTCCATCCATTGCTCCTTGTCCTATCCCCAGGGAGCAGTGAGCAGAGCCTGCCCCCCCCATCCTGACCCCCAGCCCTCAGATGTTTATCAGCATTGATTAAATCCCCTCTCAGTCTTCTCTTCTCCAGACTAAGCAGCCCCAGGTGTCTCAGCCTCTCCTCATCAGGCAGTGCCCTCCAGTCCCCTCATCATCCTCGTAGCTCTCTGCTGGACCCTCTCCAGCCGATTCCTGTCCCTCTTCAACTGGGGAGCCCCAAACTGAAAGCAGTATTCAGGGTGAGGTCTAAGCAGGGCAGAGTAGAGGGGCAGGAGAACCTCCCTTGATCTGCTGGACACATTCTGCTTAATACACCCCAGGACCCCATTGGCCTTCTTGGGCCCCAGGGCACATTGCTGTGCCAGGGATGTTCTCCCCCAGCACTCCCAGGTCCCTCTCCACAGGGCTGCTCTCCAGCAGTCACCTCCCAGCCTGTCCTGGTGGAGTTTATTTTTCCTCCCCAGGTGCAGGACTCTGCACTTGGCCTTGTTGAACCTCATTTGGTTCCTCTGTGCCCAGCTCTGCCTGCCCAGGTCTCTGTGCCCACGTCTCTCTGGATGGCAGCACAGCCTGCAGCTGTCTCAGCCAAGCCTCCCAGTTTGGTGTCAGCAGCAAACTTGCTGAGCAGCCTCTGTCTGTGCCCTCATCAATGTCACTGAGGAAGATTTCTTTTAGCTCCCCATTTAATATCCTGATCTCTGCCTGCCAGCAGCTTCACTCCTGTCCAAGTCCCAGGTCAGCTGTGAGTGAAGCTGTTCCACAAGGCACCATAAACCCAGCAATACACCCAGCAAATGGGAGCTCTGCCACAACACAGCTTTAAGAATGGAGAGAGGTAGAAGTGGGGAAGAATTGAGCTGTGAGAGCTGCCATCAGCACTGCCAAACCCACACAATTTGTGCCCTCTAAGTTTCCCTGCTTGCAGTCTGTAGCTGGTTTAAGAGTGGCTGCACTCCCCTCTGGTACTGCTCACCCCAGAGGGAGTATCCAGAGACTCCAGCCTTTGTTTTAGCTCCTTTCCCAAACAGATACAGCTTGAGCTTGAGCTGATCTGCCCCATAAACAAGGAGACACCACTCACAGTACAGCTCACACAGAACCAGCTGCTCCAGTGCTGCTATCTAGAAACACTTCAGACCCTTCCCTCTTCAATGCACTGCTTCAACCCACACCAAAAGTCACTAAAAGCCAATTTCCAGACTTCAGAGTTGTTTCAGACATAGGCTTCAGCTTTCCTGTGCAGTCTTTTTTCCTTAGGAAAAGCCCTTCCAAGCTATTTACTGCCCAGCTGAGGTGGCAGAGCTGATCAAAGCAGCAACTCAAACATTCCTTTTTTCAGGTGGCTTTCAATGAGTGAAGTCAAAGATGGTAGCCAGAAAGAGAGGGTCAGGTGAGGGTCAAGGAGCCAGGGAATTCCAGGCCTGTCAGTCTCACCTCTGTGCCCACTAAGATGATGGAGCAGATCCTCCTGGAGGCACTACTGAGACAGGAGAATAGTGAAGAGGTGATTGGGTACACTCAGCATGGCTGCACCAAGGGCAACTCCTGCCTGGCAAACCTGGTGGCCTTCCATGAACAGGTCACAGCATGAATAGATGAGGGGAGAGCAACTGATGGCATTGAGCTGGACCTGAGCAAGGCCTTTGGCACTGTCCCACACCACAGCCTGGTCCCCAAGCTGGTGACACATGGGTTTGACAGGTGGACCACTGGATGGATAGAGAAGTGGCCTGATGGCTGCACCCAAAGAGTGGCAGTCAATGGCTCCATGGCCAAGTGCAGGTCAGGGACAAGTGGAACCCCTCAGGGATCAGTCCTGGGACCAGTCTTGTTCAACATCTTTGTGGGTGCCATGGGCAGAGGCACTGAGTGCAGCCTCAGCAGGTTTGCTGCCCACACCAAGCTGTGTGGGGCAGCAGACAGGCTGCAGGGCAGGGATGGCAGCCAGAGGCACCTGGGCAGGCTGCAGAGGTGGGCACAAGCCAAGCTCAGGAGGTGCAACAAGACCAAGGGCAAGGTCCTGCAGCTGGGTTGGAGCAATGCCAAGCACCAATCCAGGCTGGGCAGTGACAGGCTGGAGAGCAGCCCTGAGCAGAGGGACTTGGGGGTGCTGCTGGAGGAGAAGCTCAGCAGGAGCCAGCAGTGTGCACTTGCAGCCCAGAGAGCAACCAGAGCCTGGGCTGCAGCAGCAGAAGTGTGGCCAACAGGGCCAGGAAGGTGATTCTCTCCCTCTGGTGAGACCCCACCTGGAGTACTGCATCCAGTTCTGGAGCCCCTGGGCCAAGAGGGCTGTGGAGATGCTGGAGAGTGTCTAGAGCAGGGCCAGGAGGATGCTGAGAGGGCTGCAGCAGCTCTGCTGTGAGCACAGACTGAAAGAGTTGGGGCTGTGCAGGCTGGAGCAGAGAAGGCTCCCAGGGGACCTTCTTGTGGCCTTCCAGGGTCTGAAGGGGGCCACAGGAAAGCTGGGGAGGGACTTTTGAGGTTGTCAGGGAGTGACAGGACTGGGGGGGATGGAGCAGAGCTGGAGGTGAGGAGAGTCAGGCTGGAGGTGAGGAGGAAGTTCTGCAGCATGAGAGTGGTGAGAGCCTGGCAGGGGTTGCCCAGGGAGGTGGTTGAGGCCCCATGGCTGGAGGTGTTTCAGGCCAGGCTGGCTGAGGCTGTGGGCAGCCTGCTCTAGGGTAGGGTGTCCCTAGCCATGGCAGGGGGGTTGGGACTGGCTGATCCTTGTGGTCCCTTCCAGCCCTGACTGATTCTAAGATTCCAAGTGTCCAATCCCCTACAGAAAACTGGCTCAGAGCCTTCAGAACAGTGACCTGTGCTGAACAGACCTCCTCTTTGCTGGGTGGCTCAGCACAGCTGTAGGTAACCACAGGCTCTCTGGCAGAAGAGGTCATTTGACCAGAACCAGATGGTCCTACCTGAGTGCCTGAGGTGTATTAAAATTGGGTCTTGACTCTGGAACAGTATCTTCATCTTCTGGACCTTCATCTTCCATGTTGGAGAAACCCATTTCATCCTGAAACTGACAGCAAAGGTGCAGCAACAAGAGTCAGGAGCAGAAAGCAAGCTCCAGGAATGGATTTAGCATCACTAAAGTTCCTCTCAGGGTTCCTAGCACAGATCTCCACAGGGACTCAAGGGAAGTTCTGCCAAACTTCCCTTCCCTAAGCTACAATTCTGTGATTGGGCTCTTGGTTAAACCAAGACAAAAAGGTCAGATAAAAACCTCACAGTGCTGAGGAAGAAGTTTCAGGGTACAGAAGCAGAGAAGTGCTCCTCTAGCTTCTAGCAAAGCTACAGGGAAAAGGCTCAAAACAAAGTCAGGGTTTTCTGACTTGCAACTTCAGGCAGAGGTCAGTGGAATCGTTCCTGGCTTCTCTCATCCATCCCCTAAGCAGGCATCAGGGCACAAGAGGCACAAAATAAACTCAATCTAGGTCTGACAGTTCAGAAGCACACAGTCAGTACAGCACCTACCAGAGACATCCCTCTATGGCTTTAGAGATTTCACTTGGCCCAAAGGATGCTGGAGGAGCAGAGAATGCTGCAGGCTCTTCACTGCCAACCTTATGTGGAAACAAAGCAACCTGTGCCCCTTGGAGCACAGTGAGAGCAGCCAGGCAGGAAGTCCATACTGGCACTGCCACACATGAAGTTGATACTAGCACTAAAGAAATGAGTTTTAAGAGGTTTTTTCCCCCTTATTTTTAGTCTCCTTTGGTATTGTTTTCATTAAACTGAACCCAGTGCTCCAGGGGTGGCCTCTGGTGCCAGGCTGCAGACAGCAGTGAGCTGGGCCACGGCTGCACAGCCAGGGAATGCAGACAAGAAAGGCCACAGCCACCCCTAGCTCCCAGTCCACCTTCCCTTCCCCTTTTTACAGCGAGGTTTTGGCATCAGATCCAGAGTTTGTGCTGTGCTGGACCAAGAAGAGGATTGAGTGACCTTAACCCCACCCAAAAAGCAGTCCTCTGCAAGGCAGCTTTGGTTAGAGCTGCACTAATGATGGATGTTAAACCACGGTGCTGCAGGTCTGCTTAACAACACAGCTGGGAGAGTCAGAGAAGACTTGAACTCAGTGATCTTAAAGGTCTGTTTCCAACCTTAACAACTCAATCAGCTCTGAAAAAGATCAAATCCTTCAGTGCCAGAACAAATTCATCACTTACTGTCTCGAACAGCTCCTCCATCAGTTCATTCACTTCCTTTTCTGCAAGCAAAATGAAGAGGTAAAAAAGAAGGAAGCAGCAGCATGAAGGTTCCTGTCCAAGAAACACTTTGCAAGATCAAACCCCTGAAGGCATTTCTCTTGCCAAAGGAAATTCTCCTCTCTCAGAGAGAGGAGCAACAAGGAAAAAAGCCCTGAAAGCAAACCCCTTGGAACTTCTAACACTAACTTCAGTGCTCCAAGGAGAAAAGTGCTGCTCCTAACACTACCTTCAGTGCTCCAGGCAGAAAAGTGCTGCTCCTAACACTAACTTTGGTGCTCCAGGCAGCAAAATGCTGCTCCTAACACTAACTTTAGTGCTCCAGGCAGAAAAGTGCTGCTCCTAACACTAACTTTGGTGCTCCAGGCAGGAAAATGCTGCTTCTAACACTAACTTTAGTGCTTCAGACAGGAAAATTTCTGCTTCTAAACCCAACAGAGACTGCAAAACCTTGGGAAAAATGAATTAGATTCAATTCCCAAGGCCAGGAATTCAGTTGTGAACTGGCTGAAGCTTTCTGCAAGGCTGTACCACCACATAAGTATTATTCCACAGCCTCTTCCGTGGAGGAAAGCTGCAGCTGACAGCCAGATCCTTCCAGGCATTCAGAGATCCAGCTCTGCACAGCAAAGCTCCTCAGCTCACCATGCAGGTTTCATCTCAATCAGCCAACACTGCAGAACCTCTGCAGGAAACCCAAATGAATCCCTGACCCCACAAAGCAAGCAGGTTTGATTCCCCAGGGACTCACTGGTGATCCTCACAGCACGATCATTCCTGAAGTCTTCTGTGTCTGGTTCATCCAGATCCTCCAGGAAGTTGTATTCAGGATCATCATCATCATCTGCTTCATCTGGTGAAGAAGCAGAGGAGTCATTCCCCTGCCCCAGAAGCAATCAACTGCCAGGTGCAGCACTTCAGCTGCTGCCTGACCTGGATCACTGCTTCAAGCTAAGTGTCTCTTCCTTTGCACAGAAGCCACATCAAGCCCACACTGAGTTACCAGCAGCAGCCCTCATGTGTAGCCACTGCTGGATTTATTCCACTGAGTGAAGCAGAACTGTCTCCATTTGAGGTTTATACTCAACTGGGACAGCTGTAAGCAACAGGTAAATCCATCTGGGCTGAGGCAATCCCAGGTACATACAGGCTGGGCAGTGCCTGGCTTGAGAGCAGCCCTGAAGAAAAAGACTTGAGGGTGCTGGTGGATGAGAAGCTCAACACTGAGCCACCAGTGGGCACTGGCAGCCAAGAGAGCCAACTGTGTGCCCTGGGCTGCAGCAAGAGAAGTGTGGGCAGCAGGGGGAGGGAGGGAATTCTGCTCCTCTGCTCCACTCTGGTGAGACCCAACCTAGAGCAGTGTCCAGTTCTGAAACCACTATGACAGGAAAGATCTGGAAGTGCTGGAAAGTGTCCAGAGAAGGACCATGAGGATGATCAGGAGACTGGAGCTGCTTTGCTGTGAGCTGTAGACAGCAATGAGGTCACCCCTGAGCCTCCTCTTCTCCAGGCTAAACAACCCCAGCACCCTCAGCCTCTCCTCACAGGGTCTGTGCAGCCTGGAGAGTGGACAGGCTGAGAGCTGGGGTTGTGCAGCCTGGAGAGGAGAAGGCTCTGAGCAGACCTTACTGTGGCATTCCAGGATCTTAAGGGGTGTACAAGAAAACTGGGGAGGGACTTTTTAGGGTGTTGGGTAGTGACAGGACTGGAATGGATCTAAGCTGGAAGAGGGGAGATTTAGGCCAGAGGTTAGGAAGAAGTTCTTCACCATAAGGGCAGTGAGATCCTGGCACAGGTTGCCCAAGGAGCTGCTGGAAGCCTCATCCCTGGAGGTCTTTAAGGCCAGGCTGGATGTGGCTCTGGGCAACATGCCCTGGTGTGAGGTGTCCCTGCTCATGGCAGGAAGACTGGACCTGGATGATCCTTGAGGTCCCTTCCAGCCCTGACAGTTCTGTGCTCTGTCTCATACCTTCATTCTCCACATCATCATTCATCAGTCCTCCCAGCCACCTTTTCCACTCCTCATCATCTGCAGTGTTGGGGTCATACATGTCAGGGGTGATGTCAGGGGCTCGCAGCTCAGCCTCCAGCTGCCCCAGGGGCACATCCTTCAGGGGTCTCTTGGAGCGGGTGCGGAAGGCAATGAGGCTGTCCTCCAGGGGCTGCAGGGAGAAGGCAAAGCAAAGGAGTTACAAATGTCTGTAAATATCTGAGGGCTGGGAGTCAGGAAGGGACGGGGACAGCCTCTGCCCACTTGTGCCCTGGCACAGGACAAGGAGCAATGGATGGAAACTGCAGCACAGGAAGTTCCACCTCAACATGAGGAAGAACTTCTTTGCTGTAAGGGTCCCAGAGCACTGGAATAGGCTCCCCAGAGAGGTTGTGGAGTCTCCTTCTTCTCTGGAGACCTTCAATATCCCTCTGGATGCATTCCTGTGCAACCTGCACTGGATTCTCTGCTCCTGCTCTGGCAGGAAGTTTGGACTCAATGATCTGTGGAAGTCCCTTCCAGCCCCTAACATTCTGTGATCCTGAGACTGAACTTCTTGTGTAAAGGTATCCACAGAGAGCAGGATGCAGTGAACCAGCAGAGAACACCACAAAGCTGCCTTCTCTCTAGCAAGTTTTACTCAAGCTGCACTCCCCCCACACTGCCTTCCAGCATCCCTCCAGCCAGTACCTGGTAGGCATCCATGCAGACTGGGCTTGAAGCCAGCTCTTCATCCACTGCATGCAGCTTCTCCATGAAGGTGCTGTCTTTGCTTTGCTTTGGTTTAGGTGGTGGTGGTGGTCCCATGGGAACTACTTCAGCACTAATATGTCTAACAACAGGTGTAGGAACCTTCTCCACCTAATTAGAAAGGTCTTTGTGTTAAAAGGTTCTCTTTAGAACATAAATGCCCCAGGAGAGGGTAGGTCTCTTTTTCTGCCTGCCTAAGGACTAGCACAAGAGAAAGGAGAAAAACACTTCCCAGAAGCAAATGGATTCTTCACCTCTCACTTATTTGTATCTTTCAGAAAGTACAAACAGATTTATTATACAAAAGACTTGAAGGAAAGGAGACCTTTGGAAGGTCTCAGTGCCAGCCTCAACATTTACTGCTCTTCAGATTCCCCAGCTCTAGAACCGTGGCACATTCCCAACCCTCCCAAAAACCACAAACCCATGGCAAGTACCAGGTGGAAATCATTACACATGGATTGCTCCTCCTCTGATTCCAGTGGCAGAGGTCAGTTCTCACAGCTGCCTACTCGTGCCTGACTGCTGCTGCCTGGCTGTTAGCACCTGGCCCATTCTCCTGCTGCTGTGGCAGTGCAGGCAGACACCAACACCTTTAGCTTCTCTCAAACCCACTTTCCCCTCCTAAGCCAAGCACAGGATGCAATCCTCCTGCACTGCTCTCAGAAAGAGTCTGCAAAGCTGTCATTATGTGAAGCAAAGCCAACTCTCTCCACTGGCAGTGGGAGGGGGTTTAAGTACTGCTGTTCATTTTAAGCCCCACTTTTCCCTGCGAGGCTTCCACCTCAGCTGCTCCTGCAGGAGCCTAAAGCACAGATCCAGACAGCAGGCTGGAGTTTTGCTTTTGCATTTAGGAATGATGACTGAAAAACCTGTTCAGAGAAGGGTTAAAACTCTCCAGTTTACCTCACAGGGTGTCCCTCCTTCTTCATCAGATGACCTCCTGGTCCTGGAGCGTTTGGCTCCCCGCGGGGAGGAGGCAGTGCTCTCCACATCGCTCTCCAGCAAGCTCTGCAAGTGCAGAATGCAATCAAACCACCAGGCCACAGCCAAAAGCCCTTCAGCCAACACTCTGCAGTTCCTCTTTTGGGGCAAAAGAACACAGCACTGAAGAAACCTTCCCAGCCCTGTGATGGCTTAGAAGTTCTCATGTGCTTAAAACTGAGAGAGCATTTCAGTGCCTCGAGCAGGGAGGTAACTCCTTGCTGAACAGGAGAGATCTCTGTACAAGTTGTAGCTCATCTACCTCTTCTGCAGTCTCATCCTCATCCTCGTCATCAGGCTGGTATTCTTCATCAGATGAATCATCTTCCTCGAGAGGAATGTCCACAAACTGAGGAGGCTGCAAGAGCAGAAAGGTGACAAGGTGAAAGGTGTTAGGGGGAATCATCGGATTTGATCTTAGGGTTGGTCAACCTGGAGAAGAGAAGGCTCCAGGGAGACCCTGGAACAGCCTTGCAGTGGCTGAAGGAGGCCACAAGAAAGCTGGAGAGGGACTTTGGACAAAGGCTGGGAGTGCTATGACAGCTTTAAGTTGGAAGAGAGGAGATTTAGACTGGAGAGGAGGAAGAAATTCCTTAGAGTCAGGGTGGGAAGAGCCTGGCACAGGCTGTGGCTGCCCCTTCCCTGGAGGTGTTCAAGGCCAGGCTGGATGAGGCCTTGAGCAAGCTGGGCTGGTTGGAGGTGTCCTTGCCCATGGCAGGGGGTTGGAGCAGGAGGCACCTCCAGGCAGTCCTTCAGTCTATGAAGTAGTCCCAGGTAGAAGCAAGAGGCCTGGGCAGAGCCATTCACTGTCAGGACCTTCAGGTGAAGGCTGCTGCAGTACCAACACAAGAAGCTGGACCAGCAGGAAGGACATCCCTATGGAATTTCATCACCTTGTGTCCTATCCTCCCCTGAAGGCAGCTCCTCTGTGCCCTCTCTGTGCTCCTGCTGCTGTACCTGCCTTGTCCTGCCTTGCACACTGTCTGCACTCCCAACACATCAGACACAACTCCACCCTCCAAGAGGTTTCATGCTCAGCAGGGTACCCACAACATGGTCCCTGAATTTCCAGCAGTTCACTTTACCTTCACCTCATTTGCCTTCTTAATTGGAGAAATATTCCACGTTGGAATAACCTAGAGACAGCAACAGGGCTTCAGCTGTTTGTGAAGAGCCAGAGTGTTCCACAGCTTACACAACACTAAACCAACGGAGCCTTTGTCCTCCAAAGCAGGCAAGTAACAACAAACTTCAACCCAGGCCTTCCCAACCTCCCTCCATGGCCTTCCCAACCTCCCTCCATGGCCTTCCCAACCTCCCTCCATGGCCTNCCCCCCACAGCCTTCCCAACCTCTCCCCACCACAGCCTTCCCAACCTCTCCCCACCACAGCCTTCCCAACCTGCCCTCAAAGCCATCCCAACCTCCCTGCCAAGGCCTTCCCAACCTTCCCCCATGGCCTTCCCAACCTCCCCCCACGGCCTTCCCAACCTCTCCCCTCCACAGCCTTCCCAACCTCTCCCCCCCACAGCCTTCCCAACCTCCTCCCATGACCTTCCCAACCTCTCCCCACCACGGCCTTCCCAACCTCTCCCCCCCACGGCCTTCCCAACCTCCCCCCACAGCCTGCACAGACCCCACTCTCAGTCCAGCAGACAGTGTCAGCTCCCTCCCCTCTGCCTTCTGCTCACCCCCAGTGCCTCAAGCACACTTCCCACTTCACTCCTAAGCCCCAAGCCCCCGTGGGCAGGGGCAGGGGCAGCAGCAGAGGCAGTGCTGTACTCACCACTCCTTTCTCCACAACTTCTTTCAGTTTGGAACGAGTCATTTTGGGCTCCTGAGAGTTTAAAACAAGACAACAGCAACTTGTTGAGGCCATTTTCCTTGGGGGCCAAACTCTCCCTCCCTGCAAGACACTTCTCTTGTTGCCAACCCATCCTCTTTTAGCCACAGAGAGACATCAGCTCAGAGCTGTGCTTTGCAATTGACACTCAAGAACGAAACCTAAACTGCAGTTCAACCTCTGCTCTGCAGCAGGAGCCAAGGAGGTAGACTGGAGGTGCTGCTGGGGTGCATTTGGAGCAAGTGGAAAAGCTTTTTACTCACAAACAAAGGGATATCTTCGGTCTCACTGATGGCTGCCTTCATCATGGCAACCACATGCTCGTTGGTGATCACCTCCTGCAGGGACACAGCAGAAAAGGGAAGGTTTACATCCTGCTGGCTATAAGGAGACAGATTTAAGGTTAAAATAAATGAGTTCTGGGGAAAAAAAAAAAAGCAACAACTCTCTTGTGAGTGCTTCAGGGGAGGAAAGCAGTCAAGACAGAAACCCACAGCAGCTTCCCCGGAGAGGTGAGGCCAGGCCAATCTCAAGAGCAAGTGCAGGGTCCTGCATCTGGGCTGGGGCAATCCCAAGCACTAATCCAGGCTGAGCAGTGCCAGGCTTGAAAGCAGCCCTGAAGAAAAGGACTCTGAGGGTGCTGGGGGATGAGAGGCTCAAGGTGAGCCACCAGTGGGTACTTGCAGCCCAGAGAGCCAACCAGAGCCTGGGCTGCAGCAAGAGGAGTGTGGGCAGCAGGGTGAGGGAGGGGATTCTGCTCCTCTACACTGCTCTGCTGAGACCACACCTGGGGGCACTGTGCCCAGTTCTGGAGTCCCTACTACAAAGAAGGCTCCAAGAAGACCTTCTTGTGGCCTTCCAGGATCTGAAGGGGGCTACAAGAAAGCTGGGGAGGGACTTTTTAGGAGGTCAGGGAGTGCAGGACTGGAGGAAATGGATCTGAGCTGGAGGAGGGAAGATTTAGATTAGAGATGAGGAAGAAGTTCATCACCATGAGGGTGCTGAGACCCTGGCAGAGGTTGCCCAGGGCAGTGGTGGAAGCCTCATCCTTGGAGATGTTTAAAGTCAAGCTGGATGTGGCTCTGGGCAACCTGCTCTAGTGTGAGGTTTCCCTGCCCATGACAGGGAAGTTGGAACTGGATAATCCTTGGGGTTTCTTCCAACTCTGACAACTCTGGGAGCCCACAGCAGCTTCCCTGCCCTCGAGCCTCATACTCAGCAAAGGAGACTCCAGCTACAGGAGAAATGCTGCTGGGACAACCCTGGCAGTGCTGCTGGGACAATATTGTGCTGCATCACTTCAGAATTATTGCTTCTATTTCAAAGAAATGAAGAAAGGCAGAAGGGACCCAGACCTCTGTGCCTACACTGCCTGAATGCCCCCACAAGGTTTCAGGGAAGGGAAGCAACCAGGAAATATTTCCAGCCCTTCCACAGTGCTACAGGACAGAAGGAATCACAGATTCATAGACTTCATAGGTTACAGAAGCAGTCAGGGTTGAAAGGGACCACAAGGATCAGGCAGTGCCAAACCCCCTGCCATGCCCAGGGACACCCTACCCTAGAGCAGGCTGCCCACAGCCTCAGCCAGCCTGGCCTGAAACACCTCCAGCCATGGGGCCTCAACCACCTCCCTGGGCAACCCATTCCAGCCTCTCACCACTCTCATGCTCAACAACAACCTCCTCACCTCCAGCCTGACTCTCCTCACCTCCAGCTTTGCTCCATCCCCTCCAGTCCTGTCACTGAGAGCTTAAAAAGTCCCTCCCCAGCTGTTTTGTAGCCCCCTTCAGATCCTGAAAGGCTACAAGAAGGTCCCCTGGGAGCCTCCTCTGCTCCAGCCTGCACAGCCCCAATTGATTTATGGCTCTTGCACAAGGTCAGCTGCTCAATCTCACCCCCTAAGAACACCAAATCGTGGCAGCCTCCAGCTTGTTTGCCACAGAGATGACCAAAAGGAAAACCTCTGACTGCAGCTGGATGCAGGGAAAAGAGGGGAAAGCAACAAAGCAAACCACAACAAGAACCAGCACCACCATTTCTGATCCTGTGGGACAATAAACCCTACTGCTCCCCACACCCTGCTCAGGGGATAAGCTCCAAGCCACCCCCAGGTGCAGAATGAAGAGCTTCAGTGCACAGCTGTGACAGCAGCAATGTTCTGCTTGGGATCTGCTCCTGACTGGAAGCTGTGTGGGTGACTGAAAGGTTAGCTGGGGTCATCAATAAGAGCAAAGCCTTTCTGTCAGCACCACCAGGATGCCATCAGGACCTGACTGGGGCTTCACTCAAAACAAGGAGCAGTGAATTCTCAGCTGCAACCAGGAGCATGCATTTTAGTTCAGTTACTTCTGCAGCTGTTATCACAGCAAACCAGAGCCACTCACCACTGAGCACCAATGGAAGGCAAGGAGCAAGGCACACTAAGAAAGGCAGGCCCTGGAAACCTGTCCATGTAGAATCACAGAATGGTTTAGGTTGGAAGGGACCTCAAAGCTCAGCCAGTTCCAACCCCCTGCCATTGGCAGGGAAACCTCCCACTAGAACAGGTCACTCAAGGCCTCATCCAACCTGGCCTTGAACAATTCCAGGGAGGGAGCAGCCACAACCTCTCTGGGCAACCTGTGCCAGTGTCTCATTGCCCTCACCATAAAGAATCCTTTCCTCACATCCACTTTCAATCTCCCCTCTGCCACTTCAAGCCCATTCCTCCTCCTCCTCTCATTTCCAGACCTTGTCAATAGTCCCTCTCCAGCCCCGCTGGAGCCCCCTTCAGATCCTGCAAGGCCAGTCCAAGATCTCCTTCAAGCCTTCTCTTCTCCAGGCTGCAGAGCCCAAACTCTCTCAGCCTGTGCTCAGAGCAGAGCTGCTGCAGCCCTCTCAGCATCTTGGTGGCCTCCTCTGGACTGGCTCAAACAGTTCCATGTCCTTGTGTCAGGGACTCCAGAGCTGCACCCAGGACTGCAGGTGGGGTCTGAGGAGAGCAGAGCCAAGGGGCAGAATCCCCTCCCTTGCCCTGCTGCCCACACTGCTCTTGCTGCAGCCCAGCACAGGGTTGCTGTCTGGGCTGCACATGCACACAACCTCCCACACAATTCCCCCTTCAAGGCATTTCAAAGGAGAGATCAGGATGTGGGTGGTGCCCTGTCCACGACACTAAGTGCCCCCAGCAGTGCTACACTCAGCTCTGGACTGCCCTTTCCCCCCAAGCTGGGCATTCCTGCCCCTCCCTGCCAAGGTCCCACTGCACTCACATGCAGAATGTTTCTCACGTTGACCACTGTCAGGTTGTGCTGCTTAGCTCCATCCTCCAGGGTGCGATCCAGGGTATCATCCAGCTTGATGTCACAAGACAAAGGCCCCTCCTCCTCCTCGGGGCTTTTCCCTTCTCTCTTCCGTTTGGTTGCCTTCCTCCTCCTCTTCCTCCTCTCAATGTCCTCTTCATCTTGCTCCTCTGCGAATAAAAATGCAATCTAAGATTTACAAGGGCTGGGAGTGCCAGGACAAGGGGCAAGGGCTCTGAGGTGGGAGAGGGGAGAATGAGACTGGAGAGCACAGAATCAAACAGGTTGGAAGTGAGCTCCAAGCTCATCCAGTCCAGCCTCTCACCCAGCCCTATCCAATCAACTAAACCATGGCACTAAGTGTCCCATCCAAGATCGTCTTGATGAGGAAGAAATTCTTTAGAGTGAGGGTGGGGAGAGCCTGGCACAGGTTGCCCAGAGGGGTTGTGGCTGTCACCTGCCTAGAGGTGTTTCAGGCCAGGCTGGAACTTCATTCTATCATGGAATCAGCCAGGTTGGAAGAGACCTCCAAGCTCATCCAGGCCAACCTAGCACCCAGCCCTAGCCAACCAACCAGACCATGGCACTAAGTGCCCCAGCCAGGCTTGGCTTCAACACCTCCAGGGACAGCAATTCCCTGGGCAGCCCATTCCAATGCCAATCACTCTCTCTGGCAAGAACTTCCTCCTAACATCCAGCCTAGACCTCCCCTGGCACAACTTGAGGCTATGTCCCCTTCTTCTGTTGCTGGTTGCCTGGGAGAAGAGCCCAACCCCACCTGGCTACAGCCTCCCTTCAGGTAGTTGTAGACAGCAATGAGGTCTGCCCTGGGCCTCCCCTTCTGCAGGCTGCACACCCCCAGCTCCCTCAGCCTCTCCTCACAGGGCTGTGTTCCAGGTCCCTCACCAGCCTTGTCGCCCTTCTCTGGACACCTTCCAGCACCTCAACATCTCTCTTGAATTGAGGAGCCCATCAACAGAACAAGGGGACACAGCCTCAAGCTGTGCCAGGGCAGGTTCATCAGGCTGGATGTGAGGAGGAAGTTGTGCCCAGAGAGAATGATTGGCATTGGAATGGGCTGCCCAGGGAGGTGGTGGAGTGCCATGGCTGGAGGTGTTCAAGAAAAGTCTGGATGGGGCACTTAGTGCCATGGTCTGATTCGACAGGGCTGGATGAGAGGTTGGGCTGGATGAGCTTGGAGGTCTCTTCCAATCTAGCTGACTCCATGATTCTATCAGGCCTTGAGCAAAATGGGCTGGTGGAGGTGTCCCTGGGCATGGCAGGGGGTTGGAGTTGAAGGAGCTTTGGGATTTCTTCCAATCCAACCCATTCATAGAACCAAGCAGGTTGGCAGAGAGCTCCAAGCTCATCCAGTCCAACCTCTCCCCCAGCCCTACCCAATCAGCCAGACCATGGCACTAAGTTCCCCATCCAGGCTTGGCTTCAACACCTCCAGGGACAGCGACTCCACCACCTCCCTGGGCAGCCCATTCCAATGCCAATCACTCTGTGCAGGGGTTGGAGCTGAATGATCTCTTAGGCCCATTCTGACCCCAAACCATTCTGTGATTCTTTAAGACTGGGAAAACACACACGAGCTGGAATATGGAACAACAGAGGAAACCCACCCAAACAAACCTAAAACCACTTCTGAATTGCTTCTTAGAATCAAAGACTCAGTCAGGGTTGGAAGGGACCACAAGGATCAGGCAGTGCCAACCCCCTGCCGTGCCCAGGGACACCCTACCCTAGAGCAGGCTGCCCACAGCCTCAGCCAGCCTGGCCTGAAACACCTCCAGCCATGGGGCCTCAACCACCTCCCTGGGCAACCCCTGCCAGGCTCTCACCACTCTCATGGTCAGCAACCTCCTCACCTCCAGCCTGACTCTCCTCACCTCCAGCTCTGCTCCATCCCCCCCAGTCCTGGCACTCCCTGACAGCCTCAAAAGTCCCTCCCCAGCGTTTTTGTAGGCCCCCTTCAGATCCTGGCAGGCCACAAGAAGGTCCCCTGGGAGCCTCCTCTTCTCCGGCAGCGCCAGAGGCAGGCGGCTGCAGCCTTCCACTCACTGCCTTCAGTTCCAAGGGAGTTAAAGCTCCGCCCGCGCCAAGCGGCTGCCTGCTGCCCGGTGCGGGGTGCGCAGCTACAGCTGGGCGAAGCCCAACCGCTCCAAGCAGTTCTCTATAAGCGAAGCTCTCCCTCAGCCGACGCCGGCGAAGAGTGGAGCCGAAGGGGACGGAGGGCAGAGCGGCGGCCGGGCGGACCGCGCACCACCGCCCGCTCCCTAAGACCCGCCGAGGAGGGCGGCGGCGGCGGCTCACGTCCTCACCTTCCGCCACCGCTTCGGGACTGCCGAGGCCCTCGGGCAGCTGAGCGGCAGCGCAGACATCCGTCGCGGCCGGCGCCTCTTGACTGGAGCCCGGGGCCACCCTACCGGGGGGCCGTTTCCCGCTTTTTACCGACGCTTCCACAGGGCCCCTCGAAACTCCCGGGACAGAGGAAAGGGCTCCGCCGGCTCGGGCTGCCGGTAAGGTCTTGGCGGAGGAGCCGACGCCATCAGCAGCGCCCGACGAACAGGAACTGCTAGCGCCGGATTGTTCCCCGTCCTCCCCGGCGGCACCGGCACCGCCGCCGCCGCGCTCCCGCGGGCTCTGCGACCCCGGCCCCGCCGCCGCCGCTCTCCTTTTCTTACAGGGCAGCATCTTCAGCGAGAGCGACATACCGGCGCCCACCTGCAAGGCAGGAAAGCGGCTGGCCATGGGGCACGGCCGCCCGAGCCCCGCCGCCTCGTCCGGTCCCGCTCGCTCTGGACGGAAGCGGAAGCGTCCCGGGGCCCGCCCAGGGCGCACGCGCGGCGCCGCCGCCATGTCGGTCTGGCGCGAGGCGAGCCTCCGCCATGTTGGCGGCGCGCGGGCCGCCCGCCCCGCCGTGACGCCGCCGAGCGGCCGCGAGCGCCTCCGCCGCCATCTTTGCTGGGCGCCGCTGCCGCCGGGCGCCACGCCCGCTGCTGCTGCCTAGCTCTGGCCTCCCCCCTCCCCACCGCCGCCTTGGAGGGTCTGCCCGTGGGAGAGGGAGGGTTTGCCCGGTACTGCTGCCTGCGCTCCCGCGCAACTCGCCGCCGGAGCCCTCCGGCCCCGGTGCCGTCCCCTCACGGCAGGAGCGAGGTCATTAGCCCCGTGAAACCCACGCACACGGCCCGCAGCTCCGCCGCCACCCGGCTTCTCGCCCGGGAGGCGCAGCCGCAGCCCCGGCACTTGCCGAGTCACCGCCGTGCGGCTGCGGGGCGGGGTCGGCCGCCGGCTGGCGCGGGAGGGGCGGGCCGGGCACCGGGCGGGGCCGGGCCGGGCCGGGCGGGGCCTGCGCCGCAGCGGGACCAGTCGGCAGCTCCTGCATCCCGGGCTGCGAGCATCCTCCGGGCGGGGGCCGGTACCGCGGCGTCTCCGTACCGGGCTCCGCATCCCGGCCGCCCCGGCCTCAGCTGTGGGCCATGGCGGAGATAACCAGCGTCCACCCCGGCTTCGGTGAGTGGGGTCGGGCCGCCCGTAGGGCCCCTTCCTCCGCCTCGGCGGCACCCGAGCGAGGCCCCGCGCGTCGCCATGGGCCCCGCAGAGCCGAGTCGCGGCGGCTTCGTCCCCTTCCGCCCCCGCGGACCGAGCGGGGTTTTTTTCCCCCGGCGGCAGCCGACACCCACCGCTCGCCGCTTGCAGCTGGGGCGGTGCCAGTGCTCGTTCCCGGAGCGGGTCCGCGACCTGGCTCGGCAGGGCCGTCAGCTGGAGCGCCCGGGCCGGCGGGGAGCAGGTGCGCGGCCGGGCCGGGCGGCCCCCGCCGCATGACGTGATGTCTGTGCCGGGCTGTGCCGCGCCCCGGCCTTTGTTCGCGCCTCCCTGGGGGCCAGGGCGGCTGCGGCACCGGCACCGGCGACCCGACGAGGCGGGGCCTGACAAGGCCGCCTGACAGCCGGGAGAGGGGGGCTGCGGGCGGCGGCGGCGGAGGCGCGGGCCGCCAGGTGGGGGTGGGCGGCGGGCGGGGACGGCGAAGGCCTGCGGGCCGGGGATGCGGGGAGCAGGGGTGGCGGTCAGCGAGCGTCCTGCCGGCTGGCTCCCGGTGGAATCGGAATACATGCCCGGAGCGGTCGCGAACGGCTCAGCGGCGATGGGGAAACCACAAACCCTGCTCAATCATCCGAGGCGAGGCGGCCCGAAGCAGGGTGTGCGGCTACGGTCCGGTCCGGTCCGGCACGGCCGCGGCTCGGCTCCCGGGACGCCGCTGAAATCGTTCTCCAGAGTTGGTTCTGGCCAGTTTTTAAGGTGGTTTTCCTTTGGGTGTGTAGGTCTGTGGGCGGCAGAGGCTGCACCCCTTGCCCTGGGGGACTGCCAGTTGGCTTCCTCTAGTCCCAGCTTGCTGCCCCTTGTCCTCCAGCGACTCGCTGACCTTCCCCTCCCGCCACAGGGCCCGGAGTTAAAGCAGGGTTACTACGTTTGCCTTCAGGTCTGAAGTACTCAGTGCCCATTCTCTCTGCCAAGTCATTTCTCTGAGGTTGGAGCTACCTGCTTGGCTTTTCCCAGCTGGGAATCCAAGAGCCACATGCTAGCGTGGGGGGATTGGGACTGGAGATGGAGAAGAAATCCTTGGGAGGGAGGGTGGGGAGAGCCTGGCACAGGTTGCCTGGGGAGGTTGTGGATTCCCCCTCCTTGAAGGTGTCCAAGGCCAGGTTGGATGAGACCTTGGAGCAAGCTGAGCTGGTGGGAGGTGTCCCTGGGCCATGGCAGGGGGTTTGATCTGGGTGATTTTTAAGGTTCCTTCCACCTCAACCCTTTCTGTGATTCTTGAGAGTGAGGCTGGGAAGAGCCTGGCACAGGTTGCCCAGGGAGGCTGTGGATTCCTCCTCCTTGAAGGTGTCCAAGGCCAGGTCAGATCAAACCTTGGAGCAAGCTGGGCTGGGCAAGGGGCTGGATCTGGGTGATTTTTAAGGTCCTTTCCACCCCAACCCATTCTATGACTGTGACCATCCTTTAGCTGCTGGCCAACATTAGCCTTGAACTGTACTTATCAAACATCCATTTCAAGAGGAAGTTTTCCATGGTTTTCCATAACAATGCCATTAACTCCCTCCCCAGAGTTGGATTTGTTCCAGTTAGGAACAACTTAGTGGCCAAGGCCAGGTCGGATGAGACCTTGGAGCAAGCTGGGCTGGGCAAGGGGCTGGATCTGGGTGATTTTTAAGGTCCTTTCCACCCCAACCCATTCTATGACTGTGACCATCCTTTAGCTGCTGGCCAACATTAGCCTTGAACTGTACTTATCAAACATCCATTTCAAGAGGAAGTTTTCCATGGTTTTCCATAACAATGCCATTAACTCCCTCCCCAGAGTTGGATTTGTTCCAGTTAGGAACAACTTAGTGGCCAAGGCCAGGTCGGATGAGACCTTGGAGCAAGCTGGGCTGGGCAAGGGGTTGGATCTGGGTGATTTTTAAGGTCCCTTCCACCCCAACCCATTCTGTGACTCTGTGACCATCCTTGAGCTGCTGGCCAACGTTAGCCTTCAGCTGTCATTAGCAAACATCCATTTCAAGAGGAAGTTTTCCTTGGTTTTCCATAACAATGCCATTAACCCCCCGCCAAGCTGGGGTTTGTTCCAGTTAAACCTTAGCAGCACATTGCAGCCAAGGCCTCTTCTACAAAGCTGGAAGGAGAAAGCTCAGTTCTGCTCTCTCTGAGAGGGGAGAAAGGCCACGGTGCCACTTAGAGCAGACACTGCACAGAGCCAAATGCTTTGGGAGCTGCAAAAGCTCCACGACAGTCGGGGTGAGGCAGCTTTACAGCCCTGTGTAGCTTCCAGCTGTAAGGAATTCTGGAGCTAGGTCTCGTGAAGGTATGGAGTGATGACATAATTAGGAGTCCAGTCAGGAAAAGAGGTGCCAGGAGCAGTGCAGAGTAGGGAATGGTTGCTCCTGATGCAAGAAGAGGCATCCTATGAACTAAGGTGGGGCTCAACAATCACAGCATGCTCCAAGTTGTTAATCATCTTAATTATCCCCAGTTGGACTCTCTCCAGTTTATCTCTGTCCCTCTTCAAGGGAGGGCTACAAGGATGCTGAAGGAATTGGAGCAGTGCCTGAGGAGGAGAGCCTGAGGGACTTGGGGCTGCTTAGTCAAGGGAGAGAAGGCTGAGAGGGGATTTAATGTTTATAAATATCTGAGGGCTTGGGGGTCAGGAAGGAAGGGACAGGGACAGGGACAGCCTCTGCCCACTTGTGCCCTGGGACAGGACAAGGAGCAGTGGATGGAAACTGCGGCACAGGAAGCTCCACCTCAACAGAACAAGGGGAGGCAGCCTCCAGCTGTGCCAGGGCAGGGTCAGCCTGGATGTTAGGAGGAAATTGTGCCCAGAGAGAGTGAGTGGCATTGGAATGGGCTGCCCAGGGAGGTGGTGGAGTTGCCGTGCCTGGAGGTGTTGAAGCCCAGCCTGGATGGGGCACTTAGTGCCATGGTCTGGTTGATTGGACAGGGTTGGATGAGAAGTTGGACTGGATGAGCTTGGAGCTCTCTTCCAACCTGCTTGATTCTAGGATTCTATGAACAGGAGGAAGGACTTTGGTGTAAGGGTCCCAGAGCCCTGGCACAGGCTGCGCAGAGAGCTTGTGGAGTCTCCTCTGGATGTGTTCCTGTGTGACCTGCACTGCATTCTCTGCTCCTGCTCTGGCAGGGGGGGTTGGACTGGATGACCTGTGGAGGTCCCTTCCAATTTAACATTCTCTAATCTTGGTGGACTTGGCTGGAATTGCTTGAGGATGCCACTGGAATGCAGCGGAGGGAGCTCAGCACTGCTGGTTTCGCTCCGTGTCATGGTGAGAGTCTCCAGTGGCTGATCACAAACAGCAGATAAGTGGCAGGGCTGCTGGGCAGGAGTGCAGGAACACAGCTGCCAGCAGCTGTAAATGATTCCTGCATCCAAGCAGAGGAATTTCTGTTTGTTGCTTTTGGATTTCCACTCCAGCTTTTGTGTATTCCGTCGGTCCCAGATCAGCCCTATAGGGGCTGGGACAAAACAACCAGTTCAGGCCAAAGTGCTTCCTGATAAAAAAATGGCTTCTGAAGGCTAACTTCAGCCTTTCAAAGCAGAGTTGTGTGATGCTGCTGGAAAAGAACATTAAAAACCAGGAGTGCTCCCTGCAAATCCAGAGCCCACAAGGCTGTGGAGGTGCTGGGAGAGAAGGCAGTGAAGTCCTTAGCGTGGGAAGCGCAGGTCAGGCCTGCCTCAGGAGGGTCAAATCTTTTCCACGTGGAAAGGAATATCACAAGATCAGAGGATGTCAGGGGTTGGAAGGGACCTCCATAGGTCATCGAGTCCAACCCCCTGCCAGAGCAGGAGCAGAGAATCCAGCTCAGGTGGCACAGGAGCACATCCAGACAGGGCTTGAGAGTCTCCAGAGAAGGAGACTCCAGAACCTCTCCATCTAGAAATGAAAGGAAGTAATTTTTTTATCCTGGGGTTGCTCTGGCACCAAGAGCACAGCACAGGAGCAGCAAATGACAGTGATGTCATTTACCTGGACCTGAGCAAGGCCTTTGGCACTGTCCCACACCACAGCCTGGTCCCCAAGCTAGTGACACATGGGTTTGACAGGTGGACCACTGGATGGATAGAGAAGTGGCCTGATGGCCACACCCAAAGAGTGGCTGTCAATGGCTCCATGGCTAAGTGCAGGCCAGGGACAAGCAGAGACCCTTAGGGATCAGTCCTGGCACCAGGCTTGTTCAACATCTTTGTGGGTGCCATGGACAGAGGCACTGAGTGCAGCCTCAGCAGGTTTGCTGCTGACACCAAGCTGTGTGGGGCAGCAGACAGGCTGCAGGGCAGGGATGGCAGCCAGAGGCACCTGGGCAGGCTGCAGAGGTGGGCACAAGGCAAGATCAGGAGGTGCAACAAGACCAAGGGCAAGGTCCTGCAGCTGGGTTGGAGCAATGCCAAGCACAAATCCAGGCTGGGCAGTGACAGGCTGGAGAGCAGCCCTGAGGAGAGAGACTTCAGGGTGCTGCTGGAGGAGAAGCTCAGCAGGAGCCAGCAGTGTGCACTTGCAGCCCAGAGAGCAACCAGAGCCTGGGCTGCAGCAGCAGAAGTGTGGCCAGCAGGGCCAGGGAGGGGATTCTGCCCCTCTGCTGAGACCCCACCTGGAGTACTGCATCCAGCTCTGGAGCCCCTGGGCCAAGAGGGCTGTGGAGATGCTGGAGAGTGTCCAGAGCAGGGCCAGGAGGATGCTCAGAGGGCTGCAGCAGCTCTGCTGTGAGCACAGACTGAAAGAGTTGGGGCTGTGCAGGCTGGAGCAGAGGAGGCTCCCAGGGGACCTTCTTGTGGCCTGCCAGGATCTGAAGAGGGCTACAAAACAGCTGGGGAGGGACTTTTGAGGCTGTCAGGGAGTGCCAGGACTGGGGGGGATGGAGCAAAGCTGGAGGTGGGGAGAGTCAGCCTGGAGGTGGGGTGGTTCCTCACCATGAGAGTGGTGAGAGGCTGGCAGGGGTTGCCCAGGGAGGTGGTTGAGGCCCCATGGCTGGAGGTGTCTAAGGCCAGGCTGGATGAGGCTGTGAGCAGCCTGCTCTAGGGTAGGGTGTCCCTGGGCACGGCAGGGGGGTTGGCACTGGCTGATCCTTGTGGTCCCTTCCAACCCTGACTGATTCTATGATCCAGACCTCCCCTGCTGACCCCTGCAGAGGCTCAGGCTGGCTCCTCACCTCCCTGTCTTCTCCACAGATGTCTCTCCAGTTGTGGCAGGCCTCATTGGTGCTACTGTCCTTGTGGTTTCTGTCTCGGTCACAGTCTTTGTGTGGACATGCTGTCACCAGCAGGCAGAGAAGAAGCACAAAACCCCCCCCTACAAATTCATTCACATGTTAAAGGGCATCAGCATCTACCCCGAGACCTTGAGCAACAAGAAGAAAATCCACCGCATCCGGAGAGACAAGAACGGCACCGCCAAGGAGCCTGGAAGGGGAAACCTCCTGGTGGATGCTGCAGAATCTGGCTTGATAGGC
Organism: Tricholaema leucomelas; assembly: GCA_013400475.1. NCBI lineage: Eukaryota > Metazoa > Chordata > Aves > Piciformes > Lybiidae > Tricholaema lacrymosa > Tricholaema leucomelas. The sequence continues at coordinate 61,342 of WAAF01013765.1, read as the reverse complement.
TCTGATAAGGCTCCAGATGGGCCAAACGCAGCCCCCCACGTCGACCAGCTCCCAATAAAGGTAGATTATGGAGACGAACTAAGTCCAGATCAAAGCCTCACTCCAGGAGGAAGTAAAACCTCCTCCCCGTCTTCTCCAGGGGACGACGTGCTGCTGGGGGACCTGACTTTCTCAGTGGACTACAACTTCCCTAAGAAAGCTCTGGTGGTTACTATTCAGGAGGCTCACGGGCTGCCAGTGATGGATGAGCACACCCAGAGCTCTGACCCTTACATCAAGATGACAATCCTGCCAGACAAGAGGCACCGGGTGAAGACTCGCGTCCTGCGCAAGACGCTGGAGCCTGTCTTCGACGAGACCTTCACCTTCTATGGGATCCCTTACAGCCAGCTCCAGGACTTGGTGCTCCACTTCCTGGTGCTCAGCTTCGATCGCTTCTCTCGAGATGATGTGATTGGAGAGGTCATGGTGCCCCTTGCTGGGGTGGATCCAAGCACTGGAAAGGTTCAGCTGACCAGGGAGATCCTCAAAAGGAACATACAGGTCAGTCGCTTCCGCTCCTTGTCTTCTCTTTGACCTGGCAGCCTCTGTGGTCTAACAAGCAGCAGTGCTGCAGCTCCTCGCCCACGAAAGCCATTTGTGCACAGCTACCATGTGGCTGTTTTCCCCTTGGGCAGGTCTCTGCTGTGTGGTTGTGGTAGTTTGATGAGGCAAGGTCAGGATTTAGGCCTAGGAATGATGGATGTTAGAACTGAGGATGCCAAGGAGAAAAGCCAAGTCCCCATCTCCAAGTGAAAGCCGACAACAGGACACCTCATCTGCAGATGGGGGGAGAGGAGGTGTCTGCTCTGACCATTTCAGACACCAACTCCATCTGAGCTGTTCCTGTAAGCTGGAAGTGAGAATACACCAACACAGTGGAGCCTGACCTGGCTGCTGTGGCTCAGGAGCAGATGTCTCAATCAGCTGAGCTGAATCCCAGCCTAGATGGCTGTTGGTTGCTTTTTCACTTGAGAACAAAGTTTCTCTTGAGAAGGTTTTGTCAAATGTAGGTATTTCAGGTGTAGGTAACACGAGTCCCACTCTTGCTGTCTGGTGGTGTAGACTAGAAAGATCCACAGAATAGAATAGAATAGAATAGAATAGAATAGAATAGAATAGAATAGAATAGAATAGAATAGAATAGAATAGAATCAAACAGCTTGGAAGAGACCTCCAAGATCATCCAGTGCTCAGTGTTTGGGTAGCAGGATGAGGTAGGACTTCAGAGCTTTATTCCCTTGCTTGATTGAGTTTTGCTACCCAACTTCCAGGCTCAATAGAAGAAAAAAGTCATCTGGGCTCCCTCATTGCCTTAATGTGTTAGAAATGAAGATGGGAGCTGTAAAATCCTGGTTTACTTGAAAAGGTTTTGCCAAGAAGCATTCAGCTTCTCTTCTTAGGAAGTTCTCTTGAGGAAGCTGTGTCAGTGACCCAGAACAGGCAAAAAGGATCCCAACAGACCCAAAGTCCTGGGGATTCCCTGGCTGCTCTTAGATTCTTGGGATGCTTTGCAGCAGGATGAAACAAGTGGCTGGGTTAGGGTCTCTTGACAGCTTTCTTTTCAGTGCACTGCACACCCCAAGGCTCTCAGGTGGGGAGAGTTGGGGCTGTTCAGGCTTGAGAGGAGGAGGCTCCAGGGAAACCTTAGAGCAGCTTTCCAGTAGCTGAAGTGGCTCCAGGAAAGCTGGGGAGGGACTTCTGACAAAGGCTGGGAGTGACAGGACAAGGGACAGTGGCTTTGAGCTGGAAGAGGGGAGATGGAGACTGGAGATGAGGAAGAAATCCTTTAGAGTGAGGGTGGAGAGAGCCTGGCACAAGTTGCCCAGGGACGTCATGGATGTCCCCTGCCTGGAGGTGTTCCAGGCCAGGCTGGATGCAGCCTTGAGCAGCCTGAGCTGATGGAACTGTCCCTGCCTATAGCAGGGAGTCAGTGCTGGATGATCTTTAAGGTCCCTTCCAACCCAACCCATTCTGTGATCTCCTTTTATCTTCATCCAGTCCCTTTGCAGACTGAAGCAATGATGAAACTGTCAAAGCACATCTAAAGACCTGCAGGAGTTTGGCCTTTGAAGCTCTACCAAAAGTCAGTGAAATTTGAGCTCCTAACCCCCTCCCCCAGAGGCTTTGGGTATTGGATCTTGAGAGGCAGCCACAGCTGCTGTTGGCTCAGGAGGTGCCCACCAAGATTGTCCCCATGGAAGCACAGTACTCAAGGGTCAGCCTGCAGGGATGCTTTGTGCTCAGCAGGCCAAGGGGAGAACCTGTGCAGGATGATTTTCCTCATGCCACTCAATCCTTCTCCTACAGGCACTTGAATTGACCTAACTGTCCAATTTTTAGGCATTTAGCACAGGGAAAGGCAATTCTAAGGAGCTCCACCAAACGATGCTGAGACCATCTTGGCCTAATGACTTCTGTCTGCTTCTCTCCCACAGAAGTGCATCAGCAGAGGGGAGCTGCAGGTCTCCTTGTCCTACCAGCCCGTGGCGCAGAGAATGACTGTGGTGGTGCTGAAAGCCAGGCACCTGCCCAAGATGGACATCACTGGCCTCTCAGGTAGAAGCTATTTTCTCCAACTCTGAAGTGTAGAAACCTCCCAGGTTCACTCCCAGCTCTGAAAGCTCTCCTTTCTTGGCAGAGTTCTCCCCAAACTCTTCCCAAGGGTTCTGGAACGCTCTCGGTGTTCCTGCGCTCTCCAACAGATGGTTGCACAAACAAGGCCAAACCCTCCCTGCTGTGAGAGTGCAGCCACAGCTTTCTGGCCTCACCTGGGGTGTTGAGCAGACCAGAAGAGCTTCACTTCCCCTGTGGCCAGGCTCTGTGATGCTCTCATTCATCATAGCAGCACTTTTCCCGTGGCACAAGGGCTGTTCCCTGGGTCTGCCTCAAACCCTGCCCCTAGAAGAAGAGGGAGAGACTCAGAATAGAGAGCAGTAAATTCACCAGGCAGGTGGAGAATGGTTTCTTCTCACATGTAACAAGTGACAGGACAAGAGGAAACAGCCTCCAGTTGTGCCAGGGGAGGTTCAGGTTGGAAAAGAGGAAAAACTTCCTCCCAGAAGGGGTTCCCAGGTTGCCCAGGGAGGTGGTGGAGTCTGCATTCCCGAGGGTGTTTAAAAGTCCCATGGATGTTGTGGATTAGAGGCAGTGGTGGGATTGTGAGCTCCAGGTGAGTGGCTGGAGTGGATGATCTCAGAGGTGTCTTCCAGCCTCCCCAGTTCTGTGTTCTCATCACTGCAGTTTCCTTGTGACTTGCTCCCCCAAGCCCCACGCGAGGCTGAACTTGCCTTGCTCACATCAGCTGCCAGGGACCGTGGCAGCAGTGTCCCCATCGCGGGGCAGCTGAGCTCATGGCACTGCCTGGAGCTGGTTGCAGCTCGGGGAACCAGCCCCTGCCGGCCCCTGGCAGCAGCAACAGCAGCAACAGCAGCAGCAGCAGCAGCAGCAGCAGCAGCAGCAGCAGCAGCAGCAGCAGCAGCAGCAGCGTCTCTGGGCTGTGTTATTGGCTGCTGCCTCTCTTCTCCCCCCGGCAGATCCCTACGTCAAGGTGAACGTTTACTACGGGAGGAAGCGAATCGCCAAGAAGAAGACTCACGTGAAGAAGTGCACTTTGAACCCTGTCTTCAACGAGTCCTTCATTTACGACATCCCTGCCGACCTCCTGCCGGACATCAGCATCGAATTCTTGGTGATCGACTTCGACCGCACCACCAAGAACGAAGTGGTTGGAAGGCTGATCCTGGGGGCTCACAGCGTCACCGCTGGGGGCGTGGAGCACTGGAGGGAGGTTTGTGACAACCCTAGGAAGCCAGTGGCCAAATGGCACAGCCTGAGCGAGTACTAGCAAAGGGTGTGGCAGCAACAACCCGGCTCGTAGGACAGACTTAAACCTTGTTTTAGCTGTAGAACTAAACCTTTCGTAACGAAGCAGCAGCAGCAGCGAGCAGCTGATTCGGTTCTTAGTGATGTGATTCCTTTATTTTCCTTTTTGTTTGCAGGGCACTAAAAATTCTAAAAGAGCATTAAATAAATTTAAAAAAACACCAAAAAAAAAAAGGAAAAAAAGAAAAAAAAGAAAGAAACAAACAAAAAAAAAGATCCCAGAACTCTGTGTAAGATGTAACCAACCTATTGCATGCCTACTACAGACTGAACTTAGTGTAACTGCCACTACCGAGCCGCAGACGTTTAACGCAGTTTCTCTGTCACTATGGAAGTTGTGTTTGTGCTGAGCTGTCCTTGCTGGTATTCACCAAAACTGGCCTCTCTTTGTCAGGCTTCTCCCAAAGGTTTCTGAATTCTGCTGTTTAAACCTTGCCTTTTTTATTTTTTTTTTTCCTTTTAATCTTGGGTTAGGATTTGTTGTTTTGGGTTTGGTTTTTTTTTTTGGGGTAGTTTCCGTTGGGGTTTGGTTGTTTGTTTGTTTTGTTTTTTTCACCCATTTGATATTTCCACTTCTGTTCTCTGCTGGTTTGGGAGCTCTGGCTGGGTTTCCATAGAAAGGTGGTTTAGGATTCTGCACTGGCACAAAAAAGGGGAGGGGAGGGGAAAAGAAAAACAACCAACCCAACCTAAATCAGAGGGCAATGGCAACTTGCTTCAGAGAAGAATGAATTCTCTTGTCAGGGACTGAAATCTTTGCTGTTGCAGTGAGCTTGTGGAGCTCTAAGGTCACAACCTCCCAAGATTTGCATCTGAAATTGAAACAGTGAGGATCAGGATCCTTTTGTCACATGGAAGTTATCACAGACTGCTAGGACTGAGGGAAACTCCACTCCACTTCATTCAATTCATTTCCTCTTCTCTGTGCATCAAGGGCCCGAGACAGAATCATAGAATCAACCAGGTTGGAAGTGAAACCAGGTTCAAATCAACCAGGTTGGAAGAGAAAGCAGGTTCAAATCAACCAGGTTGGAAGAGAAAGCAGGTTCCAATCAACCAGGTTGGAAGAGAAAGCAGGTTCAAATCAACCAGGTTGGAAGAGAAACCAGGTTCAAATCAACCAGGTTGGAAGAGAAAGCAGGTTCAAATCAAACAGGTTGGAAGAGAAAGCAGGTTCAAATCAACCAGGTTGGAAGAGAAAGCAGGTCCCAATGAACCAGGCTGGAAGAGAAAACAGGTTCCAGTCAACCTGGTTAGAAGAGAAATCAGGTTCCAATCAATCAGGCTGGAAGAGAAACCAGGTTCCAATCAACCTGGTTCAAATGAACCAGGTTCTAATGAACCAGGTTGGAAGGGATTTCAAGAGAAAACAAATAACAAAGTGGCCCTTGCTCAGTAGGGAAACTCTTTGCTGATTCCTTTAACATTGAAGGTGAAATTCTAGATGACTGAGCTGGTCCTAACAGGATCACTGCTCTGGGACAGGAAAAAAAATCTTGGGGAGAGAGGTCTGAAGTGCTAAAATGACAAAGCTTCCCTTCAGTCAGCCTTCAGCCAGTTTAGTTACGTCGTAGGTAATCCTCAGAGGAGTAAATCCAGGGCAAGGCCTGGCCCTGGGAAATGTGTCAGACTCTTCAGAGTTAGTTGTTAGGTTGTGAGTGACCTCTGAGCCAGGCTCACTTTGAAGTGTCCAAGTGCTACTCCAGAAGGTGACCTCTTAGCCCCTCAGGCTCTTAACCCTGCAGAGCTCTGAAGAGAAGTTCACAGAGCACAGTTCCACAAAGCCAAGTTTGGAAGGAGCTGCACCAGGGCTTGTGGTCCAGCCCAGGAGCCCCTAAACAGAGCTTCCTAGCGGGCAGCAGCATCCTGGCAAGTAACTCAATTTGGCTTCTTATTACATTCAGGCTAGGAAAAGGTAGAAGGATAATAATTAACAGCAGAGAATTGACTGTGAGCATCGTTGGTAACTGAGCAGAAATACAACAGGCTGCAGAAATTCAATTTGCTGAACCCTGCACTGAAAGGATGAAGCAGAAGAGAGCTTGCAGAGAGGCATGCAGGAGAGCACAGCCTTTCACTAAGCTGCTTGCAGGCAGCCAGGGCTGCTCTGTCACCTGGGGAATGGAAACAGTTTGTTAAGAGCATTTCACTACTGCAAGATTTGACTCCTGAATTTTAGCAGCCCTCTTGGAAGAAAATAAACAACCCAAATGGCCCTTCCCAGCTCCCTGCTAATGAAAGCGGAAGAAGAGAGCAAGTCTCAGTGGGTTTCCTCCCCAGCCACAGCTGCTGGTGTGAACAGGCAGCACTTTGTTAGTTGGCAGTGCTTTGGCATCTCTTCCCAAGAACTCCTGAAAGCCAAATTCCCTCCCTCCTAGCCAGTCAGTGATTGGAACTCCCTTCCAGGCAGGAGTCTTTGTAGCAGCAGAAGTCAGAGTGAAGCTGAAGCTCCCTGGTCCTCAGCCTCGTACGGCAGACTAAGGCACTGACATGGCTCCTGCTATGTCGATCCCAAGGAGGAGGATTTCTGCCTGAGGTTGGAGCAGATTTTATCTGTCTCTTAAATGCTTTCTAGCTCATGTTCTAGTAGTGGCTCACAGCCACCAGCCAGAGCATGAATTCCCCTTGGAATCTGGTGCAGCTCTGTTTCAATCCTAGGTTTGTTTTGCACTAAGCGGTTGTGTCGCTGAAGGTCAGCAACCCTCACACAACTTTTCCTCAGAACAGGCTTTTCCAGCACCATTCCAGACATCCAAACAGGACTTTGCTAACAACAAAACCAAGATTCCCTCTTTCCCTCCCCCCTCATCCTCCTTGGGTGTGGAAAACTTGCTTGAGCCTAGGTAGATCTCCTGAAGATTTCTTTAGTTGCAAAGGAAAGGAAAATCCTCGTCAAGGAAACATGCTCAGGGTAAATAGACTTAAGGCTGTTGGGCAGGTTAGGAGGAGCTCCTCCACTCTTCTGGAGTCCTAGGAAAAGTGAAAAGAAAACTAATAAAGTGCAGATATATATTTTTTAAAGTGTCCAATAGACAGGACAAAGTGACAGCAGACTCAACCTTAAAAACCTCCCAGGTGTGGTTTATTCTTTACCTTGTGTCTTCTATTGTAACATTAACTTGGACAGTTACAACTTTGTGTAAAAATATATAAAAGGAAATAAAAATGAAGAAAAATACAAGAGAAAAAAAGGGGAAAAAGAAAAAAAAATCAAAACCAAGCAACCAACCAACCCTGACTCAACCTGTTGGAAGTGCATAATGCTGTAAGCTAACCTCCATGGTGTAATGCTACCTTGTATGTTGAATTTGTTAATGCACAGCGAGCGTGCAAATAAAAGTTAAATCACTTTAGCTGCTGCCTCTGCCCTGTCTCACCTCTGCAGGCATCACCTGGCCTGAAAGCTTCCAGCAGCTCCTAGGGAAAGCAAAGGCACAGAAGTGCTTTGCCCTGAGAGTGATGAGATCCTGGCAGAGGTTGCGTAGGGAGGTGGTGGTGGAAGACTCATCCCTGGGAGTTTTAGAGCCAGGCTGGATGTGGCTCTCTGGGCAACCTGATTTAGTGAGAGGTGTCCCTGCCCATAGTAGGGGGTTGGAACTGGATGAGCTTTGAGGTCATTTCCATCCCAAAGCAATGGAATCATAGAATGGTTTAGGTTGGAAGGGACCTCAAAGCTCAGCCAGTTCCAAGCCTGTGCCATAGGCAAGGACATCTCCCACTAGAAGAGGTCACCCAAGGCCTCATCCAACCTGGCCTTGAACAGCTCCAGGGAGGGAGCAGCCACAGCCTCCCTGGGCAACCTTTCCATCAGAAGACCTAAGGATCATTTTCCTACAACCCTCCTATCCCTCTCCTTTCCAGAGGAACTTGCTGGCTTGGATCTGGCTCCATCCATTTCACTCTGACTGGAGAAGCCTGTTCCTAAATTAGTCACATGAATGGGTCCATGCTATGAGCAGAGCACCACAGTGGAGAAGCTTTGAGGTCCCTTCCAGCCCTGACAGTTCTGAGGTTCTGTAAAAATAAAGGTATAAAAAAAGAAAGAACAACAAAACCTCAAAGGTCTTCTCCAGGAACTGCTTGAAGCCAACCTGGGCCTTCTTAGACCACACAGCTACTGTGCCTGCCACAGGGCAGTGACAGGGCACCTGCCTGGAACCAGGGAACCAAGCAGGTTGGCAGAGAGCTCCAAGCTCATCCAGTCCAACCTCTCCCCCAGCCCTGTCCAACCAACCAGACCATGGCACTCAGTGCCCCAGCCGGGCTTGGCTTCAACACCTCCAGGGATGGGCACTCCACCACCTCCTTGGGCAGCCCATTCCAGTGCCAATCACTCTCTCTGGGCACAGCTTCCTCATCACATCCAGCCTATCTCTCCCCTGGCACAGCTTGAGACCCTGTCCCCTTGTTCTGTTGCTGGTTGCCAGGCAGCAGAGCCCAACCCCACCTGGCTATAACCTCCCTTCAGGTAGTTGTCGACAGCAATGAGGTCTGCCCTGAGCCTCTTCTCCAGGCTAAACAACCTGCAAGTGCTGTGTCTGAACTGCTGCTTTCACTCCTGTGCTCCAGAAATCCTTGGGGAGATACTTTCTGTACTGGCAAAAATGGGAAGCAGGACAGGAAGTGAAAAACAGAGCAAGAAATTACAAGAAGGTAAGGAAGGGGCAGAAAAAGGCTCAGCAAAAAAATCCAAACCCCAACCCCCCAAAACCCCTGAAGTCAGACACTGACTGAAACAGCAGCACAAAGCCCCTCAGTGATTTCCACAGCCTCGTCCTCTGCTAGCAGCTGGCATCAGTGGACAGTCAGGAGCAGGGAAGGGGCATTGGGTGGGCAGACAAAGCAGCAATTTGACTCTAGAAGCTCATTTGAGAGCTGCTCCTGAATTCCCAGCCCAGATTGAATGTTCCAGGAATGCTTTTGTGCACCTCACCCTGTGCAAGTCTTTCCTACAGTGCTGTACTCTGTGACTTGTTTGTGTGCAGCTCCCTCCCAGCACTGCAGAGCATTGCCAGGCACAAAGCCACGTCCTGGGCACATGCCAGTGGTGTTTCCCCAGCAACACCGAGCGCTGCAGGCACGCCAGTGCTGTGCCTCACTCCTCCTGATGGCTTCCATGGAGCAAAGCACCGAGCTCCAGAGCTGTTCAGCTGTCTTGGGGCTTCAAATGAACTTCAGGGCTCATCTCCCAGCAATCAGTTTGAGTCCACACAACAGTTTGCCCAGGGAATACCCATGGCTGCAGCTCTGTGCCAGAGGGAAGGGCATCATCCCCACCGAGGCCTTGCAGTACCTCTCCTGCCCTCCCCAGCACAAACACAGCACAGCTGATGCTGAACTCAGACTCCTTTACATGGGGACAAAGGAGAAAACCCTCAAACTGCAGCAGGGCCCTTACCCATTGCTCACCAGAGACCTCCTCGGCTATTTGAGTGACACAGAGGAAGGAATCACAGAACGATGCCAGCTTGGGAGGGCCCTCAAGGATCATCTGGTCCAACCTTCCCAGGTGATGGTGCAGTTGGAATGAGCCCAGCACCCTGTCAAGCTGAGCCTTAGAGCTGCCCAGTGCAGGGGAAGCCACTGCTGTCCCTGGGGATTGTTCCCAAGTGGCTGAAGCACTCAGAAAGTTTAAGGAACTTGACCTGAGTCCTGCTCTGGTGATTAAATGCCAACAGTGGCAGCCAGGCAAGTGCTGAGCACACAAAGCCCTGGAGGTGATGTGACCCAGGTGACTTCCTCATGCATCTGGGTTCAGAGCCCACTGACTCCAGGGAGACCTAAAGCAGCCTTCCAGTATCTGAAGGGGGCTACAAGAAGGCTGCAGAGGGACTGCTCCCCAAGGCCTGCAGGGACCCAGGAGCAGGGGCAATGGCTTCAAACCAGAGCAGAGCAGATTTAGACTGGATGTCAGGAACAAGTTCTGCACCATGAGCACGGTGGAATGCTGGAACAGGTTGCCCACCACAGGGAGGTGGTTGGGGCCTGTCCCTGGAGATACTCAAAGCTCCACAGGGCTCTGGCAACCTGCTCCAGTGGAGGATGTCCCTGCTGGCTGCAGAGGGGCTTGGACTGGGTGAGCTTTGGAGGTCCCTTCCAGCCCAGACCTGATTCTATGACTGAAGCCACTGTGGCTCCTTCAGCACCTGTGCTGCCCCTCCTTCTCTGTGCTGCAGCTGAGCTCAGCCTTTAACCACTTCCAGTTGCTTCTCATGGCAAACCCCAGAGGTTTTAAGCAGTTGGCTGCAGGTCCTCACCCAAAGCATGCAGCAGCTGAAGTATTTTCTCCTTGTTGTAGAAAGATGTGAAAGAAAGGGGGAAAAAACCTGCCCTGAATCTCTCCTCATCCTTCCCTGCTTGGCTTCTGCATCTCTTACTGCATGCCTTGAACAAGCCAACAAATGGTTCTTAGAGCCTGCAGCTGACACAGAAACAAAAGGATTTGCATCAGAAAAAAAGGAAACAAAAAAGCCAAAGGGATGAGGTTGACAAAGCAGCAGAAACAAAGTGGGTTTGTGGGCAGCATGGAAGCTCAGCTCTGACCCTTCCCCACCTTCCCTGGGGCTGGGTGCCGATGCCATTGGAACCAACAGGATTTTGTGTTGCTTGCAGCACCACTGAGCCTCTCCTCCTCCTCCTCTGCCTCACCTCATTCCCGGTAGGAGCAGGCGTGTTGCCATGGCAACGCCATTTGCTTTCCACGGCAGATGCTGGCTCAGGCCTCTTTGGGCATTTCCTTTGAGCAGGCAGTCAGGACCAGCTCCTTTCCCAGCCCCGAGCTCAGGGCAGTGCTCAGAGAGCAGAAGCTGCCAGCAGATGAGTCATGGAACCAGAGCAGGGCAGGGGTTGGAAGGGACTTCCAAGGGGCTTTGGAGTGCCCTTACCTCACCCTTGTTCAGAGGCACTCAGGGAGGCATTTGACCACCCAGGGCCCAGCCCTAACACTGGGACTGTCCAACCTTCAGCAGTCTTCTCCTGAAGCTAAGCTAGGCCTGCTTAGAGCCTCCACAGGGCACCAGGAAGCCACTCTGCCTGCCTGCCTGCCACAGGGCTGTAACTCAGCAGCTGCCTGGACACCTGCAAGTGCTGTGTCTGAACTGCTGCTTTCACTCCTGTGCTCCAGGGATCCTTGGGGAGATACCTTCTGTCCTGGGACAAATGGGAAACAGGACAGGAAGCAAAGAACATAGCAAGAAATAAGGAGAAGGTAAGGAAGGGGCAGAAGAGGCACTGCCAAGAAAACAACCCACCAAAAAAGCCCCACCCAAGCCTCTGACCTCTGTGTTGCACAACAGCTCTACCCTTCAGCCTGGCATGGGAGGGCCTCCAGAGGCAATTCTTAGGCTCTGCACCAATACAGAACCTGTTGCACCACAGGCAGGTGGCATCAGGCCTGGCCAGAGTGGGTCCAGGAAAGGCAGGTCCTGTGTGACCAATCCTACCTGGCCTCCAGCAAAGCCTCTGACACCCTCTCCCATGGCATTCCCTTCCAGACCCTTGTGGCCTATGGCACAGCCTAGTGGACTCTTGGCTGGATGGGCCCAAAGAGTTGGGATCCATGGAGTTCAATCCAGCTGGTGGCAGGTCACAAGCAGTGTCCCCCAGGGCTCAGTGTCCCCCAGGGCTCAGTGCAGAGGCCACTCCTGTTCAGCATCTTCATTACTGATCTGGATGAGGGGATGGAGGTCAGCACCAGCAAGCTTGCAGAGGGCTCAGCTGGGTGGCAGTGTTGATCTGCTGGAGGCTCTGCAGAGAGGTCTGGCCAGGTTCAATCCATGGGCTGAGGTTTAACCAGACCAAGTGCTGGGTCCTGCACTTTCATCACAACAAGCCCACTGCAGGCTTGGGACAGAGAGGATGGAAACTGCCTGGTGGAAAAAGCATCTGGGGGTGCCCAGGGGGCCAAGAAGGCCACCATCATCCTGACCTGGACCACAACCAGGAGTGAGAAAGTGCTGGGGACCCTGTACTGGGCCCTGGTGAAGGTACACCTTGAGCACTGGGTTCAGTTCTGGGCACCACAGAGGTGCTGGAGCATGCCCAGGTAAAGGCAATGAGGCTGGTGAGGGGTTTGGAGGTTGTTGTATGAGGAGCTGGAGGTGTTTAGTCTGGAGAAGGCTGAGGAGAAACCTCATTGCTCTTTCCATCTCCCTGAGAGGAGACTGGAATGAGGCTGGGGTTGGGCTCTTCTGCCTAGGAACCAGTGACAGGAGGAGAGGGAAGAGGTTTAACTGTGCCAGGGGAGGTTTAGGTTGGACGAATTTCGTTACTGAGGAAAGAAAACTTTCTTTAGTGAGGCAGTGGTGAGGCACTGGAACAGGCTGCCCAGGGAGGTGGTGGAGTCATCCCTGGAGGTGTTCAAGAAGCTGTAGCTGTGGTGATTCAGCACAGGGTTTAGTGGTCATGGTGGTTAGGCTGCAGCTGGGACTTGATCTTAAAGACCTTCTCCAACCTTAGTAACTCTGTAGAGCAGTAGATCAGCTCAGCAGATCCAGGGAGGTTTTGCTCCCCCTCTACTCTGCCCTACTGAGACCTCACCTGGAATACTGCATCCAGTTTTGGGCTCCCAGTTCAGGAGGGACAGGGATCTAGTGGAGAGAGTCCAATGGAGGGCTAAAAGGAAGCTGAAGGGACTGCAGCACTGCCTAATGAGGAGAGGCTGAGAGCCCTGGGGCTGCTCAGACTGGAGAGGAGAAGGCTGAGAGGGGATCTGAGCAATGCCTGTAAATACCTGAGGGCTGAGGATCAGGAAGGAAGGGACAGGGACAGCCTCTGCTCACTTCTGCCCTGGCACAGGACAAGGAGCAATGGATGGAAACTGCAGGACAGGAAGTTCCACCTCAACCCTTTACTCACAGAATCAGTCAGGGTTGGAAGGGACCACAAGGACCAACTAGTTCCAACCCCTCTGCCATGGGCAGGGACACCCTACCCTAGATCAGGCTGGCCAGAAAAGGGTCCCAGAGCCCTGGCACAGGCTGCCCAGAGAGGCTGTAGAGTTTCCTTCTATAGAGCGTATCCAGCTCTGTCTGGATGTGTTCCTGTGCCACCTGCACTGGATTCTCTGCTCCTGCTCTGGCAGGGAGGTTGGACTCTATGATCTATGGAGGTCCCTTCCAACCTCTGACATGATCCTGTGATCTTTCACCATCTCAGAGGCCTCAATACCCACTTGGAGACATCCTGAAATGACTGAAGAGAAGCAGCCAGCTGCTGGGGAAAGAAAAACACATCAAAGAAGATGATTCTCTGCTTCAAGCACTCTGAGGCTGAGCAGCCTCCTACAGCACAAACCAACACATCTCCAACCTCGAGGCTTGTATGAAAAATCATATATTGTGTCAAGTAAAACCACAGCTTCTGTGTACAAATTCAGACAGGACAAAAATAAAAACTCTCCTCCAGTAACACTGGGTAAAAAAAAACCAAAACAACAACCAAAACACAACAGCACAAAGGAAAAAACCAAACCAAACCAAACCCCAAAGCAAAAGTGCTTTGCTGCTCCTCTGATCTAACAATTCTGCAAGCAACAGGCTCACAACAACAACAAAAGCTTCAGTAAACACTGAGGTTGCATTGAAGGAAGGGAGTAAGGCACAGAGATGGGATTTAAAGGTGGGAGACAGCTTCCTCCCCCCCCTCACCTCAGGGCTCTCAGTTCTGCTGCCAGGTTACCTCTAAGCTGACTCAAACCTTGCGTTGCTTAACTGTATCAAGGCAAAACACAGAGGAACTTTGTGGGCACCAGCAGGGCCCCTGGGGCTGAAATGGTTTTCACCAGGACAGAGGAGGCAGAGCTGCCTTTAGAGCAACCTTCCCTCAGCTGCTGGCCCTTCTCCAGTGCTCTGCTAAATGGTTTGGCCTAGGACTTTGCTGTGAGGCAGCATCTGAGCTCCCAGGGAAGGGTCAGGAGGACCTGCAGTTAGCACTGGAAGGGAGGAACAGAAACCAAATGTTCAGCCACAGCCAACATCCAAAACGTTGCCCCCCTCCCATTTTAAATCTGCCCCACAGAAAAGACTTTTAACCCCAACAGGCAGAGAATTTCCAGTCCTAGCTTAAGCAGTGAGGACTTCAGGAAGGACAGAAGGAGTTGAAGTTCATCTATTTGTTATCCTCACTCCTTGCACCAATTCTTTCATGCATGGATTTGCAGATCTGGCTGTGCTACCCACACAGGGCTCCCTGGGGCTGGCACTGCAGATCTGAGTGCTCCTCAGAAAGGTTAAGAGCTGCTGACACAGGGATCAGAGTAACAGGAGCTGTGCTAAGTGGAGTCTTTAAGTCTCCTCTTCAATGGAAACTTCAATTCTCTAGAGCAACTTCTTCAAACCAAGTCTGAGTTACCTGCCCCTGACCTAACCAAAGCCAGGAGGAACACAAACACTTCCCTCTCTCTGCTGGCTAATGTTTTGTAACTGATGTGCAGGCAAAATCAGCTCCAAGGCAGAGCCTCTCCCCCTGTCTGCCTCAGAAGCAACTTCCCTGCCCAAACCCCTGCCCCTGCCCTGCCTGCACACCCAAGGTCAGGGCCGTGAGGATCTGCCAGGCCTGTCCTTCTGCTAATTGCTTCCTCCCACTGCACTCACAATCCTGTTAAGACTGCACTGGAAGAATCTGACCTGGATTAGGGATCTCAGTTCTCAGACTCAATAGTTAGCAGAGGAGAATATGCAGTTAACTGCCTCAGAGACTTGTGCCAGGCAAAGATGCTTCTGGGAGGAGAGAGGATGGAAATGAAATAAATAAGCCTGCAACACCATTTCAGCTCTGATGTGAACAAGCCAGAAAAGTCCAAGCTGTGTCTTCCACAGCACCTCCAGCACCCTGACCTGACACTCTGCTCTGGCAGCAGCACAGGAACTGCTCAGAGTGGCAGGAAATTGCTACATCTTCACCCACTGCTGCCAAGGTGCAGCTGCCTCAGGAACCCTCATTTGCTCTTCTTCTCCTGGCTTGGTTAGAATCACCCCCACAGCACTGCTGATTAACTGAGCATGGCCATAAAACCTGGGACAGATACTCCACATGATTCCTGATGGGAGAAACATCTCTTCAGTGAGAACACAACAGCTGTGGCACAGCTCCCCTCGGTCTCTGCACAGCTCCTAGTCACGACACAGGCTCTGTAAACCACTTCTCAGCACGACGTCCAGCAGCCTGCTCCAAGGAGCAGCAACATTTCTCTTGTGCAAACAACTAGGAACAACATTAACTTAAGTTAGGGTGGGTAGAACTTCAAGCAGTATTTTACACCAATTCAGCTGCCAGGATGCAGTGACCAAAGGCAAAAGATTCCAAAGTGCAAGGACAGAAACCTATCAGCGCTTTGTAACCATTGACATCATCCAAGCAACATCTGCTGCAGCCAGTTAAAAAACACCCAAATGTCAACAAAATAAAAGTACAGCTGTTAAGAGTGGCTTAAGTGTCCAGGCTGAAGGGAACAAGAAGAACTGGTAACAGTTAACACTTTTCCCTCATCAGAGTCCCCCATCGGGTTCCAAAGGCGCCGCCAAAAACATCGTCAGGAACCCAACTTTGGTTACAAAAAGGCTGCTCACAGGTTTGGTTTTTTTTTGCAGAGGGAATTCTCTCTGTTCAGGTGACTGAATCCTTCTTCCTCCTAAAGGGAGACTTCAGTCTTTTCCAGACACTGCTTTTGGGTTTGGATTTCTTCTCCATGGCCATCACAGCTTCCTTCTCCTTCCTGCGGATCTCCCGCACCAGGGCGTGGAAGACGTCGTCGATGTAGTAGCGGTAGGCAGCTGAGGTCTCGAAGAAGGGGCAGCTGAACTCTCGTGCCAGAGCTGAGCCCTCCTCTTTGGAGACCTGCAAACAAAGCAGAAAAGGTTCATGCCTGTCAAGAAAACAAAGCCCTGAAAGTCTCTTTCCTCACCGCCTCTCGTGCCGCTTGCTGCGCAGCTGCGCGTGCGCTCGCCCGGCCCCAGCACGGCTCCACTCACCTCTGGGCACCGTGAGGAGAGGCTGAGGGAATTGGGAATTTAGTCTGGAAGAGAAGAGGCTGAGGGGGATCTGATCAATGCTCATCAATACTGAGAGGCTGGGCATCAGGGGGATGGGACCAGTCCTTTGTCAGCGGTGCCCAGTGCCAGGACAAGGGGTAAGAGGCACTGAACGCGAGGAGGAACTTCTGTAATTGGAGGGCGGTGGAGGCCTGGAGCAGGCTGCCCAGAGAGGTGCTGGAGTCTCTGTCTCTGGAGTCATCCCAAACCCACCTGGATGTGTTCCTGGATGCCCTTCTCTAGGTGACCCTGCCTTGGTCTCCAGAGGTCCCTTCCACTCCCTCCATCCCGTGTGATGCTCTGCCCCTTGCTTTGCTTTCTCTCATCCCCCTGTAGCAATCACCTACAGGCCTCTGCAGCCACCAAGCAAAGGCCTCTGAAGCAATCTCCTTTTCTTGGAGCTTCAGCTAGAAGCTGCCTAACATGAGCAGTCCCTGGCCCTAACCCAAGCATCTGTCAGTCTGAGAAGGTCATTTCCCTCTCCTGGTCCAAACCCCATGGTGTTTCTTGAAGTACTTCCTCGAACCAAGACAAACCTTTCCAAACGACTCCCCCCAACCCACCCTCAAACCTCCATCTTGCCATGGCCACAGAAAAGCAACCCCACTCCCCACCCTGGCCACCTCTTAGCATGGTCTGTGAGGCTCAGCAAGGCTCTGGGCAACCTGAGCTCATTGAGGATGCCTCTGCTTATCGTGGAGGGGGCTGGAATAGATGACCTCTGGAGATCCCTTCCAACCCAGACCACTCTACGGCTGCTTTACCGCAGCTACCACAACTCTCTCACTACAACACATACTGAAAATCCCTCTACTTCCAGGCAGACAAAAAGTCCCTCTGGAACTGGCTGTTTGGAGCAGTGAAGCTCTGCTTCAAGCTGCTTACTCAAGCTAAAAGTAACTCCTGTCCTTTGGATCCTTTCCCAGGCTCTCCACTGCCAGCGCCCGCTCTCGGCACGCTCCGGATCGGGCGAGTCCTCCTCTGCCGCTCAACATCCCAAAGAGACAGAGAGAGGGAGGACAACCTCTGACTGCCTTGTCCAAGAGAAACAGCTGGGAATGCTGAGCCTCTTCTGTGCCCTTTACCTGCCGCAGCTGGGCCAGGTCAGACTTGTTGCCCACCAGGACCACGGGGGTGTCGTCGGTGCGGCGCACGCGGTAGATGAGCTGCTTGAACTCGCGCACCTCGTGGAAGCTGCGCCGGTCTGTGATGGAGTAGCAGATGACAAAGCCCTCACCAGCCCTCATGTACTGGTCTCTCATGGCTGTAAACTCTGCCTGGGAACAGACAGGGACATTTCAATGGCACAGATCCAGCCACTTCCCAGCCTGCTGAGAAGGGGAAGGGCGAGATGCGCTCCGAGAGCGGCTGCGCAGCAGCCCTGCGGCTGAGCCACCTCCTGGGCTGGTGGGATGCAGGATGAGCACCAAGGCTGCCTGGCTGCAGAGGTCATCCCAACGTGTCAGGCAGCAGCAAACACATCCTGCCTGTGGGTTGTGAACAGCAAAGTGCAGCAGAGAAAGCAGGGCCTGAACCACAGAACTGCTGAGGCTGGAAGAGACCTCAGAGATCAGGCAGCCCAGGGCTTGCCTGCAGCTCCCAGCCCCAGCACTGCTGCTGAGCCACTGCCACTAACCCACAGCCCTCAGCACCACATCCAGGTGGCTCTGAAACACCTCCAGGGATGGGGACTCCACCACTTCCCTGGGCAGCCTGGAACAAGGCCTGAGAACCCTTTCTAGGAAGTCATTTTCCCTAATGTCCAACCTGAACCTCCCCTGGCAGCACTCAAGGCCATTTCCCCTTGTCCTGTCACTTGCTGCATGTGAGAAGAATGTGAGAATCTCCACCTGGCTCCAACCTCCTTTCAGGGAGCTGTAGAGGGTGATGAGGTCTTCCCTCAGCCTCCTCTTCTTCAGACTAAACAACCCCAGGTCCCTCAGCTGCTCCTCACAAGAACTGTCTTCTAGACCCTTCCCTGGACCTGCTCCAGACCCTCAATGTTCTTTTTGGAGTGAGTGGCCCAAAACTGACCCCAGGATTCAAAGTGTGGCCTCACCAGTGCCAAGTAAAGGAGGTCAATCACTATTCCTGATACAAGCCAGGATGCTGGTGGCCTTCTCAGCCACCTGAGCACACTGCTGGCTCACCTTCATCTGCCCATCAATCAACACCCTCAGCTCCTTCTCTGCTGGGCAGCTCTGCAGCCACTCTGCCCTGTCACACTGCATGGGGCTGTCGTGGGCCAAGTGCAGCACTCAACACCTGCTTGACATTATTGGCTCTCACACTGTTGGCCTCAGCACAGCAACCCAGGCAGGCCAGATCAAAATATCCCCATGGAAACACAGCACCCTCTCAGCTGCCTAAGCACAGCCAGCGTGAGGCAGCTGCTGTAAGCAGCACAGCGCTCAGAAGAACTGAGAGCCTGGAAGGAAAGCAGCAGCCAGGGCTGCCTGCTCTGGTGCCCTGCGCCTCTGGAAGGATTTCTGCCTCCACAGCTGCCCAGCACAGGCTGCTCCACACCCTCCCAGTTCCTTCAGCACTCACATACCTGCCCTGCTGTGTCCAGGATGTCCAGGTTGGCAGGTTCGTCGTCGATGCGTATCCGGATTTTGTAGGCATCCTCTGTGGATTCAAGGCACGTCCAGGATCACAGAGGGATCCAGGTTGGAAAAGCCCCTCAGGATCACCAAGTACTATAACCCTACTCAACAAGATTCACCTTAAACCATATCCCCAAGCACCACAACCAAAGCACCTTTAAACACATCCAGGCGGGGTGACTCCACCACCTCCCTGGACAGCTCATTCCAGTTCCTGACCACTCTCTCCGTGAAAAACTTTTCCCTAATGCCCAATCTAAGCCTCCCCAGCCTCAGTCTGAGGCCATTTCCCCTTGTTCAGTCGCCAATGACCTGTGAGACGAGGCCAGCAGCAGCCTCTCCACAGCGTCCCTTCAGGTAGATGTAGACAGCAATGAGGAGAGGATCAGAACACAACTCAGTAGTCATCAGTTCAGCAGGAGGCTGTGACCCCAGAGCACCTGCTCTGACACTCCTGTGCTGCATCAGTCTGGTCTTTACCCCAAGCAGCGCCACAGGCTGGGGACAGAGTGGCTGAGAGCAGCCAGGAAGAAAGGGACCTGGGGGTGCTGGTAGAGAGTAGGCTGAAGATGAGCCAGCAGTGTGGCCAAGAGNAGCAACAGAACAAGGGGACACAGCCTCAAGTTGTGCTGGGGGAAGTATAGTCTGGATGTGATGAGGAAGTTGTGCCCAGAGAGAGTGATTGGCATTGGGATGGGCTGCCCAGGGAGGTGGTGGAGTCACCGTCCCTGGAGGTGTTCAAGCCAAGCCTGGATGGGGCACTTAGTGCCATGGTCTGGCTGACTGGACAGGGCTGGGTGCTAGGTTGGACTGGATGAGCTTGGAGGTCTCTTCCAACCTGGTCGATTCTATGATTCTCTGATTTATTGACTCCTCAGCATGCAGCAAGCAAACAGGAGAGAGAAGAGAGAGATTTCCCTTACCGATTGTGGGATCATGATCCTCCGGGAAGCGGTGGCTGATGAACTGCATCGTCATGGCTGCAAACAAAAACCACAAGCACCATTGCACACCACTGTGGGCTTCAACATCTTGGAGCAGCTTTCCAGCGCCTGAAGAGGGCTATGAGAAAGCTGGGGAGGGACTTTTGACAAGGGCTTCGAGTGCTGGAAGAGGGGAGAGTGAGACTGGAGATGAGGAGGAAGCGAGAGAGAGAGAGGGTGGAGAGACCCTGGCACAGGTTGCCCAAGAAGGCTGTGGCTGTCCCCTCCCCGGAGCTGTTCAAAACCAGGTTTGACGAGGCCCTGAGCACCCTGGGCTGGTGGAGGTGTCCCTGGGCACGGCAAGGGGTTGGAGCTGGAGGAGTTCCGAGGTCCCTTCCAACCCAACCCATCCTGGGATGGCTCAAGGCTCGGTAAAGACCTGCCCCTTCAGCAGGTCCTTCTTTCGCTAACGGCTGAAAACAAAACCACTCCCGGGGCAAGAAGGCGGCAAACGGAGTTAAAAGAGCTCAGGAGACGGAGAGCTGAGGCCTCGTCCTCGGAAGGGCTCTCGCTCAGGAGCCTCCCGAACAAAGCTGCCCACGGCCGAAACGGGAAGGGGACGAGAGAGCATCCCCCGGGAGGCGCCGCGGGGCAGGGAACGGCGCAGGGCCCAGGACCGGGATGTTTTGTGCAAGGCACACGTCACGTCCTGCTTGCCGAGCACACCGACGCCCGGGCCACCGGCGCAGCCTCCCGGGCCGCTCGGTGCCGCGAAGAGGAAGGCGGCAGCCTCGCCCGCCACAGGACCGAGGATCCTCGGGGTCGCCCCCGCCCCGGCCGCCCCCCCGCGGTTCCTACTCGGTACGTCCGGACGGGCCGTACGCACCGCTCTTGCCGACGCCACCGGCGCCCAGCATCACCAGCTTGTACTCGCGGGACTGCCCCGGAGCGCCGCCGCCCGGGCGGGCTCCGGAGTCCATCTCCTCAGCGCCGAAGAAAAGCCGCTGCCGCTAAAGAGCGGAAAGGAGCACGGGAAGCGACGGACAGCGGCAGTCCCTCGCCCGGCTCTGCGGCGCCGCCGCCCGCCTCTCCCTCCTCACGCCCAGGCTCCCCGGCCCCGCCGCTCCGCTCCTCTCCGCTCCCAGCCGAGCCCAGGCGGCGACACTAAAATGGCGGCAGCGACTCCGCCGCCTGGCCACGCCCCCAAGGGGCAGGAGGCGGAGCTCGGGCGGCTGCCCTGTGGGCCGGGTCCTAGCGCCGCCCCGCCCCGCGGCTCCCGGCCTCTCGCCCCCGCCTAGCACCGGCACCGACCGCGGCGAGTCTGAACACGCAGCAGGGCGGATCGAGGCTGGACAGCGGCAGCAAGTCCCGCGCAGTCAGAGGAGTGAAATACTGCAAGCGCATCACAGAGAGGTGAGGGAAGCCTCAGCCCTGGAGACATTCAAGGCCAAAGCTGACGGGGCCCTGAGCAAGCTGCTGTAGGAGGTGTCCCTGCTAACTGCAGGGGGCTTGGACAAGATGCCCCTGGAGGGTCCCAACGCGATGCAGTCTGTGATATCCAACCTCAACCCTCCTTGGCACGACTCGAGCCCCTCGCACTTGTTACTTGAAGAGAGGTTGGAGTTGATCTGTTTAAGGTTAGATTTGCATCCCAAAAAAAGCCCTAGGGCAGGGTCTGGCTGCATGGAAGTCAATCCTCATCCCAAAAAAAAGCAGCAGAATATTTATACATTTATTTATAATGAAAGTACAATTCTCCTTATTTACAACATGTAGGAAAGACAATGTTTGTACAAGTGAGCCAGCAAGGGCTGGAGGTGTGCAGCAGCAGCACACTCCCTTCTTCTTGTAACGACTTCTCCCGTTCCCAAAGCTGACCACATCGGCACAGTCCCACGTCTCACTGCTCCACACAAGAGTTCTTTCTCCAAGAGCCTGTCCCACCAAGAAAGCTCACGCTGCAGTTCATGTCCAACAACTTATTCCCAGGTTCCACTTCCACGCTTTGATGCCAGAGCAGCAGCCGCCGGTACCGTGCGGGGAGCCACCTGCTGCCTTTTCTTTGTCAAACCACAGTGAAACAAGAAGGGGCAGAACCAAGGAAGTGAAATGAGTTAAGAGATGAGGGCAAACCTGACAAGAAGTCAGGAGTTCTGTCCCAACTGCTGGATTGAAGCCAGAAGTGACTGAAGGAACAGTGCTAAGGTGCCACAAGAGCACCTTGGGGCTTAGTGTCAGGATCCAAAGCCCCGAGCATCCCCCTGCCCTGACAGCCAGCTAGAATGAGAAGTTGTGGGGTTAGTAAAACCACATTTCCAAAAGAAAAAGCTGAGTTACAGGAGATGCTTAAAGTAAAAACCAACTAAGAGCTGTAGTTAGCGTGAGGATCTCTCAGAACTACTTTCCTTTTGTTCAAAGTCCAAACATTGAAGCTGGGGTCAGCAAGAGCTCAATGGGACTGCAAACAGAGGCTGACAGCAGGAGAACACTCAATAAAACACAAACACCAGGTGTAGAATGAGGTCAGCGCGAGTTGACTTTTAAGTTATCCTGGAAAAATGGGAAACAAACTGACAGAGGCTTCCCTAGTTTCTCTTTAGAGTCCTTCCCCCATGGGATAAGGGACAAGCCCTGGCAAAATATTCCTTTTTTTCTTTTGTAATTGACAAACTCACTGCCGAAATAAGGATTTTAAAAACAATGGAGCCCTTCAAAGGGGAAATTACTCAACCCTTCAGCTTCTGCAAATGTAAAAACCAAGGCAAAAGTTGTTTGCCAAGTCCATCCTGTAATCTACATGCATTATTGCTAGAGGAGGTGGAGGGGGGGGGGAAGAGAAAAAGAAGGATGAAAACTCTTTTGAAGCTCTTATGGTGCCATCCAGAATGGCATCTGTTGTTTAGCTCGTTGCTGTGAGGAAGGGTATTGGTATCCCAAGCTCCATCCCTGTGAAAAGCTACTTGCGTTTTTATGGCCCCCATGTTCCTCTTCTTCATCCGATGAATCTCCAGCATATGCCACCAAGCCAAAGCCTTTCTCTGCAGTTTTCATCTTCTTAGCTTGATGATCTAGGAGGGGAAAACAAAACAAACCCAACCCAAGACCACCCCCCACCAAAAGAAGGGAATAATAATAAAAAATCAAAATCCAAAGAGATAAAAATGCCCCAAAATGAGTTAATCAAAAAAAAAAACAGATGTTAATTGTAAGTAGTTAGTTGGACACCATTTTGAGGTCACAAAGCCAATGGTCATCCAAGGTCGAAGGCCACAGGAAACAGCAGCAGCAACAGCACATGTGATCCACCAGAACCATGTAAGAGAACAGAGAAAAGAAGAAAGAAACACACAGAAAAGGTCAAGTTAGCAAACGGGGTCTGAGCGACGGCGACCGCAGCGTTACCGAGCGACACGCGGCAAGAACGGCACAAGAGAGCTAACAGCAGAACAACCTCTGGGACCAATACTGCAGAAAAACTAAGGTTAAAGACAGGCTCTGGTGAGGTACCTGTGGACCTGAAAGGCACTGAACTACCAGGAGAGTTCAAACCATCGCACGGTTTACCGAGCTGCGAGTACCTGCTGCGTGAGGACCCTACGCAAGGCTGGACCTGCCGGCACCGGAGCCGTTTGCAGACATAACTCATGTCTGAACATCCACACCTGAAACACAGCTCCCAGTCCTCAGTGCCTCTAGAGACAGCTGCCCAGCAGTGCAGAGCCACACGGGTTACAAAACCAGCCCAGCAGAGCCTGTGCCTCAGCTGCCTGAGCTCAGACCCAGCGGTCCTTACTCTCCTCCTCCACACAGACATTTATGCAAGGTTTAAGAGGAGCCTCCTGTGTGCAGACTCACAGGCAGTGCAGTCTGAGCTGCTTTTCACTGCAACACCACACTCTAAAGAGCAGCCAAGAAAAATCCAAGTGAAGTCCACCCATTCAAAGGGCTGTTCAGACCACTGCAAGCTCGTTTGGGAAAGAAGAGGACTTTGAGGTGTCTGTTCCTCACTGCACTCACCATGGCTGCCTGGTAAAGACCCTGCACCGTTTCTGTCTTCAGATTCCGATTTCATCCCAGTGACAGGAAAAGCTGGTGGAGGCATCAGCTGCCTGTTGAAACCAGGAGAAGCTATTACTGTTAAAAACCAAGCCAGGAGTCCAAGGTGACAGCAAGCAAACTCCTAACTCAGTCCTCCATCTGAGGAATCTTTTAATTGCCTAATTCCGTGGCCATCTATAAGGAAGTGACTGCATCACTGGGTAAGAGCAACTGATGCCACCTACCTGGACTTCTGACAGACCTTCACCACAGTCCTCTCCCCACAAAGAATGGATTTGATTGGTGGGCAAGGAGCTAGGCAGAATGCCACGTTCAGAGAGTTACAGTCAACAGCTCAAGAGCCAAGTGGAAACCAGTAACAAGTGGTGACACTTCAGAGTCCACGCTGGGACTGTTTCATGCCTTTATCAATGACAAGCAGGACACCTTCAGCCAGACTGCAGATGGTATCAAGCTGAGTGGTGCAGCCTGTACAGGCCTGGGGAGGGCTCCATGCAAGCATCATAAAGTTCAACCTCAAGTGCAAGGACTTGCATCTTGGTTGGGGTAACTCCCAGTATGGGCACAGGCTGGGTGTGAAGGGCTGCACAGAAGCCCTGTGGAGGACTTGGGGTGCTGGGGAGTGAAAAAAACAGAGATGAGCTGGCACTGAGTGTGCCAGCTGTGCCCTGGGCTGATCCCCTGCAGCGAGGGCAGCAGGAGCAGGGAGGGGATTCTGCCCCTTTGCTCTGCTGAGACTCTCCCTGCAGGGCTGGGGCCAGCTCTGGAGTCCTCAGCACAGGACAGACAGGGAAATGGCTCCGTAGGAGGCCACAGGGCTGGAACACTCTTCCTGTGAGCACAGGCTGAGAGATTTAGGTTGTTCAGCCTGAAGAATAGAAAGGCCTGGGAAGACCTTAGGGAGACCTTCCAGTACTTAAAGGGAGCCTTCAGGAAGGCTGTGGAGAGACTCTCATCAGGCAGTGTAGTGACAGGATGAAAGGTACAAGTTTCAAACTGAAAGAGGACAGATTTAGGTCAGGTATTAGGAAGAAACTCTACAGTGAGGGTGGTGTGGTACTGGAAGAGGTTGCCCACTGAAGTCATAAACACTTCCAGGGATGGAGTGGCCAAGGCCAGGTTGGATTTGGCTTGGAGAAACCTGATCTAGTGGAAGCTGTCCCTGGCCATGGCAGGGGAGCTGGAACTAGATGACCTTTAAGGTCCCTTCCATCCCAAAGCAATGGAATCATAGAATGGATTAGGCTGGAAGATACCTCAAAGCTCTTTCAGTTCCAACCCCCCTGACATAAGTAGGGATACTTCCCACTGAACAGGTCACTCAAGGCCTCATCCAACCTGGCCTTAGACACCTTCATGGAGGTTGTGGATGACAGAATCTGTGCCACAAAGATCTGCGATTCTGTCACCCACAACCTCCCTGGGCAACCTGTGCCAGTGTCTCACCACCCTCACTGTAAAGAACTTCTTCCTAATGTCCAGTTTCAATCTCCCCTCTGCCACTTCAAAGCCATTCCTCCTCCTGTCGTTACAAGACCTTGTCAATAGTCCCTCCTCAGCCCTCCTGTAGGTCCTCTTCAGATACTGGAAGGCTATGCCCAGGTCTTCTTGAAGCCAGGAGGGTGCTCAGAAGGCTGCAGCAGCTCTGCTGTGAGCACAGACTGAAAGAGTTGGGGCTGTGCAGGCTGGAGCAGAGGAGGCTCCCAGGTGACCTCATTGTGGCCTTTCAGTATCTGAAGGGGGCTACAAAAAAGCTGGGGAGGGACTTTTTAGTCTATCAGGGGGTGCCAGGACTGGGGGGAATGAAGCAAAGCTGGAGGTGAGGAGAGTCAACCTGGACATGAGGGGGAAGTTGTTCAGCATGAGAGTGGTGAGAGCCTGGCAGGGGTTGTCCAGGGAGGTGGTTGAGGCCCCATGGCTGGAGGTGTTTAAGGCCAGGCTGGGTGAGGCTGTGGGCAGCCTGCTCTAGGGTAGGGTGTCCCTGGGCATGGCAGGGGGGTTGGCACTGCCTGATCCTTGTGGTCCCTTCCAACCCTGACCAATTCTATGATTCTATGAACTCTCATAGCCTGAAGAGTGTGAAATGGAAACAAGCTTTGATCAGAATGCCAGAAGAGCTGAGGATGATTCTCCCAGGACCCACCTGTCCCTCTCTCTTTCCTTTCCTGAGGAACTTGCTGGCTTGGATCCGGCTCCATCGATTTCACTCTGACTGGAGAAGCCTGTACCTAAATTAGTCATATGAATGGGTCCATGCTATGAGCAGAAAAACACACGGCATTAGCAAATCTACAACTACAACATGAGCTACAGCTCCTTAATGACAACGACAGGAAACCCAACTTTCTCAGAGCATACTCTTTAACTAGCAGAAGAAACAACTAAGCACTGCCAGCCAAAAGCTTTCTCCTAAGCGTACCGAGGGTGACACAGGAAGAAACAGGCCTGAGCACCAATACGGAAGACAACTCAGCACCTACTCCACGTTTGCAGCAGTTCAGGATAGTAAAGAGAGCTGCTTAGTTCACAGATCTACTTATTCCTTCCTCAGCCAGCTAATTCTGAGTATTGTATAGACCTCATGCCACAGCAAGCCCTGCTCAAGGTACCAACACGAGGTCTGAGGCAGTTTCTCATTTAGGGAAACTGTTAAGGGTTTCAGGCTCTGAGCAGGAGTGTGGCAGAGAAACATTTGCAGAAATTCCCTCTGCTCACATCTGAGTCTGAAGAACTCAAAAATGAGTTTAATTGAAGCCATCTTTAACTTCTGCTATAAAAAACCCAAAGCTCAAGCTTTTAAAACTAAGCTCCTTGAAATCCTCTCTAGAGCAACCTGCAAGGTAAACAGGAAAATCTGGAAGTCATCACTGCTTTTCCCTCCCACTCCTCAAAGACCACCCAAAGAAACCCCTTTTAAGGTCATCAGTGGCACACTGCTGTCACCTCTTTGACCTGCAGGCACCACTGCCCTTCATGAGAGCCTGAGGGTGTGGAGAGCAACCTGCCCCTGAACCCAGCCAGCCGCAGCTCAAGCACAGTGCAGCCACTCAAAGAGGCCCCAGCCTGGTCTCCCTGTTTGCTAACTGCTGCCATCTGCCAAGCCTTGCACCACTGCTGACAAACTGTGCTAGGAAAAAAAAAAACCACTTCTCTCTCCAGCCAAGTCCCATTTTGGTGAATGAAGTAAAATTGGTGATTTTATTCCACCTGGTATCCCAGCAGTCCTGATTCCCTCTCATCCGGCAGCTCCTCGGTGAAGCGTCTCTTTTGACCCTGGGGATGGGGCTGAGCTGGTGGCTGTGTACCAGTTGGCATGGTGGTTTTGACTGGGGCAGCAGGAAGGAAAGGACCACTCAGTGGACTCTGGCATGAAGAAGTTGGAAAGGAAACATGAGAACATTTGGTAATATGCACAGAAAGCAAGAACTCGGTGCAGAATTTCATGCTCAGGAGAACACACAACTACTTTCTCTTTGCAGAAGCTAAGAGAAGCTAAATGAAACTCACAGTTCAAGATATAATTAGGATTTCATTTCTCAGTGTTCCCACTTCAGACTAATCACTGTCTGGAACTCAAACTCACTGCATCTACATAGCTGCATCACAGCCCAGGACCACCCCTAAAAGTCCCACAAAGGAGGATGAAGAGAGGTCGGGTTGAAACAAGTGAGAGGACAGGAGGAAACTGCCTCAAGTTGTGCCAGGGGAGCTTCAGCTTGGATATGAGGAACATTTTCTTCCCATAAAGAGTTCTCAGGCACTGGTTCAGGCTGCCCAGGGAGGTGGTGGAGTCACCATCCCTGGAGGGGTTTAAAAGCTACATGGATGTGGTGCTGAGGAAAGCGGTTTGGTGGCAGTGGCTTAGCAGCAGTGGGGGGATTGTGAGCTCCAGCTGAGTGCTTGGACTAGATGACCTCAGCAGTCCTAGGGCTCTGCAGCTCTCCAATCCTTTCCCAAACAAGCCAGTGGCCCCCTGCAAACACCTTTTATGTTAACAAGTGGCAGGAAAAGGCAGCATGAAGTAGTCATAGCAGCAATTTAGTTGCTCAGACAGAAGCATCAGCAAAGCAATCACCAAACCCAACAACCAAACAAGGAAATCCTCTAAAGAATTCTCTATCTGGAACTACTCTTTTTTATTGTTGGCAGAGAAGCAGGTTGGTTAAGTTGGCAATTGCAGTGGAATTAACAATCCATGGCAGTACCTGGCCAGTGCTGGCTGGAGGCTGTACTTGAGGTATGGGATACTGCGTTGGCACAGGCGGCACTCCTGTAGGTAGCGTTGTCAGGACTCCAGGTGCTAATGGCACTGCAGGTGGCACTATGCCTGGTACACCATATGGTGGCTGAACTGGTTGTTGAGGAGGGGGAACAACAGGATAACCAGATTGGTAGCCATTGGAAGGGTAATAGGATGGCTGGGAGGGGACACTGCTGATGGCAGCAGGCTGCGTGAAGCCTGGCAAGAGAAAGGGCAAGAAACAGTCAGTTGTGAGGCAGCAGCTCAAATCCTGGGCTCAGTTTTGGGCCCCTCACTACAGGAAGGACATTGAGGGGTTGGAGTGGGGCCAGAGAAGGGCAAGGAAGCTGGGGAAGGATCTGGAGAACACGGCTAGTGAGGAGCAGTTGAGAGATCTGGGGTTATTTAGCCTGGAGAAGAGGAGGCTGAGGGGAGACTTCACTGCTCTCTACAACTCTCTGAAAGGAGGCTGCAGTGAGGTGGGGGTTGGGATCTTCTCCCTAGTATCAAGTGACAGGAGAAGAAATTGTACCTGGCCTGAAATTGTACCAGGGGAGGTTTAGATTGGGTACTAGGAAAAATTTCTTTCCTGCAAGAGCAGGAAAGGGATTGGAATAGGCTGCCCAGGGAGGTGGTGGAGTCACTATCCCTGGAGGTGTTCAAGAATCCTTGGGACCATGATTTAATGCTTTAGCTCGATGGTTGATGACCTTAAGAGGTCTTTTCCAACCCAAACAACTCTATGATTAAATTCAATGAAGTGCCTCAAACCTATCCAGTTTAAATTACTTTAAAAGAAGTCAGACTCCTCAATTGGAAGACTTAAAAGACTTCCACAAGAAAGCACATTCCACAAAACTAAATCATGTACCCTGTGGAGAAGGACCTGGGAGTGCTGGGGGAGAACACAGCAATGTGCCCTTGTGGCCAAGAAGACCAACGGGATCTTGGGGTGCATTAAGCAGAGCATGTCCAACAGATCAAGGAAGATTCTCCTGCCCCTCTACTCTGCCATGCTGAGACCTCATCTTGAATACTGCCTTCAGTTTTGGGCTCCCCAGTTTTAGAGGGACAGGAACTGCTGGAGAGGGTCCAGCGGAGGACTACGAGGATGATGAGGGGACTGGAGGGCACTGCCTGATGAGGAGAGGCTGAGGGACCTGGGGCTGAGAGTCTGGAGAAGACTGAGAGGGGATTTAATCAATGTTTATAAACATCTGAGGGCTGGGGGTCAGGATGGGGGGGGACAGGCTCTGGGGGTCAGCAGGGTGGGGATGGGGAAAGCAGGGACAGGCTCCGTTCACTGCTCCCTGGAGTAGGACAAGAAGCAATGGGTGCAAAGTTGCAGCACAGGAGGTTCCAGCTCAACACAAGGGGCAATTTCTTGCCTGGAAGGGTCCCAGAGCACTGGCACAGGCTCCCCAGAGAGGCTGTGGAGTCTCCTTCCATGGAGACTTTCAAGGCCTGTCTGGATGTGTTCCTCTGTGATCTGTGCTAGATTGTGTGGCCTTGCTCTGGCAGGGGGGGCTGGACTGGGTGATTTGCTTGGGTCCCTTCCAACCCCTAATATCCTGTGAGCCTGTGAAGTTCAGCTTTGCAGAAAGCAGCTGCAGACCCTTCAGTACTGCTCCCCCTTACCTGCCAGGGGTACCGCAGTGGTTATCTGATTCACAAATCGAGAGTACTCAGCATGAACCTACAAAAGACATTTCAAAGATCAGCCAAGAAATAGCTTTTTTTTTTCTTTAATCCTCCTAAGAACTGAAAAGGGACTTGGACAGAGAACACTGTGCACAGAGACAGCACTGACCCAAACATAAAACCTGCAAACCCTGCTGGGCTCTGGGGCAGACTGCTGTAAAAATCCAGGCTCAGCTTAAAGAGTGGCAAATGAAATAGTGAGCAGAGACCAAAATACTCAGAGAGAACCTAAAAGCTTCCAGATCTTTGTTTGAAGAAGAGGCTCTGGAGCCCATATTGAATTGCCAATGTTACCAAGAGGACTCTCTCACAGGATTTTGTTTTGCAGTCACCTAAGGGAAGCTGAACTTAATTCTTTGTGTGGACACATGAGAGATTTTCTAATGGGTTTTTTGGTCCAACAATCACTTTAGGGGAAAAGAAATCAGATGGCAATGGCTCTGGGTAACATTTAAAAGCTAAAGCAAAGGGAGTGCAGCTATCAGGAAACAAAAGAAGAGGCAAGACTCCTTTGTTTGCATACAGTCAGACAAGCCCCTGGCCCCCCTCCTCCTTCCCACTTCTGCTCAGGAAGCCTTTGACCTTTTCATTCTCCTCCCAATTCTGCTACTGCAGCTCCATCCTGAGAAACATTTACTCACTGTACAAGAATTAGGGAGGGAAAAGTTAGAAGCAAGTCAGAACCCAGAGACAGTTTTGCTGAGAGCATTAATAATATGATTAGCCAGGCACAAGTGAAAGCTACAACAGGCTCTGAAATCTCCTCTTTGTAAGAGCTACTCACAGTCTGCAATAGATTCTCACACAGCTTTTTAGCAGCTGCCAAACCTTCTGGCTTTGGGTGACTGAAAACATATACAAAGAAAAGAAAAATACTTCATCAGCACAAATGATTCCACCAAATTTGGAAGCTGCTTCTTTCTGTGGTCAGATCCCTCTACTCTGCCCTGCTGAGGCCCCACCTAGAATATTGCATCCAGTTCTGGGCTCCCCAGATCAGGAGGGACAGGGATCTAGGAGAGAGTCCAATGGAGGGGTACAAGGAAGCTGAAGGGACTGCAGCACTGCCTGATGAGGAGAGGCTGAAAGCCCTGGGGCTGCTTAGACTGGAGAGGAGAAGGCTGAGAGGGGATCTGAGCAATGTCTATAAATATCTAAGGGCTGGGGGTCAGGAAGGGACAGGGACAGCCTCTGCTCACTTGTGCCCTGGCACAGGACAAAGAGCAAAGGATGGAAACTGCAGGACAGGAAGTTCCACCTCAACATGAGGAAGAACTTTGCTGTAAGGTCACAGAGCCCTGGTACAGGCTGCCCAGACAGGTTGTGGAGTCTCCTTCTCTGGAGACTTTCAAGCCCTGTCTGGATGTGTCCCTGTGTGACCTGCACTGGATTCTCTGCTCCTGCTCTGGCAGGGGAGTTGGACTCAATGATCTATGGAGGTCCCTTCCAAACCCTAACATCCTCTGATCCTGCAATGAATGCTCAGGCACTTGAGCTGCACTCCAGCAGCTCTTGTTTAGCACAGCTGTGAACCAAAGCAATATTTGTCTTCTGCATGAAAATTCAGCTCAGCCTAAATCCTGCAGGAAATGAGCACAGAACTACTGATTTGATCTGTCAGTGCATGCTGGAATCCTCCTTTAAAGCCCAACATTGCATCCAAGCCCCCAGAAGAACCCAGTTTCACTGCATTTCCCCATCAAAGCAATATCTCAGGGTTGCATTTCACTTTCTACCACCACAGGGTGATCTCTATTAAAAACAAACCCAAACACCAGGGCCCAAATTTACTCCATTTGCATAAAGTCAGTCAGAAGAAAGAGCTCCCCAAGAGACTAAAGATGAAGTTGCCTTCATGAGTGATCACTACAACATTTAACAACCTCCCCTGGCATACCTGATGTAGATGTACATGGGCTCAAAAGCCTCTCTGCCTGACGCAGGCTCTATGCAACCTGAGCCCTTCCCACGAAGGAAAACTTTGGCACCCGTTTCAATCTGGATGTGCTGCAAGTAGGAGCAACCAGGCCCTTCCACCTTCTCCTTCACATTAAACGTAGGCACAGCATGTTCCAGACCAACAAATAACTTGTCCTGAACATAATGCATCTGTAAATGTAACAGAGTTAATCAGGTTGGGTTGCAGTGAAAGGAAAGTACAATTTCTGGCTCTCAGTGCCAACAGTGGAGTGTTGGATGGCACAGTCAAGTCCTTTGCTCTCCTGTAAGCAGGACTGGGTCTCTCCATCCCTTTTCTTTTAGGAGGCTGCTGTCACCTGAACCTCACTCTTCAGACTCAGCTTGAGCAGTCCTCCAGTTTTAACAACGTGCAAGGTTTGTTTGGGTTTCTCTATTTTTCTGGCCACGGTGTTTGTTGCTTGGTTGTTTGAGGTTTTTTAGTTGTGGTGGAGTTTGGGTTTTTTGCTTGGTTGGGGTGGGGTTTTTGTGTTTTTTTTTGTTGCTTTGGGTTTGTTTTGTTGGGGATTTTGTTTTGCTGGGGATTTTGTTTTAATAAGTAGCAGACAACAGATGCAGCTTTGTAAGAGGCAAATCATGCACCTGGGGAATGCAACAAAACTTCAATGGATGTTACTCACCCCTGACTGGAATGGAGGTTTTTGGCCAACTGCTGGAGACAACTGAGTAATAGGAGCTGGCTGATGGTAGACAGTCACTGTAGCTCCATTGAACGTTGGACTAGAACCTGTGGCTGCTTTCACTACTCCATTAGTAATGATCTCTTTAATTCGGTTAACAGCTCCTAGTTGATGGAATATGGAAGTTAATTTCATAGGAAAGTTAATTTCAGCCCTTGCCAACTGCCCACATTCATCAAACCAGAACATGACTAAGTTCATTTCCCACATTCTGTGACAGCAGACAAAAAGACTGCATCTGCTGGTGGGGACCAACATTAACGTTCTGAGATGGGCTCATAAAGGATGGCAACAAGCATCCAGGTTCCCTGTCCACTCCCACCCTGATAGAGCTTAGGCTGATCTATGCAGTGAGCAATTTTGCCCCCCCCCACACACTTTTGCCAATGCTGGAAACATTTACATCAACCCTGTACAGAATTCACATCTGCATGAATGAGGAAACTAAGGTGAAAAAATGACTACTGGCTGTAGAAATCAAGGTGGCAGCTTCGGGTTCCAAGAGCCAGCTGAAGGCATGGCCGTGAACACAAATGAACACCTGAGCAGCCTAAAGTTTTCCTCTTTTCCAGAGGCACAGGCAGGACAGGAGCTCTTGGAGCCAGAACAAAGCCCCTTTACTACAAAGGAGAGAGAAAGCAGAATGCTTTGTGCACTTACTGTCAACCAGCTCCCGTGTCTGGCCCTGGACATGAAGGTACAGAGGACGATCTCTGGAGAGGAAATGTCAAACATGCCAATAAGCCCCCAGAGAACACACAGCTATGGACTCAATCAACTACACTGCAGTCATCTAGCCACAGAAGGTCTTCAGAGAGATCTGAAATGCTCTTCAAAAGGAGGAAGCAAAGACATCCTCCTTTAGCAGCACAGCACTCAGTGAGCAAAGCCAGATAGATTTGGGATGGTAACGACAAGACACTGTTAAAAGTTAAATGTTAGTTTGCTGTCCACATGAAAAGTTAAGTAACCAAAGAGACAATATTGTGAAACATTGTCTGCCTGTGACTGGAGAGTTCACAGATTCACAGAATACCAGGTTGGAAGGAACCTCAAGGATCATCTAGTCCAACCTTTCAAGGTAAGTTTCAGTGAGATGGCTCAGCAGCCTGTCAGGATGGGCCTGGAAGTTGTCCAATGTGGTCACCATTGCTGGCAAAATGCACGAGAGGTGCAGGACACTGCTCAGACAGAAGTGGTTCAGCATAGCCTGACCTGTCACATTTGTGCTTCTTACTTTTATTCTCACCCTCTCAACAGGTAGGAAGCAGCTCTGTGCCCTTCTGATGGCAAACACTCAAAACACTCAGCGGTTCGTTCACTCTGGCACACAGAAGTGATGGTGCTCATGAGCAACAAAACCCTACCAATTAGCCACTCAGTGAGGGAGGAGAATAAAAGGCAGAAAGCCTCAGAAAGAAATACAAACCCAGGTCCCACTTTGGCTTTCTCTTCTGCAGTCATGAACCTCCCTCGAGTAGAAACAGCTGCTCCACTCAGTCGACTTATCTACAAGTGAAAAAGCCCAAGGACAGGTTTGCCAACAACAAACAAAGAAGACACACTAAAAACAAAGTGCTTTGAGCCCTGCTGTGCATAAAAGGACCAGAATGCATGAGCAAAGTGCTAGAAAAATGAGTGATGCCTGCTAAAGGACTCTAGAGTTATGCTACCTTACCTCAGCATGTGACATTTTACTGCACAAACCAGTAAGTTACCAAACAAAAGCATCCTAGAAAACACCAGAGGGGTTCACAGGATCACAGAATGAATCCTACAGCAGGTTGAGTTGGAAGGGACCTTAAAGATTATCCAACTCCAACCCCTTGCCATGGGCAGGGACACCTCCCACCAGCCCAGCTTGCTCAAGGCCTCATCCAACCTGGCCCTGAACACCTCCAGAGAGAGGGCAGCCACAGCCTCCCTGGGTAATCTGTGCCAGTGTCTCCCCACCCTCACCTCCTCATCTCCAGTCTCCACTCCCCTCTTCCATCTCAAAGCCATTCCCCCTCCTCATAGCACTCCAAGACTGTGCTAGTTTGAGCCTAGCTAGAATATTTGGTGAGAGAATTAGATGCTAGGCTGTGAAAAGGAAACAAAGGTGCTGGCTGCTGCACTCATAGGCTTGCTGAGATGTACAAGAACACAAAACATAGAAAACAGAGTCCCTCTCTGGCTTTTGGGCTGCACTTCTCCCTCTAACCTAACCTGCTGCATGCCTAATCCTTCTGTTTCCTAACCCCCCTGGCTAACCCTCCAAACTCACCCTGAACATAAGGCAAAGTCTGGGCTAAGGCAGAGGGGTGGGAAGAAGGTGGGAGGGTGGTTGGGAGCCCTCCCTGGGGACTCTGGTTTCTGGGAGAGCTGCTGTGCTTCTGTATGACTTTTAACTTGTCTATTTCTGTCTGTAGCTGTCAGGATTGCCAATCTCTGCTTGCATATTGTGCTGAGCTGTAAATACAAAGCTTCATCCCTCCAATTCCCAGATCGACTGAGTCTAGTCTGGGTGACTTTCTTAAGTGGGGGGGGCAGGTAACACCCAAACCATCACAAAGACCTTGCCAAAAGTCCCTCCCTGGCTCTCCTGTAGCCCCTTTAGGTCCTTTTTGTAAAAGAGGAAACCATTTCTGAATTTAGTTTATTGCAAGCTCCTTTCAAAACCTTGCTGATGGATACAAATCTGCTTCCAGGCTAAAGAACCAGCTGTAAATGCTGAGCTTACCTCATCCTGAGTCTGTCCTCTGGTCAGCAGGTTTCTGCACGTGAGGGGGACGTCATTGATTTCTACCTCTGCCACCACAAGGTCATCTTTGCTCTTACTTGTAGCTGGACCTTTTCCCAGAGCCTGTAGCTTCAAACACAACCGTTGCAAACAACCAGCAGTTGGAAAGCAGAGAGGAATGATGTAACCCACAGAGTGGCCCTAGGACTCTTGAGAGGAATATCTTCCAGCTGCTGGACTCAAAAGCTTTACAGATGTCAGCAGGAAGCTCATGATGTAGTCTACTATTAATCACAGAATCAACCAGGTTGGAAGAGAGCTCCAAGCTCATCCATGCCAACCTAGCACCCAGCCCTAACCAACCAACCAGACCATGGCACTCAGTGCCCACAGCCAGGCTTGGCTTCAACACCTCCAGCCATGGGCACTCCACCACCTCCCTGGGCAGCCCATTCCAATGCCAATCACTCTCTCTGCCAACAACTTCCTCCTAACATCCAGCCTGAACCTGCCCTGGCACAACTTGAGACTGTGTCCCCTTGTTCTGCAGCTGGTTGCCTGGGAGAAGAGACCAATTTCCACCCGGCTACAA
This sequence comes from Tricholaema leucomelas, assembly GCA_013400475.1. Lineage (NCBI taxonomy): Eukaryota > Metazoa > Chordata > Aves > Piciformes > Lybiidae > Tricholaema lacrymosa > Tricholaema leucomelas. Next base: position 25,889 of record WAAF01013765.1, on the reverse strand, counting down.
CTTCCCTTCAGGTAGTTACAGACAGCAATGAGGTCTCCCCTGAGCCTCCTCTTCTCCAGGCTAAACAACCCCAGCTCCCTCATCTACCTCTTCACAACCTCAAGCCCAAATAAAAAGACTAATTTTACCTTCAGCACATCTTAATAAAACCAGTAACTATGGTTTCTGTTCTGTCAATGGAAGAGATGCAGAAGCAAGTAGTGAAGTTGTTCAAATGGAAATCAAAGCATCTCTGACAGGAATCTGAGAGCAATGAAACATCTGATTCATAGTTCTCTCAGCTTCCCAGACAGACAGTTTAGAACTGCTGCTCAAGAACTAAATGAATCCATACTGTAATGACACTTTGCCCTCTTCTTGTTTTTAAGTCACAGGCAGAGCATTTTGTGTCATTACCTAAGTGCTAAGAAAGAAAAAGCCACAGAGTCACAAAGAGATTCAGAAGATAGGGCAGAAGAGTTGGGAGTTACAAGGAAGACCTTGGAGCTTTTCCATGCCTAGAGCAGTAGACAGCACATCCTTCTAGGAGTTCTGCAAAGCCTCTGGGGACATAATCATCAATCCAGGCACTATAAAAAGGGAATCATGGAATCGTTTTGGCTGGAAGAGACCTTTAAGATCATTAAGTCCAACCATTAACCCAGCACTGCTGGGTCACCACTAAACCATGGCTCTCAGCACCACAAATCTTCCAGTAACATCCACAAGGTATCCATCCCCTCCCAGAAATAGCACACACAGCACAGCACTTGCCTGAGAGGCAGAAGGCAGCTGTAGGAGGACATAAATTTAATGCACTGCACAGTCACAGAATCAGTCAGGGTTGGAAGGGACCACAAGGCTCAGCCAGTTCCAACCTCCCTGCCATGGGCAGGGACACCCCACCCTAGATCAGGCTGCCCAGAGCTCCATTTCTTCCACTCTTAACACAAATTACATTCATCACCCTGCAGGCTCCTTTCTCTTTGCTCACAATCTGAAGTGCCATCAGATTTAACTCCCGTGGTAATGTCATCACTGAGCACTTCCTACCAAAGCAGCATATGCAATGCAAAACCAATTCCAGCTGCAAATTAATCAACTGGGTAAATGGCTCCCACAGCAATACAGTTAGTCAGGAGATGCCAGAATGACACCAAGTGGAACTTATGGATGAAAAACAATGACATGGAAGCAAGAGACATTTACAGCATCTTCCAGGTGTTTCAAACTGCCATTCAGCAACCAAACTTCACTCCCATCTAGAATGAATATGGAGGCTACCTGAAGCCAAGCCACGTTCCTCACTGCTGCAACTTTCATGGCCTCAGGTGAGCACTGAGAAGCAGAACACCACAGTGCAGCAAGCAACATGTGAAACCACCCAGGACTGCTGACAGCGATGATCAAAGCAGCACTGGCTACGAAAGCTCAGCTGTTAGAAGGTCTGAAATCACCACAGAGTCAGAGAACTGCCTGGCTGGAGGACACCAACCATAACCTACTATCTGCCTGCACACAGCTGTTGGACCATGCCCCTCAGCTCCTCATCCAAATGTCTTTGAAGCACCTCCAGGGATGGGGACTCCACCACCTCCCCAGGCAGCCTGGGCCAGTGTCTGATGTCCCTTTTGATGAAGACATTTTTTCTAATATCCAACTTGAACCTCTCGTGGTGCAACTTGAGGCTACTTCCTCTCACCCTACCACCTGTTACTTGGGAGAAGAGACCAACTCCCACCTTGCTATGACCTCCTTCCAGGGAGCTGCAGACAACAATATGGTCTCCTCTTAGCTTCCTCTTCTCCAGGCTAAACAACCCCAGTCCCCTGAGCTGTTTCTCTCCAGACCCTGCTTCAGCTGATCAAAACTCATATCAGGACTGACCAGAAGCTGACCAAGTTGTTTAGAAATTGGACACTTAGCTCCTGATGATGACTTTTAAAACATGAAAACAGAGATCAGTGGGAGTTGGAAGGGACCTCCAGAGATCATTCAGTTATAGAATCATAGACCCAAGCAGGCTGGCAGAGAGCTCCAAGCTCACCCAGGCCAACTGAGCACCCAGCCCTACCCAACCAACCAGACCACGGCACTCAGTGCCCCCAGCCAGCCTTAGCTTCAGCACCTCCAGCCATGGGCACTCCACCACCTCCCTGGGCAGCCCATTCCAATGCCAATCACTCTCTCTGCCAACAACTTCCTCCTCACAGCCAGCCTGACCCTGCCCTGGCACAGCTTCAGGCTCTCTGCCCTCCTTCTGGCCCTGCCTGCCTGGCACCAGAACCCAACCCCAGCTGGCCACAGCCTTCCTGCAGGGAGCTGCAGACAGCAATGAGCTCTGCCCTCAGCCTGCTCTGGGCCAGGCTGCACCCCCACAGCTCCCTCAGCCTCTCCTCACAGGGCTGTGCCCCAGGCCCCTCCCCAGACTTGCTGCCCTGCTCTGGGCACCTTCCAGCACCTCAACATCTCTCTGCAATGGAGGAGCCCAGAACTGGGCACAGCACTCAAGCTGTTGAGTGCTGAGCACAGGGGCACAAGAACCTCCCTGCTCCTGCTGCCCACACTGCTCCTCAGCCAGCCCAGGATGCCATTGGCTCTGCTGCCCACCTGGGCACACTGCTGCCTCCTCTGCAGCTCCTCTCTGCCAGCACCCCCAGGGACCTTTCTTCCTGGCTGCTCTCAGCCACTCTGGCCCCAGCCTCTGGCACTGCTTGGGGTTGTTGTGGCCAAAGTGTAGAACCCTGCACTTGGCCTTGTTCAGTCTCATCCCCTTGGCCTCTGCTCACCCATTCAACCTGGCCAGGTCCCTCTGCAGGGCTCTCCTACCCTCCAACAGCTTCATTCCTGCTCCTGACTTGGTGCCCTCTGCAAACTTACTGCTGCTGGACTCAATCTCCTGCTCCATATCATCACTAAATATATTGATGACACTGATCCAAGCACCTCCCTGCCAAAGCAGGATTGCTTAGGGCAGATAATTTGGACATATATCTCAAACACATTGTTTTACACAGCAGTTTTTACATCAGCTACTCCAAAAGCACTCGGGGGAAAAAAGCTTCATCATCTTCCTACAGATGGGTTAAACCTTAAGGAAGAGCTCTCACAGCCCTGCCTCTGCCTCGGTCAGCTGGAATAAAAGTCAGGAAAAGCTTTTGTCCTCCGTTACTTTTCCACAGCACACCTGCAGCACTTCTCCTTTCGCTCAGAGCTATCCAGACAAATAAAGGTCGCAGTTCCCAGCCCTGACGCTCTTTGCCGCCCATCCCCCCGGGCCTGCCGGTCCCGCCGTGCCCAGCGCTGCTCCTGCCGCCCTCCGGGCACCCACCTTGTCCGTCGTACTGGGCGCCGGTTTCAGCTTCCCTTTGGCCATTAACATCGCGTTGATTTTCGCGGCCACGGCCGCGGCCGCGTCCAGCGCTCCGGAAGGGGCTGCAGAGCTCTCGGAACCCGCCACAGCGGAGCCGCCATCTCCGCCACCGGGAAAAGGGCGCCCGGGCAGCGGCGCCGTAGCGGGGAGAAGGAAGGCGGGGGCCGGGCCAGGCTGGTCCCACTTACTGCGGCGCCTGAAAGAGAGAGGCCTCAGTGCCGGCCGCTCCCCCGCCCGCTGCTCCGCGGCAGCTCCGGTACCCGCCGCGCCTCCGCCCCGCCGCGCCGAGGCCCCTCTCGCTGCAGGGCCACTCGCAGCCCAGCCTCACCCGCCTGCGGCCCCGGTGTCTCGCTGCCCTCCGCCACCCGCTGACATGGCTCCGGCCCGGCTCCGCCACCTCCGCGCCTCCCGCAGCGTCATTTCCGGCCTCCGGGCCGGCTCCAGACGCCCCTTCCGGCCGTTGCTACGGAGACCGCGCGGCCCGCGGCGCCCCCGCCCTCAGCCCGGCCCGGGAGGGAACCGGGACGGGCTCCTCGCGAAAGGCCTGCACCGGCCCTGACCGCGGGATGGCCGCCAACTGACCGCGCAACGCCGCGGCCAAAGCCGGAGAGCGCCCACGGCGCCGCACTGCTGGCGGTTAACATCTGCGCTGCTCAGCACCGATAAACCTACAGCGTGTTTGGGAGGTCAGGNAGCCTCAGCCTGCCCTGGCACAGCTTCAGGCTCTCTGCCCTTCTTCTGGCCCTGCCTGCCTGGCAGCAGAGCCCAACCCCAGCTGGCCACAACCTCCCTGCAGGGAGCTGCAGACAACAATGAGCTCTGCCCTCAGCCTGCTCTGGGCCAGGCTGCTGCACCCCCCCAGCTCCCTCAGCCTCTCCTCACAGGGCTGTGCCCCCTCCCCAGCCTTGCTGCCCTGCTCTGGGCACCTTCCAGCACCTCAACATCTCTCTGCAATGGAGGAGCCCAGAACTGGGCACAGCACTCCAGGGGTGGCCTGAGCAGTGCTGAGCACAGGGACACAAGAACCTCCCTGCTCCTGCTGCCCACACTGCTCCTCAGCCAGCCCAGGATGCCCTTGGCTCTGCTGCCCACCTGGGCACTCTGCTGCCTCCTCTGCAGCTCCTCGCTCCCAGCACCCTCAGATCTCTTTCTGTCCAGCTCCCACACCTTCAGATTGAGTATAAACTCTCATTTAAAACATTTGGTCTAGCCAGGAGCAGGGCCCAGGTCGCCTGAGCTGAGGCACTGGAACTGTTTGCCCTGAGAAGTTGTGGAACCTCCGAGCCTGCAAGTCACAGAATCACAGAACTGTTTGGGTTGGAAAAGACCTCTGAGATCACCCTGCCCAAACATTCTCTCACTCGACCCAGTGCAGTGCTAAACCATGTCCCTCAGCACCACATCTCTGCCTCCTTGAAACACCCCCAGGCATGGAGACTCAACCCCCCTGCTGGGCAGCCTGTGCCAGTCTTCGAGAACCCTTTCAGTCGAGAAGCTTCTTTTAATATCCAACCTGCTGCAATGTGAGGCTGTTTTCTCTCATCCTATCACTTGTTGGCTGGATGGGACCTTCAGAGACCTGGTCCAGCAGGAGAGGGGACCTAGATGAGACCTCCAGCAACCTGGTTGAGCAGGAGGTGCCCCTAGATGGGACCTTCAGCAACCTGGTTGAGCAGGAGGTGCTTCTAGATGGGACCTTCATCAACCTGGTTGAGCAGGAGGTGCTCCTAGGTGGGACCTTCAGCAACCTGGTCGAGCAGAGGAGAGGACCTAGGTGGGACCTTGTTGAGCAGTGCACAGGACCTAGAAGGGACCTTCGTCAACCTGGTCGAGCAGAGGAGGGGACCCAGCTGACCTTAAAGAGCCTTCCCAACCCACACCGCTGCGGCCTCCTTGCCCCCCGCCAGCCGCCGGCGCTGCACACGGCCCGCAGCGCTCAGGGCCGCCAGGGCGCGCCGCGCGCCTCCCTTTGCGCCCGGCTCGCTGCTCTCTGCCTGCGGCTGCGCCGGGCCGGGCCGGGGTGGGCTGCGCTGCTTGCCTCAGGGCGGCTTGGACCTGGAGGTCTTCAGCCTCATCAGCCCCAGCTTCTCTTGCCTTCCCTGCTAGTTTATGGGCTTTTATACCTTGAGGAGCTCATTTGGCTTTCCTAGGGGCGGCAGTGAGGCTCTTCTGTTTCAGCCTTTCTCACAGAGGTGCTGAGGTGAGGCACGTCCAGAGGGCAGGTGGGTTTGTGGCGGCTCAGGTGAGGGGAGTGCAGTTCCCTGCCTGGGTAGGAAAGATGCTTTCCGTGTTGTCAGCTAGGGATGCTTTAAATTTTCCTGAAAGGTGACTGAAGGCTTGTGTGGTGGAGTCAGTCTCACCCTGCTGAGGTTTAATGAAAAGGTGGCTTGGAAAAAAACACCAAAAAGCTGGAGGGAGGTCTCATTTCTCCAGTGCTCGTTTCAGTTACGAAGGAAAACAACCTAAGGCTGGAGGTATTTTCCAGAAGGGACTCATCAGCTTTGGCTGGAGGTGGTGAATGTGGTGAGCCTCTTCTTAAGGGCCGTTGGAAATCAGCCTGGTCAGCACTTGGAGCATTGCTTTGGAAGGCTGTTAGAAAAGCTTTGAGCACTTGCAGGCCTGCAGCCTGTTCCAGGATCTCACCACCCTCACAGGGAAGATTCTCCTCCTCTCAGTATCTAAATAGAATCATAGAATCAGTCAGGATTGGAAGGGACCACAGGGATCAGCCAGTGTCAACCCCCCTGCCATGCCCAGGGACACCCTACCCTAGAGCAGGCTGCCCACAGCCTCAGCCAGCCTGGCCTGAAACACCTCCAGCCATGGGGCCTCAACCACCTCCCTGGGCAACCCATTCCAGGCTCTCGCCACTCTCATGCTGCAGAACTTCCTCCTCACGTCCAGTCTGACTCTCCTCACCTCCAGCTTTGCTCCATTCCCCCCAGTCCTGTCACTACTTGCAATTTGTCTCATATAAATAGGCATACAGAACTTTAACTGCCACATCCTGCAGCCTTGGGTCTGTGCTGCTTTGAAAATGAAGGATTTCATTCTTGTGGTTACCTTAGCAGCCCTCATCTGCTTCCTTACCATTACAGGGCTTATGTGAAGTGGCACAGAGTAGGTGTGCAGGAGGTGTTTGTAGGTTCAGGAGCTGACTTCTCAAGCTGAATTGCTGCAGTCTGGGCTCACATGCTGGGTGCTCAAACAAGTCTTAATGCCCATGTTTTATTAACAGACAGAAGAATATCTACAGAATGGCAACTGCTCAGAAGCAAAGGAGTTGTGTGGTATGATTTTTCTTGGTCTATTTCAGCACACTGTTAACTTGAATCGTAGAACTGCTTTGTTTGGAAATGACCACTGAGATCATAGAGTCCAACCTTCAACCTAACCAGTTGACCTTAGCCAGTCAATTAACTCCATCTCCTTCAACTGTTATCATGACCCAGCACTGGAACTTAGTTTGTGTAGCAGTTATAAGTTGAATTTTTAATGCAAAATATAACTAAAACTCATGCCCCCACTAGAATTTGCCTGCTGTGACAGGTGTATGTCACTTCAATTCAGCACTGTTCCAAAACAGAGCATACAGCTTGGAAATACACAAATCAAATCCACTCAGTATGCTGAACTCAGGAATTCCTTATCTGTAAAGGTCAGATAATGGAGTGACTTGAATCAGAAAGATCATTGTAGCTCAAGTAGTGCACCCAGGAGCTCTGTACTATTTCTTCACTTGAAAATTGCAAGCTGATTCAATCTTTTAACTCTAAGGTGCTTAATAGCACACTAACTTTGAGGCTGCACTTTGTGGTCAGGCACTTAGTAGAACTCATCTATGCCCTAAAAGCACTGTTAACACAACGTGTTAGGAATATGCTGAACTTTATACATGGTGAATCTTTGTTATTGATTTAAAATGTTGAGCCAGGACCAGATTGTAGACTGCACAGATTTGTTGTTATGGATAGAGATGAATTCTCTTCTTTCTCTTAACTTGCAGAGTGCAATTGTGTTCCCTAACAAAATATCTACTGAACAGCAATCCCTGATGCTAGTGAAAAGACTCCTGGCAGTAGCAGTGTCCTGCATTACCTATCTGAGAGGGATTTTTCCTGAAAGTGCCTATGGAACAAGATACATGGATGGTAACAGGCTGTTGGAATGATTCTTTGCAAAATGTATTGCCACAGGGGTGTTAAGAAGTCCCTGATGATTTTTAAAGCCACTTCACCTTCCTAATTAAAGGCAGTAATTTTTATTGACTGGTATGGCAGCTTCACTACCAGGTTGCTGACTTTTGTTACAGTGATGATGCTAACTCAAAACTAGGCCTGCACTGCACCTGTGGGTAATGTTTTGTTTGCTTTTGACATATACTTTCATAGAATGATAGAACAGTTTAGGTTGGAAGGGATCTCAAAGTTCATCCATTTCCAACCCCCCACCATAGGCAGGGGCAGCTCCCACTAGAGCAGCTCACTCAGTGCCTCATCCAGAATCACAAAATCAGTCAGGGTTGGAAGGGACCACAAGGATCAGCCAGTCCAACCTCCCTGCCATGCCCAGGGACACCCTACCCTAGAGCAGGCTGCCCACAGCCTCAGCCAGCCTGGCCTTAGACACCTCCAGCCATGGAGCCTCAACCACCTCCCTGGGCAACCCCTGCCAGGCTCTCACCACTCTCATGGTGCAGAGCTTCCTCCTTACCTCCAGCCTGACTCTCCCCATCTCCAGCTTTGCTCCATCCCCCCCAGTCCTGTCACTCCCTGAGAGCCTAAAAAGTCCCTCCCCAGCTTTTTTGTAGCCCCCTTCAGATCCTGGAAGGCCACAAGAAGGTCACCTCAGAGCCTCCTCTGCTCCAGCCCGCACAGCCCCAATTCTTTCAGTCTGTGCTCACAGCAGAGCTGCTCCAACCCTCTGAGCATCCTCCTGGCCCTGCTCTGGACACTCTCCAGCATCTCCACATCCCTCTTGTAATAGGGGCACCAGACCTGGATGCAGTACTCCAGGTGGGGTCTCACCAGAGCAGAGTAGAGGGTGAGAATCACTTCCCTCATCCTGTTGGTCACACTTCTGCTGCAGCCCAGGCTCTGGTTGGCTTTCTGGGCTGCAAGTGCACACTGCTCATGTTGAGCTTCTCATCTATCCAGCCTGGCCTTGAACACCTCCAGGGAGGGGGCAACCACAATCTACCTGGGCAACCTGTGCCAGTGCTTCACCACCCTCACTGTAATGAACTTCTTCCTAACATCCAGTTTGAATCTCCCCTCTGCCAGTTTAAACCCATTAGTCCTCGTCCTGTCATTACAAGACCTTGTCAGTAGACCCTCCCCAGCCCTCCTGTAGGCCCCCTTCAGATACTGGAAGGCTACTACAAGGTCTCCTCACTTTGAGGGAACTAACTTCCCTTTCTCAGCAATAGAGTTGCATTTGGTTCCAGAGAAACCAGCATGTGTATATATTCTTTTTGTTTTCTTTTGAGTTTAGATGTCTGTGTCAAAATTCTGAGGGAAGACAAGAACTGCCCTGGCTCTACTCAGCTGGTGAAATGGTAACTTACAGTCCTTATGTAGCAACTCATGGCATGATGCAGAGAAAAAAGTAGTTCACTTGCTGTAGCTGAACAACTGCCCAGGCAGTGCTCTTAGAATCATAGAATCAACCAGGCTGGAAGAGACCTCCAAGGGGAGAAGTAATTGACTCCTACACTTGTGTTTCTAGAAAGGCTTACAACTGGAGGCTTAGCAGAGCACAAATCTTTGGTTACAGAGGGGTTATGCTTTACATTTAGCTTCTGTGGCTGTCTATGAGTGCTCATAGGTGTAGTAATGTAAAAATCTAAGCACTAGCTCCTCTCCAGCTGAAGAGGAGATGCAGAGTTACCGTTTGGCATCTTGCATTTAATGATCTTGCTCTCACACTTCTGTGAGGAAGTGTTGCTGTTGGTCTTTACACACAAACTTTGTATTCAAAGGCAGACTCCTGTCTGCAAACAACAGTCTGGCTGCTTGTTCAGTGGCATAGCTGAGTGGCAGTATTGGTACTTAGGACTAGAGGGATTTCTTTTGGGTTAATTCCTGTTCACAGCTGTGAGAGTTAAGTGTTTGTTGCTCTGATATGATACTAAGAAGGCTAAACACAAGAATTTCAATGTTGGGTGGGCTATTTGGTTTGGTCAGAATCAAAGCAAGTGGTAAATAGTGGTAGGTGACCAATGATATTTGATTTTTGCAGGATGTTAGGATGCTATGATGCCTTGCAGAAGAAATATGTAAGTCTCCCAGAATCATTTCACTCTCCCACATGTACTGAAACATTCAGTCCAGCAGCTGCCAGGGTAGTTATAGGACTTTCTGGTTAGGAAATAGCTGAGCTTTAATATGTTCATGCAGTTAGCTGCAATGTGGGAGGTACAGACACTTCAGGAGAGTATCTTTTGTAAACAGAAACACTTCAAAGTCTAGAAATACCTAGGAATTTTCTTCTGCCAGTTGAGTGAGGCCTTTCTTAATCAGGTAAGAAGCATATCAAGAGGTGTGAAGTGTATAAAGAGGTTTCTCTTGAAACAAGCCTTAGTTCTCTATATTGCTTTCAACCCCCCCCAGCTTGGTTAGCAGAAATAAGCTATGGAATACATTTCATGTTCTTTTTCTTTGATCATGTTCCCAACAGCTCAGAATGATTGTCCTAGCAGTAAGTATCTTTGAAAAGTAAGGTACACTGTAGTTTTTTGTTAGGTAGATGCTTAGGGATAGGTACAATTCTTACCCTTATTTCCTCTCTTTACTTTCAAAATCCAGGTCTATACCCATCCAGAAGATCCTCAGGTAAGTCTGGGTGAGAAATGGTAGCCTGGCTGTAGGAGCAGTAGTCAAAAAAGGACATCTTAACACATCAAATGAAAGGTTCAGTAGAGCTAACCACAATTGCTACCTCCGAATTGCCTTTGAATACCTGGTGTGAGGTTTTTCTCAGGCTACTACAAGAACCTCCAAAGCATCCTTGCAGAGTCGAATGGCCACAAGGAGACATCAGTCTAAATCTGCATTAACAAACGGGTGGAACTTCCTCGTGGAAAACACCGTTTCCGTGTGGAAAAGTAACCACTAGGGGTCTTCGGGTCTCTGTTAGGTGTGAAACCTTTGTGGAGCGAATCAACATTTCCTTCTGAACAGGGGAGAAGGTCATGGAGGTCGTCGTTTCTATCTGCTCCCATTTGTAGGCTCTAACACTGTTACAAGGGACAGTATCACCACTGCCTTCAGTTTTGAGCTCTCCAGATTAAGGGGGACAGAGATCTGCTGGAGAAGGTGCAGCAAAGGGCTGTGAGGATGATGAGGGGACTGGAGGGCACTGCCTGATGAGGAGAGGCTGAGGGACCTGGGGCTGTTTAGCCTGGAGAAGACTGAGAGGGGATTGAATATTTATAAACATCTGAGGGCTGGGGGTCAGGAGGAGGGGGGACAGGATCTGGGGGTAAGGAGAGGGTGGGATAGGCTCTGGGAATCAGGAATTGGGGACAGGCTCTGCTCACTGCTCCCTGAGATAGGACAAGGAGCAATGGATGGAAGCTGCAGCACAGGAAGTTCCAGCTCAACACAAGGGGGAACTTCTTGACTGCAAGGGTCCCAGAGCACTGGCACAGACTCCCCAGAGAGGTTGTGGAGTCTCCTTCCCTGGAGACTTTCAAGACGTGTCTGGATGTGTGTCTCTGTGACCTGAGCTAGATTGGATGGTCCTGCTGTGACAGGAGGGTTGGACTTGATGATCTGTTTGTGTCTTTTCCAACCCCTGACATCCTGTGAGCCTGTGACAGCACCAAAATGTATTCAGTGCATGGACATGGATCAGGCAGGTACTGGGGGAGCATTATTTTCTTTAAATGCTAGGACAGTAGATGACAGAAGGCAGCAGCATTGACACTTGTCTTGACCACTGATAGCTTCAGAATGACTGCATTTGTTTGCAGACAATCACAGAATGTTACCACTTCAAATTCAAGTACACCCACGATGGACCACTGCTGGATTTTGGCAGGTACTGTCACTGTGACTTTGTTCTGTCTGCTTACACCCACTTCAGATTTCACCTCTTTGGTGTTGCCTTTCCTAATTCTGGACCTTAAGAGTCATTTTGTCAACATACACTGTTAGCTTGGACTTAGAATGGTTTGGGTTGGAAGGGACCTTAAAGATCATCTAGTTCCAACCCTGCCTGCCACAGAGGATTGGAGCTTATTCTTAAAATCCATCTAAGTCCCTGGCTCAGGATTTGATCTTCCAAAGGGCAGAGAATGTGCAGGTCACTCAGACTGGCTTAGGAGTTGCAGTGCAGTAATCTCAGCCCTCTGGCCACAGTGCTTCTGACTCTGATAGTCTGTTAGCTACAAGAGTTGGAGCTCTTCAGCCTGGAGAAGAGAAGGCTTTGAGGAGACCTTATAGTGGCTTTCCAGTGTCTGAAAGGGGCCTACAGGAAGGCTGAGGAGGGACTATTGACAAGGTCTTGTAATGACAGGACAAGGGGGGATGGGTTTAAACTGGCAGAGGGGAGATTGAAACTGGATGTTAGGAAGAAGTGAGGGTGGTGAGACACTGGCACAGGTTGCCCAGGGAGGTTGTGGCTGCTCCCTCCCTGGAGGTGTTCAAGGCCAGGTTGAATCATGCCTCTTCTAGTGGGAGGTGTCCCTGCTTATGGCCCCTTCCAACCTAAACCATTCTATGTGTCTTAGTGTTGGAAATGGCTTACTCTGCATGAACACAACCCTGTGCTTTGTCCCTTCTCAGTAAGAACAAGAGGAATGATTCCACAATCACCTGTGCAGACACCAGGAAAGCAAGTGTCCTCCTGATCCGCAAGATCTATGTTCTGATGCAAAACCTGAGCCCCTTACCAAGTGATGTGTGCCTGACCATGAAGCTGTTTTATTATGATGAAGGTACTGTTTCCATCTTCCCTTCATTTATCAGTTGTGCTCACACACTGGAACATAACTCACAGGAAATATTCTCATGTTTAATCCTTATGTTTGCTGGGACTTGTGGAATATTGTTCTGCACATACCTGATCTCCAGATGATTTCTAAAGTCCATGGGGAACAAATTTGGTCATAGAATCACAGAGGTTGGAAAACCTCTCTGTGATTATCAGATCCAACCTTCTACGCAATACCTCCATGGCCACCAGACCATGTCCTGAGGTTGGGATCCTGCAGTGTTCTCATAGTAGGAGCACAGCCTTGTCACTGATGTCACTGAAGCAAAGGTGGTTTAAAACCAGAGTTTTTTCTCCCTGTGTTAGGATGTAACATGTTTGCCAGACTAGTTCTGGCTTGGACTTTTAAATGCCTAACTCTGCTTTCAGAATGCATTTATTGCTTAAGAATGAAATCTCAGAGCTTCTAGCTCTTCTCCTTGCATCTATAAACTCTTTCAAATAGCTTTAACCGGGGTTTGTTTGTGCTATAAGAGGGAAAAGAACAGATTCAGAGCTTCTGTCTCTTCTCTTTGCATCTATAAACTCTTCCAAAAGCTGAAATTGGATTTTGTTTGTGCTGTAAGAGGGAAAAGAACAAATTCAGAGCTTCTGTCTCTTCTCTTTTCATCTATAAACTCTTCCAAAAGCTGAAACTGGATTATGTTTGTGCTGTGAGGAGAAAAGGCACTTCATTTATGCCAGGCTGAATGGTGGTTACTCCTTCTCCACACTGAATACTTCTGGAGTAGTTCTTTCTATTTAAAGGGGGGAAAGAATCTTTCTGCCATACAAGTTTTGGGCTCCCCAGTTTAAGAGGGACAAGGATCTGCTGGAGAGGGTGCAGCAGAGGGCTACTAGGATGATTAGGGGACTGGAGGGCATGGCTTATGAGGAGAGGCTGAGGGACCTGGGGCTTTTTTAGTCTGGAGAAAAGAAGACTTAGAGGGGATTTGATAAATGTTTATAAGTATCTGAAGGCTGCCAGGACAGGTGGACAGGCTCTTTTCTCTTGCTCCCTGTGATAGGGCAAGGAGCAATGGGTGTAAGTTGCAGCAAAAGAGGTTCTGCCTCAACACAAGGGGGAACTTCTTTACTGTAAGGGTCACAGAGCACTGGAGCAGGCTCCCCAGGGAGGTCGTGGAGTCTCCTTCTCTGGAGACTTTCAAGGCCTGTCTGGATGTATTCCTGTGTGATCTGTGTTAGATAGGATTGTCCTGCTCCAGCAGAGGGGTTGGACTTGATGATCTCTTTGGGTCCCTTCCAACCCCTAACATCCTGTGATCCTAAGTGATAATTAATTGTACAGGCACCTGGCTCATTCTAACACACTGAATTCTTCCCTGCAGTTACACCCTCTGACTACCAACCTCCTGGGTTTAAGGAGGGTGAGTGTGAGGGGATGATATTTGAGGGGGAGCCCATGTATCTGAACGTGGGTGAAGTGCCAACACCTTTCCATATGCTGAAAGTGAAAGTTACAACTGAAAAGCAACGAATGGAAAACGTTGATAAAAGCATCCTAAAGCAGGGAGAGAGGAATGTGCCCATCCAGGTGCTCCGAGGGGACAGAGATGATCCAGAGGAAGAGGACCAGGACATGAATGTAAGAGTTTAAATCTTTTGTGTAGCTTGTTGAAATTTGTTGGGATTTAAAGCCTAGGAAAGGCCCAGGAATTGTTTTCCTTTGTCTTGCTGTAGCTGTTTTAAGCCCCTCTGTTTCCAGATATATTGAAACAAGATAATATCTTTTCAGTACTTTTACTGCTTTACTTCTACTCATCAACTTAACAATCTGTCAGTGTTAAAGCAGCATTGAACAAGTGCAGCAGCAGCTTGGTAATAATCAAGCAGCAGGGTGAGGAGCAGAAGGGCAGCTTTATGCTGAAGGTGCAGGTGCCATTGGTGTATCTCCATGCTCAGGAAATGGGTGAAACCTCCCTGGAGCTGCCTTCTACCAGTTCCAAGCAAGCTGCTGCAGTCAAAGAGTACTGACTGGCAAGAAATTTGCCTTGAGCAAACACCATTACCTATTGCTCTTCAGTAAGTGATAGACCTTTTTCTTAATCTAGGAAGCTCCTGTGTTGGACAATGAAGATAGGAATAATGTAAATATTTCAGAAGCTCAAGGTAACAGACATCTTCAGTACATGTTTTCAGATGTAGGTAACAGACATCTTCAGTACATGTTTTCAGATGTAGGTAACAGACATCTTCAGTACATGTTTTCAGATGTAGGTAACAGACATCTTCACTATATGTTTTCAGATGTAGGTAGCTACAGCTCTTCAGCTTTTGCCTTTTTCCCCCTTTGATGTTACTAAAAGGAAAACTCCAGTTTTCTGACCCAGACCATTACATAGAATTCCTCTTTTCTTCACAAACAATATTGGAGATAAATGCATTGATCCCCTAGTGTGGCTTTGTTCTGTGAAGCACTTGGTTAGCAAATCATAGAATGGTTTGGGTAAGGGAATGGTGGTTACTCCTTCTCCACACTGAATACTTCTGGAGTAGTTCTTTCTATTTAAAGGGGGAAAAGAATCTTTCTGCCATACAAGATCATCCAGTTCCAACCTCCTGCTGTGGGCAAAGATACCTTCCACTAGACCAGGTTGCTAAAGGCCTTATCCAGCCTTTAGGATTGATTCAGTCTGGGTGGAGGAATCCCAAGGATTGATTCAATCTGGGTGGAGGAATCAGAATCACCAAGACTTGTGTCCACAGAAGAGTTTTACATTGTGGTAGACTGAATGATGCCCATGGGAAAATAACCTGTATGGTGTGTGTAGCACCATAGAGCTCTACATAAAGGGTGGCTAAAGTCTGCCCTAAGCCTTCTCAAGGCTGAACAGCCTCAGCTCTCTCAGCCTTTCCTCGCATGGCAGCTCTGCCAGTCCTCTGATCATTCTCATGCCCTTCTCTGGACACTTTCCATCCTGTTTCCACCTTGCTTGCACAAAGGGAACTGGAGCCCTTTTGAAGCACCTGTGCCCTGCAGTAATAAAGTGCCTGTGTTCCTTGTGACAAAACATCAGCAGGCTGTCAGCCTGCTGTCAGCACTCTGCCTTACCTCTCTTACAGAACCAAATCTAACTTGTGAAGAAGATGAAGTTAAAAAGGCTGAAGGGAACCAGAATCTCTGTGTTTCTAACCCTCAGGTATGAAAACTCCACTCTGTCATTCTAAACTTTTACTAGAGCTTTTGTGAAGCTTCTTTCCTGCTTTGAGGGATTAGTAGGTAATCTGCTAAAAGTTCCCTTCCTGTAGTATTTTTACTTTCCAGTGTTTTCTTCCTATAGTATTTTTACTTTCTAGTGTTCTACAAAGCAAGAAAATAATAGAAAGCAAACACAAGCAATAAGAAAAGGCTGTTCTCTGTGAGACAAACAGGTGATTTGTTATGAAGAGACAGAAATTCATACCCATATTTCTAAACTGCCATAACTAAACACTCTGCCTAAGAGAGATTTCTCTGCTAACTCTGACAGACCCAAACTTGTTTTAAAAGTTGATTTTAAAAGTGCACCTTTATCACTCAGACTGAAAACTCAGGCTGCATTCCCTGCTGACAGCAAAATGCTGTGATTTAAATGTGGAGGGCAACTTCAAACACTTCTGGAAGCAGAATAGCCCCAGATAAGTCTGAGTGACTGACTGTATCAAAATAACTGTTGTTTCAAACTGATGCTTCAGACTGTTGGGGCTCTGACACAGTCAGCTGTAAATCCTGCTGTTGACCATGATGGGTGTGCTCCTGTACTGGCATTTCATGTAAAGTGTTGTGGTGAGCAGAGCCAGAGCCCTGAACCCTGCTGAGGCCTCTTTTACTGCTGTCACAAGACTCCATCTGTTTTCTGGTTTTCAGGTTGATCATTTGGCAAGTAAAACATCTCAACTTAATATGTCAGAGAGCAGGACAAGAAGTGGAAGGATATTTCAAAGCACCGTTAGTACTGGTTGTTTTTTTTCCCCTCTGTCTCTTTCAAGTTTGTTTTCTTCAAGCTTTTTTTCTGTTCCAAAGGCTGAATAAAACTCTTAGGTTTTAGTATATTTCATGTTGACATCCCCATGAATGCTCCAAGCTTGGAGCAGAGTGGTTGGAAACAGCCCTGCAGGGGCAAGATCACAGAAATCACAGAAACATGCAGGTTGGCAAAGCCCCTCAGGATCATCAAGTCCAACCCATAACCCTACTCAACAAGATTCATCTTAAACCATATCCCCAAGCACCACATCCAAACGACCCTTAAACACATCCAGGGTGGGTGACTCCACCACCTCCCTGGGCAGCTCATTCCAGTCCCTGACCACTCTCCCTGTGAAAAACTTTTTTCTGATGTCAAATCTAAACCTACCCAGTCTCAGCTTGAGGCCATTCCCCCTTGTTCTGTCTCCAGTTACTCCAGGCTTAGCACCTCTGGGCTGGGACCAGGGATTAGCAAGGTTAAGCCTGCGGCTCTGCCACAGCCCTTGATGTGGGACAGACAGACACCAGCTGCCTGGTTCAGGGTGGGCTTTTCCCACATTGAACTGGCTAAGGCCATGGCACAGGTCACAGTCTGGGCTATGCACCAACTTGTAACAATACTCCTTTTCCCTTGGCAGATTCATCATCTTGAGCTCTCATCTAGCCAAGATGTGCTGCCCAAAAGGAGGAAGATGAGTGAACCAAAGGACCAGTTCTAGACACCCATCTCTCTGCTGCTTGTTTCCTGAGTTCCACACCACTTCCATGTTACTGTTTCATGTGAATATTCCTGTTTAAATATCTCCTAGAGGTATTTTCTGTTCTATTTGTAGTCTAATTTAAGAGTATTTTAAGGAAAGAAAACCTGTTCAAAGAGGCATAGCTGAAGAAATCTGAATATGTATTTTTAATGAGGTTGAAACCATCAGGAAAGGCAGAAGGTACCTGGCTGCAGATGGGAGTTGAGAGACAATCTGCAGTGAAAGGAGGAGGATTTATTTCTGCTTATGACCTGTGTAAATCCTGAGGGTGATGGGGGAACAACACTACCCACAACACAGGGTTTCACCAGTTACTTTGAGCTGCATTACAAAGCTGAGCCTGCCTCACGAGGCACAGGACCCCGCAAGTCTTGGGTTCCTTTCCAGAGCTTTCTGGAGGGCTGTGGTCACCTACAGCACTACAGTTGTGGCAGCTGGGCCTGGCCCTTTGCATCTCTTCCAGACTCCTAGGCACCAGTTAATTAAAAACCAAGAATTCTTCATACCTTCAGTGACATATTTGATGCCAAAATGCAGGAACTTCTCTACAGCTGTGATGTGATTAGAAAGCTTTACCCTGTGGCAGCAGCTTGTCATAGTGCTGTGAGGTTATGTGGAGACACCTGCATGTAGGTGCAATGGGGAGCTGCAGAGGCTGGGCATGGTGCCATTTCTGACCAAAATGTTGATTATTTTTCCCTGTGCACTGAATGAATTGAAGCTGTTTCTGTGTGGCAGAAGAACTGCCAGTCTCCAGGTGGGGACAGCTGAGCATTCTTTGACATGTTTGACTCTTAAGAAAGGCTTTTTGTCATCCTCTATTAAACCAGTGTTAGGAGCTGCTGTCTGTGTCTGTACATTAGAATCACAGAATGGTTTATGTTGGAAGGGAATTCAAAGATCATCCAGTTCCAACCCCCCACCATAGGCAGGGACACTTCCCACTAGAACAGGTTGCTCAAGGCCTTGTTCAGCCTGGTCCTGAACACCTCCAGGGAGGTTGTGGAGCACAGAATCACAGAATGTGATCGAAGAATCATTAATTCTGTGATTCTGTGCTCCACAACCTCCCTGGGCAAGCTGTGCCAGTGTCTCAGCACCCTCACTGTAAAGAACTTCCTAACATCCAGTTTAAATCTCCCCTCTGCCAGTTTAAACTCATTACTCCTCATCCTGTCATTACATTAACAAGCACTGACACTGCAAATGTGATCAGAGTGCATAGGGTTGGAAGGGACCCTCCAAGGGCATCTTGTCCATCCCCTCTGCAGTCAGCAGGGACACCTTCAACTAGATCAGGCTGCTCAGGGTCCCATCCACTTTGACCTTCAGTCTCCAGTGATGGGGCCTCTACCACCTCTCTGGGCAACCTGTTCCAGTGTCTCACCAGCCTCACTGTGCAGAACTTCCTCCAGATGTCCACCCTAAATCTCCTCTGCTCCCGTTTCCAACCACTGCCTCTTGTCCTATTGCTCCAAGCCCTTCTCAACCGTCCCTCCCCAGCTTTCCTGTAGATAGCCCTCAGATACTGAAACGCTGCTTTAGGGTCTTCCTGGAGCCTTCTCTTCTCCAGGCTGAACGGCCCCAACTCTCCCAGCCCGTCCCCATGGGGGAGCTTTTNCCCCCCACCCCCGGCCCCGCCAGGAGCTTATCCTCGCCCCCGCCACGAAGTTTGATCGCTGGGGGAGGTTTGGGGACGACCTTGGGTTGGGGTAAGATCCGAGTTTTGTTCCTTAGTCCTGAAACTCCGCGCCGAGAGGCCTTTCTCGCTGTTCGCGCGTATTCCGCGGAGGAAAAACAGGAAGGTCGCGTTACAGCTGCAGGGGGTATGGGGTGCTCGGGAGGGGGTCGGGGCCCGACGTGAGAAACCTCAGGAAGAGGCGAGTGGCAGCTGGGGGTGGGCTGCGCGTTGGCAGACAGGAGGGGAAGGTGCTTTTCGACATGGCCTTGGGACGCTGCTGGGTATCTTTGCGTCTTGGCTGAGGTCAGGACCTCGTCTCTTCTTGGAGTGTGTGGTCGGGAGGTCCGCAGGGTGAAGGCCTCGACTGTGGTTCTGGGCTCTTCTCTCTCTGAACCTGCCACCATCTCCTCAAGCGTGGCTGCTGCTTTGGTTGCCTGGTACGGCCATCCTGGGCAGGGTGAGCCAAGAGTTCCTGGGCAGGAAGGGCGAGTGACCCTTGTGGTTGTTGGAGCCTCTCTGGAGCCTGGGTTTGACTCTTGGGCTGTTGCACTGTCGTAGGCCCTTGCGTTTAGAAAACACAAGGAACACCGAAGTGGGCAGACCTCGGTTCTCTGCGTCCAGCTGGAGGGGAGATGACGACACTGACACGCCGAGCACGGCGCGCTGAGGCGGGAGGAAACTCGCACAAGAAGCCTGACAGCGAGGAAGATGGAGCTGCAGACAGAGACCTGAATGATGATGATCCTGATGACTCCAAAGATATCCGCCTCACGCTTATGGAGGAGGTGCTGCTTCTGGGGCTGAAGGACAAGGAGGTAAGGCTGGCATCTGACAGCTGCATGTGCAGTGGTGGCAGCACTGCCTTGGTGTACCTGGAGGTCAGGCTTGAAGTGAGCAGCAGGAGAGATCATATGGATACCCCTGCACGTTCTTGAGCAAAGCCACCTGCTTAGTGCACACTGCTTTGTTAGCTGAGTTTTACAAGTGCTGTCCCACTGCCTGTGCCGTGGGGGCTGTGGGAAGCAGCTGGAGCTGAGGGGTGCCCTGTGGCATTGTGTGACTGCCACACAGTCGTTCTTGGCTGGGGTCAGAGGCATGTGGTAAAAGGAGCCTCACCTTCTGCATCAGGTGTTCAGTGCTCTCTTCCCTAAGTGCTGTTCACTTCCTTACCCAAACCCATCTGCTCAGATGCTCTGAGCACTATTTTCACTTTGTTAAACATTCCTCTGAGTAACAGCAGGGGCAGGGTTTGGAGGAGAGAGCAAGATGAAGGAAGGTAACTGGAGAGAGACTTGGAAGCAGGTGCAGTGTGGGGCTAAGCACAGTAGTAGCAAAGGAGGTAGGAACCAGGTCTGTGTTTTACAGGCTGCTGATTTCCTTGGGCAGGTGGGAATGGTGTCCTGCAGCTCCAGGCAGGAGGGATGGGGATCTTTGCTGGGTGGTGGTCTTGCCCATGTGTGCCAGTGGAAAGGCTCTTCCTGGCAGCAGTGGACAATCTTTGCAGCTGATTCTTTGGGGGGGAGTTGTTCTCTGCAGGAAAATGACCCTGGTCAAACTGAATTGTTTTTTATCAGCCAGTAGGAACTCATTTCTCAGCTCTGCCTAGAATGAGCTGTGGGAACCAAGAAGACATTTTGTGCTGAGTTCTTGGAGATGCTTGGCCCTTGTCATAGAATCCCAGAATGGTTTGGGTTGGAAGGGACCCTCCAAGGGCATCTTGTCCATCCCCTCTGCAGTCAGCAGGGACACCTTCAACTAGATCAGGCTGCTCAGGGTCCCATCCACTTTGACCTTCAGTCTCCAGTGATGGGGCCTCTACCACCTCTCTGGGCAACCTGTTCCAGTGTCTCACCAGCCTCACTGTGCAGAACTTCCTCCAGATGTCCACCCTAAATCTCCTCTGCTCCCGTTTCCAACCACTGCCTCTTGTCCTATTGCTCCAAGCCCTTCTCAACCGTCCCTCCCCAGCTTTCCTGTAGATAGCCCTCAGATACTGAAACGCTGCTTTAGGGTCTTCCTGGAGCCTTCTCTTCTCCAGGCTGAACGGCCCCAACTCTCCCAGCCCGTCCCCATGGGGGAGCTTTTCATCTTTGTGGCCTCCTCTGGGCTCTCTCCAGCAGGTCCATGTCCTCTTGTGTTGAGGGTCCCAGAGTAGAGAAGCAGAATCACTTCTCTCTGTCTGCTGGGCATGCTGCTTTTGAAAGCGGCTCCTGCTCGTTCGTCCTGCTTTGCGGGTTGCGGTCGCTCGGTCTCGTTCCGTTCCGTGCCGTGCCGGGGGGCGCGGGCGGCAGATACCAGCATGGCAAAAGTAAAATTGGAAAAACAAAAAAACCCCAAAGCAGCTGAAGGGAAGTTCGGTGCTGGGAGCGGTGCTTGCCCTTAGGTGCTCATTACTCGCCGGTTCACGGCGCTGCCTCGGCCGGGCTCGACGGCTCCGTTCGGTGCCTCCTGCGGCGCGGCCCCTCCCCGCGCGTGCCGCACGTGACGGTGGAGGGGGCGGAGCCAGGCCAGCCGTCCCGGCCGCGCTCATTGGCGGATCCAGGCCTCTCTCATTGGTGGTTCCAGGCCGCTCGGGCTCCCATTGGTTCCCGAAGCCCAGGAAGTGGCGAGGCTGCTCCCGCCCCCACCCCCCCCC
>WAAF01013764.1:169290-185197 GCA_013400475.1 Tricholaema leucomelas | reverse complement strand
CATGGAAGTTATAGACACTATTTAGTCTTTTCCTCTGACAGATTCACATTGCAAGTTACAAACTGTTTCAAATGAGCCACTGTATGTGGAACACAAGCATGGAGATAACAGAGGTCTGTCTCATCTACACAAAAAAGGAAGATCGTTCACCTGTCCGTAAGATCCACCAGGATAGAAAGACCCTCCCTGTACAGAAAAGAGAAACATTTACTTGTTTGTAGTTGAAATATTCTCTCAGGGAAGGTTTTTAGAATGTTCCTGTGCAGACAGGGAGTCTGTGCATGACTGGAGTTTGTGTTACCCTGGTAGGGGAGGAAGAACAACTACCTGTCCGTAGGCTCCTCCGGGATAGAAGAAAGGCCCTCCCTGTGCAGAAGACAGAATGGTTTACTAGTTTATATTTGGCTATTCCTCCAGGGAAGGGTTGAGGTGAAGCTGCTGAATAGGGCATTTTATCTGTATGTTTACCTGGTTACCAGAATATGTGCTGTATGCAGAACCTGGGGCTCCCTGAAATGAAAACAGAGACTAGCTATATTCTTGCACACTTAGTTTTAGTGTGTCCATTTCTGGATTTCTATTCTTGCAAATTACAGCTTTCAAAAAGAATATTACTGCTATAATTTTAAAAAGAACATTGATTATTTTGTTAGAGGTAAGGAAACTTTTACCAAGCATTTTTCTGTTGAGGTTACAGGACCTTTTTCTAGTCTCAAAATCCTATGTCATTCCTGGTAGACTCTACATTTTTATTGTTATAAAATACCATGACCCTGATCACGTTTTTAAGTCTCCAGAATACTTAAGCTCCACATATAAATAAGGTTTAAGAGTGCAGATTTTTCAGCTCAACACTTACAGAAGAAGATTCTTTACCCGTACATAACATCTATTATTACCATCACATCCCCTTTAAATACAGAAGAGATAAAGTATTATTCTATGATTAGATTACTTCCTTAGAAACTGTTTGGAGCTCATCTCTAGATGAAGCTAAGAGAAAAAGCAAAATAATTGCAGTGTGAGGAATTTAGGGATCCACAAAATAGTTTTAATAGGCATAGCTTTGACTCCTAATTTATAAATCTTCTCTAAGTTTGAAGAGACCTTCATGTAAATCAGTTTTCAAGTTCAGAAGAAAAAAAGCTTTTCACTGGATTTTTTTTCTCCTGAGCTTAAGAATCTTCAAGGAAGTAGATGTCTCTTTTATGTAAGATTTGTCAATGCTGGTTTATTTATGCTTTGTTTTGCTCAGAAGAATGAACTTGCCTATCATGGCCAATGTGTTTACATGCTGATCTCAAGCACTGTTACTGCTATGTGTAAAGGACTGACCCTAGACAGAAAATGAAAATAACTCCAGGTTTCAATTCAGTGTATTCCTTTGCAAGGATTGCTGAACTTTACTGTTGGGTGAAGACAAAGATTAAGATTATTGCTACTAAGGAGGTGGCTGAGTCATCAATGCTGGATGTGTTTAAGGGTCATTTGGATGTGGTGCTTAGGGATATGGTTTAAGGTGAATCTTGTAGAGTAGGGTTATAGGTTGGACTTGGTGATCCTGAGGGGCTTTGCCAGCTTGGATGTTTCTCTGATTCTGTGTGATTCTACTTTAGCATAAATTAATCCTGTCAGCTGATATTACCTCAAACTGAAATGCAAGTCTCTTTCGGATCAAAGTGGGAGCACCTGCACTGAGAATTGATTTTCTAATGTCCAATTTAGATATCTTATTACATTCTTGTTGAAAATTTTTGTTTAATAGCAACAGGTTGCCTAAGCAGGTGGTAGAAATCCCACACCTGGGTGTTTTTAAGGCCAGGCTGGATGGGGCTCTGGGCAACCTGATCTAGTGTGAGGTGTCCCTGCCCATGGCAGGGGGCTTGAGATGGATGATTCTGGAGATCCCTTCCAGCCTTGACAATTCTGTAATTCTGTAACTAAATACACTGTCCTCTCCATGGCCAAGCTGTGGTGCCTTGCTATTAAAAACTAAAGCTTCTTTTTGCACCAACTTAAGCATGCAAAGAAAAAGGCCCTGTAAGAATGGAAACCTGCATTGTTTTTCCTTGTAAATGGATTTGCTTACATAGCATTAAATCACAGGACAAATAAAGTTTCTCCTTGATGAAGTTTCAATATTAGTTATTGAATAGCCTAGGCTATATATTTTAAAACATGTAGCTCGTGATTACTGCTCAGCCTCAATTATATGATCAGGTATGGAGGTTTTTAAGTCCAGGCTGGATGTGGCTCTGAGCAACCTGATCTAGTGTGAGTTGTCCCTGCCCATGGCAGTGGGATTGGAACTGGATGATCCTTGAGGTCCCTTCCAGCTCTGACAATTCTGTGATTCTGTGTTTTAGCTGATCAAAATTACTGTTCCTATATGTTAAGTTTAATGACAGCTAAGTTCAGAAAGCAGCTATTTCTTTATACAATTAGTTTACTTAAACAGCATGCTTTTTGTTATAGAAATAATGATCTATAAGATGATTCTTCATGAAACTGAAAAATAAAATCACAGAAGTGCAGAACTTCAGGGGCTGAAAGGAACCTCAAAGTCTCATCCAGCCCAATACCCCTGCCAGAGCAGGATCACCTAGACCAGGTCACACAGGAACACATCCAGAGAAGTCTTGAATATCTCCAGAGAGGGAGACTCCATAAGTCCCTTGGCAGCCTGTTCCAGTGTTCTGTCACCCTCTCAGTGAAATATATTACAGCATTCAAATAGGATTTAAAAAAAAGTTTTAAGGTAGAAGATAGATGACTCTAAAATTTAAGTTCACTTGGCAAAGTCAGGTGAAGCCAGAAACCTGGCAAAGCTGTGATGTAGTACCCATGTAAGAGCATTCCTTGGGCTTTTTCCTGGCATGAAGGCATTGCCTAACAGAAAAGTTTATATTGTGTATTGTGATTCACTGACCATAAAATTGCAGTGATTCTCTTCATGGGAAGGAATAGTTTAAACATTGATTTAAGATATTATTATTAGACAATGTCTTTCACTTTATCAGATTTTGTCATTTTAGTCTCTCTATTTTACTGTACCAGCGGGAAGGACAAGGAACCTAAGCCGGATGTGATTCAATTCTGTGGTTGCTGCATGGAACATCGACTTTGGGCTTTCAAACTAATCAGTAACTAGCAGGTAGCAGTCAACTGGCAATGTCTGGATTACCAAGCACAGTTACACAAAGTTAGAGGGCAGATGTCTAAGCGTACAATTAAAATAAAGCTTGACTCATTCTCCCATATCATTGCACGCAGTTCTATCCATACTGGGGAAGTTATCAATAATGTTTAATGTTACACACTTACATACTGGGGTTCCATTATATAGATGAAAGGGACAGCTCAGAAGAAAGAATTACCTGTCTACTGCCACTGCTTCCATCAGGACAAATGCATCCACCCTAACAATTGAAAGAAAACAAACAATAGAAACAATTAGTGCATTGTGGAAGTTTAAAATAAGATCCTGTTTCAGATGTAAAACTGTGGTTACAGGAAGAAAGACTTCAGGGCTATAGAGCAGCTCTGACTTTTCTCTACCTGAAACTAATTTGAGTGAACAGCATTCCTCGGTATGTTTTGTTTTGGAAGTTAGACTGATGCTATGTCTCTAGGATGCATCATCAAGAGGTAGTTGTCTGGGTAGTCAAGAGTACAGAGAATTGCCATTGTGCTCTCACCAGTAAACCCACTTGTGAAACCAAAACAGCGTCAAGTGATTTCAGAAAGCCATTTCAGATTAACTTTATCTGAACAGGGTTTGCAATTTGATTCATTACATCTTTCATCCCTCAGGCAAAACCACTGGACTTAAAGTCTGACTTCTGAACTTAGTTAACTTACCAGGAAGATATTTGGACAAGATCAGATTAAAAAAAAAAAGAAAAGGCAAAACCCTGACCTGATTGCTTGATCCACCACCAGTTGCAATAAATGATCCGCCCTGTGAAGAAACCAATTATTTTTCATAGAAGCACTTTGTCACAATTTAACATATATAACATGTAGCCATAAGTAAGGTGCTAAACACCTTGTGTTGCTTCCCTGCATCTACAAATGACTCTCTGCCTGAGTCATTGTCCAAATGTAAATTTGGGTGAAAATTAATTAGGATACTGGATACAGTGTCCAGGGAATGGGTATCGGGAAAACTAATCAAGAAAACTGCTACTCTCTAGAGCTCAGAAGTCTGACAGTACTGTTGAATTAGACTTCAAACTCTCAGAGACTTGCGTTACACTGAGAAGAAAGATATGGATGTGCTGGAATGTGTCCAGAAAAGGGCCATGAGGATGATCAGAGGGCTGGAGCTCCTCTCTTATGGAGACAGACTGAGAGAATTGTGGTTGTTCAGTCTGGACAGGAGAAGGCTCTGAGGAGATCTTATTGTGGCCTTCTTAAGGGGGCCTACAAGAAAGCTGCTGAGGGATGTTTTAGGATGTTGGACAGTGATAGGACTAGGGGGAATGGGTCTATTGGTTAGATTCAGATTGGACATAAGAAAGAAGTTCCTCACCACAAGGGTGATGAGACACTGGCACAGGTTGCCCAGGGAGATGGTGGAAGTCTCACCCCTGGGTGTTTTTAAGGCCAGGCTGGATGTGCCTCTGAGCAACCTGAGGTGTCCCTGTCCATGGCAGGGGGGTTTGAACTGGATGAACACTGAGGTTCCTTCCAGCCCTGACAATTCTATGATTCTATGATGTAACACTGGGCATAGCAGGATTCCAGATCTCTGGGGAGCTGAAGGGTACCAGTACCAATAAGAAAAAGAATCAGACACCACTAAATATCTACTAAATATAACTTAATTCTACAATGTATGCACTGCTGCAGCAGCACATAAGTCTACAGAATGTGAAAGTTGGACCTGCTTTTGTAACAGAAATACATAGTCACCAAAATAAACCTTGTTGCCAAACTGGAAATGAAACAGAGTTATACATGTGGCCATTAGGATCACTAGAGCAGGACTGCTTCTAAAGAAAGACCCTGAAACTAATTTTTTGTGTTCTGCAAACTACTTTTACAAAAATGTTATGCAAGGAAATACCTGCAATGCTTGCCTGCTCAGAAGAGTGAAGGAACAGAGGAAACAGTACATTCTGTCCCCTTTATCATTGTTTACAATTATCCAGAATTATAACATTACAGGGAAACTGCTGCCAAATCAAAGCAGCATCCTTGAGCACAGGGAAGTTAGTGTAACCCTATTTTCAGAAGTGAAATATCAACTATCAGAAAGCTCCCTGCAAGGAGACCATGCAGTAGACACTACATTCTTACCTGGAGGTTAGTGTGGCTGCTGTTTGAAGTAGAAGATTCATTCTGTGAAGAAACAGGAATTTAATAATATTAAGGACAATAAATTAAATAAACACATAGTTCTACTGGGAAAGAATGACCTAATCCTAAGCACAATGCTCTGGTGTGGAAACTAGATCCTTATTCTCCTTTTTGCAGCTAATACACCAATAAGCTGTAACACCAGCAGCAATTCAAAGTCAGAGGAGTTGTTTACCTGTGTATCATAGTCTCTTCTGTCCAAAACATGGGATGTATCCTGTAAAGAACAAGAACATTTCATAGTAGCAAATGAAAACACTTACACCAGCAACAGGCCACCCTCCTACCTCCCTTCTTTCATTTTTTTTTCTGCACTATTTACTTATAACAACTCCAGACTCTTTAATGCATTCTTGGAGTAAGGATGCCATATCATAAAAGGTTATTGGCACATCATTTCATAGAATCAGTCAGGGTTGGAAGGGACCACAAGGATCATCCAGTCCCAACCTCCCTGCCATGGGCAGGGACACCTCACACTAGAGCAGGTTGCCCAGAGCCACATCCAGCCTGGCCTTAAACACCTCCTGGGATGAGGCTTCAACTGCCTTCTTGAGCAACACGTTCCAGGGTCTCACCACTCTCATAATGAAGAACTTCTTAATCTACCCTTCTCTAGCTTTGTTCAATCCTCCCTAGTCCTATCACTACCTACAGCCTAAAAAGTCCCTCCCCAGCTTTCTTGTAGGTGCCCTTAAGATACCAAAAGGCCACAATAAGGTCACCTTGGAGCCTTCTCTCCAGATTGAACAGCCCCAACTCCCTCAGTCTTCCTCATAGCAGAGGAGCTCCAGCCCTCTGATCATCTTCATGGCCCTTCTCTGGACATCTTCCAGCACATCCATATCCCTCTTGTATATTTCTACAGGCTGCTGCTGAATCTGACTTAAAGCTATACAATACACATCTCTGGATCTCCTCCACAATATGCTGAGCTGCCCTGTACCTCATAGGAGGATTTTCATGTCTTTTGTTTTCATATATATGTTCCCTTTAAAACAAATTCACCCAAAGAGTAAGTAGCCAAACTGGTTTATTGTTGTTTTCCATAGATACAAGAATATTACTTAGGACAAACACAATTAAGGAAAGATTTGGCATAATTGGGACAAACTACGTCTAGTTAAGGTAAAAATCCTACATGCAGGAAAAAAATAAATAAATGGTACTTACTCGGGCAACAAGAACTTTCTTCTTTGCACAACCAGAACTCTGTAAAGCAGCCAGAAAGCAGTTATCATTTTATAGATACAGATATCCAGGCAAAACACTTCCAGCAAGAATCTATCCAACTGTTTCCAGCTGGCATAGCTCAGAAAGGAATATGTCCAGAGCTATCACTGGAATCCTTAAATCAGAGCCTTTAAAAGAAGATTCTTTTGTCTGTTTTCACCTTTTCACTCCATCAGTAATTTGTGCATAGCAGATTCTCCCTCAGCTCCACCACTATGGTTAGACAACACCATGTATAAGGAAGTTTTAGGTTGGGTTGGGCTTTTTGAACATTCCCCACTCTTTGTGAAAATATTTGGAAGCAGACTTCTTTTACAGTGAAGTCCAGCAATGCACAATGGGTAGGAATAACCAAGAGAATAACAGCATCTTTTGTGAACAAAGGAGGAAATGAGGCTCTTAAACAGGGCTTGCTGATGCAGGATGTTTTTGCAGAACCTAATTAAAACTAATTCAATGAACTCAAGTTAAATATGAGCAAAACCAAAAGATGTTTCCACAAGGCTTCCTTACTTCCCTGCATGCATAGTTTGGTGCAGTACTAAAATACAAGAGAGGAAACTATAGGAAAATAATGAACAGTAAAGTATATGGCTGACACAAGAAGAAAAGGCAAGTAGTTGAAGACAGTAGTTGAAGACTTTGGATAGCACCAAGAGATGATTTTAAAAAAGACTGGAATGGATAGGAAAAGCAGCAAGAAGGACAGAAAAATGTCCTTCTGGGGTGCATAAAGAAAAGTGTGTCCAGCAGGCCTAGGGAGGTTTTTCTCCCTCTCTACTCTGCCCTGGTGAGACCACACCTGGAATACTGAGTCAAATTTTGGGCTCCCCAGTTCAGGAGAGACAGAGACCTGCTGGAGAGAGTCCAGAGGAGAGTCACGAGGCTGACTGGAGGACTTGAGTGCCTTCTCTGTGGAGAGAGCTTGAGACTTTAGTCTGGAGAAGGCTGACAGGGGATCTGATCAATGTGTACAAATATCTGAGGGGTGGGTGTCCAGTGGAGAGGGCCAAGCTCTTTTTGTTGGTCTGCAGCAACAAGACAAGGAGCAATGGATACAAACTGGAATATAGAAGGTTTCACATGAGGAGAAACTTCTTTTCAATGAGAGCGACAGAGTCCTGAAGCAGGCTGTGCAGAGAGGTTGTGGGGTCTTCTCTGGAGACTTTCAAAACCCACCTAGATGCATTCCCGTGTGAACTACCCTGGGGGATCCTGTCTTGGCAGGGGGTTTGGACTCGATCTCTGGAGGTCTCTCCCAATCTCTAACATTCTGTGATTCACACACCTGTGCTTGGTCACTATGTAACCATGTTAATCACAGACTGCTTTTAAGTCGGATGGAAGAGCTTGTCAGAGAGAGTATTACCAGTGGATAAATGTCACTTGGTAATTCTAGTATGTACACCAGTTTAAATTAGAGTAAGTGGAAGACTCTTGAGATGGCCACACGCCTCACCTACACAGCAGGTTAATTCCCAATTAGTATCCAGTCAAAGTGCTGATGTTAAAGCCTCCCTGTGTTAGTATATATTCTTAGAAGTACTGCTGTGGATCAGCCTTCAGGACAACTAGAAGGGAGAGACTACACAGGATTACAGCATCAAATACCTCACACTTTAATTCACATTTGGAAGGCTATTATAAAGCAGTTATACATTACAAATTAGAGGTCCACAGGTCTAAGGTAGAAGTGTTCAGTTACTAACACTGTCATTAATCACCAGAATTTAAATATTACAGAAGAAAAAAAGCACTTACCTGACTGTTGGCACTATAAGTACTGTCATTCTGGAAAAGAAGAAATTATTTCATTATTGAAAAATTATGTAAAGTTTACAGCTTGATTAATTATTATTAATTATTCTGTTATTTCTAATTTAAAGCTTACAGAAACATGATTCTTTCTGACACATAACAAAAATCGTTTGTTGCTCATATCTTCCATAGCCTTGCCTAAATTAGTTTGAGATCATACCATTCAGTGAGATTTGGACAGACTGAAAGCTGAACAAGGAGGAACCTAATGAGGTTCAGCAAAGGTTAGTGCAGAGTCCTGCACCTGGAAAGGAACAATAAACTGCAGCAGTACAGGCTGGGAAGTGATCTGCTGGAGAGCAACTCTGTGGAGAAGGACCTGGGGGTGCTGGTGGACAACAGGTTCTGCACGGGACAGCAACGTGCCCTGGTGGCCAAGAAGGCCAATAGGATCCTGGGGTGCATTCAGAAGAGTGTGTCCAGCAGATCAAGGGAGGTTCTCTTCCCTCCCTACTCTGCCCTAGTAAGGCCCCACCTGGAATATTGCATCCAGTTCTAGGCTCCCCAGTTCAACAAGAGGGACAGGGATCTACTGCAGAGAGTCCAAGGGAGGGCTACGAGGATGCTAAAGGGACTGGAGCACTGCCTGAGGAGGAAAGGCTGAGAGCCCTGAGGCTGCTTAGTCTGCAGAGGAGAAGGCTGAGAGGGGATCTGAGCAATGTCTGTAAATAGCTGAGGGCTGGGGGTCAGGAATGAAGGGACAGGGACAGCCTCTGCTCACTTGTGCCCTGGGATGGGACAAGGGATGGCAACTGCAGCCCAGGAAGTTCCAGCTCAACATGAGGAAGAACTTCTTGACTGTAAGACTCCCAGTGCACTGGCACAGGCTGCCCAGAGAGGTTGTGGAGTCTCCTTCTCTGAAGCCTTTCCAGCCCTGTCTGGATGCATTCCTGTGTGACCTCTACTACCTCTCTGGGCAATCTGTGCCAGTATTTCACTACTCTCATTATCAAAAATGTCCTCCTTGGATCTAGTCTTTCTTTAGACTAGATCTAAGGAAGAGGATCTTTGTTACATTAAAAACCATTAGCCCTTGTCCTATTCCAATAGATCCTGCTAAAAAGATTGTCCTCATATTTCTTATAGGCCCCATTTAAGTACTGAAAGGTCACTCTGAAGTCTCACCAGAGCCTTTTCTTCTCCAGCCTGAACAATCCCTACTCTCAGCCTTTCCTCTCCAACAGAAGAGTTGCTCCAGCCCTCTGACAGCTAGGCTGTAGCTTTCTAGCAGGGTGTTGGCTTTCAACTCATCCTGTTTGTTGCCCACGTTGCATGCACTGGTGTAGAGGCACTTCACCTGGACTGTCAGACCTGTCACCTTCTTAAGGGAATCCCCCTTAATTCCTTTGAAGTGTTCCACTGGTGTTTGCCTGTTGACTTCCACTACTGCAGAAGCCTCTGGCTGATCTTCTCAGGACTTAAAGTGTGCTGCAGCGTACCCAGCATGTCTCAGAGCAGCAGGCTGGGTGGTCCCACTAGCAACTTGTGCCTCTAATCATGGTGTGTCATCCCACACCTTGTCACAGGTCAGCCTAATATTATTCCCCCTTCCCATTCAATCTAGTTGAAAGCTCTGTCATCAAGGCCTGCAAGCTTTGTAGTTGTAAACACTTATATGCCAGTTTTCAGCCAGAAAACACGCAGTGAATAAATTCAGTGTTCTTTCTGGGTCATTCTGCTCACAGGACTGCATCCAGCAGTGCAATATTTTACCATCTGCATGAAAAATGTTGTAATGAAAGCATGTTGGAGGAAGCATACTCACATCATCACAAGCATTGGGATTATCATCATAGGAAGCTTGTGAATCCTAGAAGGACATCAGATATCTGTTATTTCCTCATCAAAAGGGACTGTTAAAAATACACTTTGATGCTGCATACTGTGAGACCAAATTGAGGCTCATGCAATTAAAAAAAAAAAAAAAAAAGGCTGAGTTAAAGTAAGATCTTTGTAAGTAAAATGAGACAAACTCATGGCTGCAATAGTTGCTTGCAGGGAATGTTTCACTCCTCAGTAAACGAAAAAACTCCCAACTGATCGAAATCAAAAAGATCACAGAAACTGTTTATGGTTTATTACACCTTTGAGAAATATGGTGCAGGCACTACAAAGATTAGTGTGCAACAATATATCACTGTAAGAGAAAAATAATGAGTTACCTGGCTGTCATCATAGCTGTCTGAGGAGGATGAACCACCCTTCAAAACAAACAGATGAAAACCAGTGAAAATCAGGATATAGAAAACTTGATTTTGAGCAGAGGCTAAAGTTGCTATGAAGTCACATAGTACAAATAGAAAAATAGAGCATTACTTACTTGGCCACCACCATAATTTTGTGAGTAGGATCCACCCTATAAAACAAACAAATATAAACCCTAGTTCAGAATAAACTGTGAGTTTGTTCAGGGGCTGGAATAAACAATTGCCTGGGATTCCTCTGAACAAATACAGTTTTCTAGGTAACTTATCAGGTGTGATAAAAATTCTTACCAGGAGAAACTCAAGATCTGCCTACCTGGTTGCCACCATAATTTTGTGAGGATGATGATGATCCACTCTGCTAACAGAACAAAGAAATAACATTAGAATCAATATTACAATAGTGCAGATCCGATATTGACCAGCCATTGTGCAGTCAGCATCAAGTAAAGCTTCAGGGGGAGAAAATAATAATCTTGTACTTACTTGGCTGCCACCATAGTTTTGTGAGGAGTATGATCCACCCTGTGAAAACAAAACAGCAACAGTAATAATTCTGGAAAGCCGAATTTCATCAGAACCCACTGAGATAGCTTTATGAAGTTTCTGGGCTGATGAAAAGTGCAATTGAAGAGAATGAGTTACAGGCTGGAACCAGGAATGCTCTGCAAAGGTCTATATGCTCACAAGAAAGAAAACTTCAGAGCATATAGAACTGCTCCAAAAGTTTTTCCCCAGTGGATAAAGAATTACCTACCTGACCACTCTGTGATCCATCCTGTGAATTAGAAATGATACATGCTTTAGACACTCACTGTTTGGCTATGGATTACTTTTAATGAAAGCTGTG
This sequence comes from Tricholaema leucomelas, assembly GCA_013400475.1. Classification (NCBI taxonomy): domain Eukaryota; kingdom Metazoa; phylum Chordata; class Aves; order Piciformes; family Lybiidae; genus Tricholaema lacrymosa; species Tricholaema leucomelas. Next base: position 173,728 of record WAAF01013764.1, on the reverse strand, counting down.
ATACTTCCTTGCAGGAGTAAGGAGCAGAGGCAAACATGCAATATAGATACAATTTCTAACAAGTCAGCATAGATTGCCAATAGTGCAAGGGTAAATACCACAAGAAAGCTATGTCAAGGAACCAAAAATGTTTAAATAATGCCTACTGCATGGATGAGTTTCATTCTGAACAGTCTTTAGAGAAAGTTTTTAGTTCACTCCTACAGAAAACCCAATTCCTGCAAACGAAATGAAAAATTCCCCTGGTAGCATTGTTACAGAGGAAGTTGTGAGCTTTGGGCTCCAGTGGCTGTTATGGTTTGAGGCTCTGTGTTTAAGCACCACAAAGCGGAGGGCCTCCAGAGGCTAGACAGGTCCAGGAGGTAGACTGGAAAGTGCATTTCATTCCCACAAGTCCTGCATCCCTATAAAGCTGTCTGAAGAGTCACTTTTTTATCTTTTCCTTCTCACTCTGCTCCCTGGAGCATGTGCAGGCTGTGACCTCTTTGTGGGGCAGTGAGACCTGTTTTGGCCTGGGCAATGCTGCCAAATGGGGCATGGAACTAACAAGCTGAATTTTAGCTGTATCACACTGATTTGGTATAGGGGGTAGAGGGGCATGGGAGGGAGGGCATTGGAGGCCTTCATTTGTTGGCCTGATTTAGAGGGAGGTTTGAGTGAACCTTTAGCCTAAGGAGGTTCTTGGAGATCCACGGCCAATGAGGACTACTGATTTTGTGCATTTTATATGCTTATGCACTATTTCATATGCTTTTGTACTTCTGTATGTAAGTATGAATAGTCTTTCCAGTCAACTTTCCAATGCCATCCAATCCTGTGCATGGAATATTTTTCTTTTACCCCTTTGGAAGATGTGGAAGATGTGCTCTAAATCAAGACAGGGGCCTTGAGAAAAAGGTTTTAAACTGAAGCACTCAGCATGTGTCACCATGTCCTCTTTAGAAGAGCAATGCCATTCCTCTGAATAAAATCAGAAGATAGAGTTGTAGAAGTTATTAGTGTCAAAAGTGCATAATAAGGACAGTGCAATCCTGAGGTATCAAAGTGATTTGAGTATTTTCCATTCACTAAAACTGAGCTGCAATTTCATCAAGAAGCAAAGGAAAAAGTGCGAAGAGGTTGGGAAGCTCCAGCCCTGATTTAAGTAACAGAAGTTGAGCAGTTCTGGAGCAGAATTGTTCTTAATATCCTACAATAGCCTATTTCAGAGATGTCGAGCTATGAAAAAAGGGGGGGGGGGGGGGGGGAAAAAAAAACCCTCAAGCCCTTTCCATGTTCCTGTGTGTAGGAAGAAAGTGATCTATAATCTCATATTTGGTAAGGCTGCACAGATTTACACTCTATGGACCTGAGGCATTACTAACTGTGTTAGTGGCACAGCTAATTTTAGGTGCACCTTAAATTCAGTGTAGAAAATCATTTACCTGGTGGCAGGGATTGCTGTCATATGAAACACCCTGTTAAAAAACAAACACAATCAAAACAAGCAAATCAAAAGGTGAATGCCTATATTTTAATTTTCATGCAATGTAATTAGCTTTAAATTTGTGAGCATTAATCTAACAGAACTAGAAAAAGAAATACTCTAGAGAGGGTTGAGTTTAGTTTTATTTATTTTAAGTCTTTGGCTTTACCATATGTCACTCCCATGCCCAGATACTCAGGAGCACCAAAACATATGCATACAGATTATCAGCAGGACTACTTGTGTGCCATGGAAACAGAGGGCTACAAGGATGTTGAAGGGACTGCAGCATTGCCTGAGGAGGAAAGGCTGAGAGCCCTGGGGCTGCTTAGTCTGCAGAGGAGAAAGCTGAGAGGGCATCTGAGCAATGTCTGTAAATAGCTGAGGGCTGGGGGTCAGGAATGAAGGGACAGGGACAGCCTCTGCTCACTTGTGCCCTGGGATGGGACAAGGAGCAATGGATGGAACCTACAGCCCAGGAAGTTCCACCTCAACATGAGGAAGAACTTTTTGACTGTAAGGCTCCCAGCGCACTGGCACAGGCTGCCCAGAGAGGTTGTGGAGTCTCCTTCTCTGGAGCCTTTCCAGCCCTATCCAGATTGAGCTGTGTTCCTGTGTGACCTGTGCTAGATTCTCTGGTCCTGTTCTGGCAGGGGGGCTGGACTGGAAGATCTCCAGAAGTGCCTTCCAACTCCTAACATCCTGTGAGCCTGTGAAAGTGAGGTAGGCTAGCAAGTCTGTCTTATGCTAGTTCCTTTTGGTTGGTAAAGATGAACTGAGGTGGTTTTGGACAGTTCTTTTAGGAATCAACAGTTACTGTTGTGTGACCACCATCTTCAGAACCCTGCCAGATTCGCTCATTATAGATGTAACAGAAGGCTGCTGCCCAATGCCTTCCATCTCCCTGTTTTGGGTATATCTTGGCTGCAGCCAGTCTTCCTGTTGGGATAACAATATGGGAAACAGCTCACAAAAAGAGTTCTACCTTGGTTGACACCTTCTGATTATTCGAAGACAGCTTTTGTGTACAGTCTTCAGTGTGCATCAGTTTCATTGATGTTAACTGTATTCTCATCATAGAATTGACCAAGTTGGAAGAGACCTCCAAGATCATGCAGTCCAACCTAGCACTCAGCCCCATCCAATCAACTAGACCATGGCATTAAGTGCCTCATCCAGTCTTTCCTTGAACACCTCAAGGGATGGCCTTGTTCTGCTTCTTCTCTTTCCACATGTTTTTCCATTCATACATAACTCATACCAAATCTAATATTTCTACTAAATTCTTCTGCTAAAAAGCTCTGTCATTCCATTTTTCTTTCATTCTCATTGCTTTCCCCAGGATATTTATCTGAACATTAGTTCCCTAGAATGGCTTCATCTGCGATCCTTTCACCTGAGATCTCATCACTTAAAGACAGCATCTTTACACTACTGCAGGCATACCCAAGTTTAAGTAGAGCCAAGATGAAAATTACTAATCTCTTTTTTTCACAGAAGCCACTCTAATCCTATCACTTTCTATAGCCACTAAATGAAGCAAAATCTGAAAATCATTCCCAAGCAAAGACTTCACCTGTGTACTGAGTAAATGGATGAAACTCTACTTGCCTGTCTTCTGTGTCTAGCACTACATGGAAGAAGTCACTTAATTTCAGTTACAATGACAACAATATCAGCCTTTCTTGATCTCTGTTCTGGGTGATTCCACATAATAAACCCAAAAGATTCCCCAAAACAAACATAACTTACTGCAAAATGTGTTAGTACTACAAAAAACCCTGGCTCTAATTTTCAAATAGTGTGCAGAAGGAGAACTTACTTGTCCACAACCACTGCTGCCACCTGAAGACCCGCCCTGCTGGAAAAAAAAACCAACACAAGACCAGCTCAATAATCCAGATATTCCTTTGCTTCATTTCAAACACAGAAATCAATTTTAAAAGGTGAAAGCAGTTTTTTGAAGCTTTCTGCTTCAAAGACAGAAGACCAGCTACATCCTACTGTAAATTTCCTTGTAAAGTACTAAGTCTGTGCATCAAAAAGCTGACACGTATTAAGTACTCCTTTCTAAGTGGGAAGGCTCTGCTCCGAGGATCATATTGCTCCCAGACACACATGAAAAAAACAAACCAAACCCATTTAGCTCTAATGAGAAATCATTTCAAGAAACAAATCATAAAATTCTCAGTACATATATTAACATCAAACACATACTGTATACTGGCTGGGGACATATTAATGCTTACTTGGCCATAGGAACTGCCACCTTGAGGCTGGTAGCCCTGTTAGAAAGGCAAGATGTCATTTGTAAGCAAAGTAGATTAACCTGTTTTCAGCAAAGGCATGAATTTAACTGAGATGCTGACTACTAAAAGAAACACCACTCAAAAATCTGCCACTCATGCTGCACACAGAGAGAGCAGTGAAGAACTTCCTACAACAGATCCTGTTTCCTTACCTGACCATAAGAACTGCTGCTGCCAGAGTAACTTGGCCCACCCTAAGACAAGGACACCATTTGGTTACTTGCATTTTGTAAGGCATTCAGCCAGAGTTACAAAACCAGCAACTACATCATGGCAATTCAGTGGCATGAACCAAATCAAGGACCACACAGAAACACCAAGAAGGAAAAAAAAACCAAAAAACCAGCCAAAACTCTAAGTCCATTCACAAGGCAGGGCCCCACAGAAAAGCACAACACATAACAGCAAAAATGTCTCACCTGGCCATAGGACTGGATGCCTTGGGAACCCTTTTGAAAAAGAGAAGATCACAGTATCACCAAGGTTGGAAGAGACAGATCATCAAGTCCAACCCTTTACCACAGAGCTCAAGGCTAGACCATGGCACCAAGTGCCACGTCCAACCTTGCCTTGAACAGCTCCAGGGACGGCGACTCCACCACCTCCCTGGGCAGCCCATTCCAGTAGCCAATGACTCTCTCAGTGAAGAACTTTCTCCTCACCT
>WAAF01013764.1:2398-168780 GCA_013400475.1 Tricholaema leucomelas | reverse complement strand
TTGACAAAGATGGTAATTATAAAGAGCATCATGCTAATGGCAATGCAGCTGCAGAAGGCTTTCCCAAAAAGCCTCTTTCTGAGACAAAGCACACAGAGCAGTGTGTTTGCATTTGTGCAGCACGTTTCCCTGTTCTCAGCAAAAGGCAGGAATCCGTCAGACATGCAGACTACCAAAGGAGAAATCACCTGCCTGTCATGCTGCTCACAGAGAGAGCAGTGAAGGACTTCTACAGCAGATCCTATTTGCTTACCTGACCATAAGAACTGCTGCTGCCAGAGTAACTTGGCCCACCCTAAGACAAGGACACCATTTGGTTACTTCCCTTTTGCAAGGGTTTCATCTTGTGTTACAAAAATCAAGCGACTAGACCCCAAAGCTACGTAGGCAGTATGAAGGGCCTGGCCTTCCTCCTGCCCTTCACAGTGATTCTGAGTGCAGTGATTCCAGATGAGTGAGTAGCTCATGGATAAATTTTGGGTGCAAGAGTACACACTTTGAAAGAACATGTTTTTGAAAGCTCAGACACTGAAGGACTGCTGTGTGCTATTGCAGTGCTGTGGCAGTGCACTTTCTCAGCTACTGTACTGTGGCTGGTGACTGACTGATGCTTACCTGGCCATAGGAACTGCCACCCTGAGGCTGGTAACCCTGTAAGAAAGGAATTATTGATTCATAATTATTTTATTTGTAAAGCAGCTGTTTTCCATGTCTTTCTCTTTGTGAGAAAAAAAAACAACCCAGCACAAGACAAAGAATGTACTGACTTGTTTAAGAAGAATTATTTTGGTATTTCCTATTTTAGATCTTTGCTCTTGGTGTATTTATCAAATGATAATCACAGAACAGTTTCACATCTGTCTCAGATGAGCCTCTGTTGTTACAAAGGGTTTCCAGAACATTTAAGTGATGTATCATTTTCTTATTATCTTTTTCCTGCTGTTTCTCAGACACTGAGCTTAGGTGACTAATGGTAGGTGAATATTGGTTTCCTGTATTTGTATTTTTTGAGATCCCCAGCTGCACAACTCAGATTCTCTGAGAAGTAATAAAGGTGAAATTTGTTTTAATTAAGAGATAATCAAATTATTAAATAAATAAATGGAAAGAAAACAATGCAGCTAAAAGTAGCAGGTCAGGTGAATTAGCCAAGGATGCCACTATCTTGTGAAAAACTTTCAGTAATACAAAGTTACTGTGGGGAACTATAAGCTGCTGATGCAATCTGCCTTCTCTAGAATATCAAACCAAAGCAGATGCTTCATGTACATGCAGACCTGTGCCACAGCTCTCTGAAAGAGTTGTGAAGACAGGGATTAACAACAAGGGTTTGAATGATCTTGCCTATTTCTGCTGTGTGACACAAAGATTCTGACAAAATTTGTAACTATATCAGGGCTGCTTTAATTCAGATAAAAACTGTAAAGGATGGTAAACATTCACCAGCAGCAGGCTCTAAGACCAAATCTTCCTGCAGCTGAAGATGTGACACAATATTCTTTAGCTCCTCGGTACTCTTATTGCGTACTGATCCCAAAGGAGACAGCAAATAAGTGAGTATAAATTTGTCTTGCAAAATGTAATCTGCCTGGAAGTGGAACAGCACCAAATAAACTATTTCTGCCATTAATTTTTAAATACCATAAGGATGGAGAGGATCAGCTAATAACAGGACTATCTATGCTTCCTGCAGGCATCCATTAAAAACACAACTGTTGTTTTCAAAACAGAAGTTTTGAAATGGATGAGGAGATTTTATTTATTTTTTTTTTAACTCAGTAGGAAAAAAAACCTAAATCAAATCTGTTACTTTTTGCAGTGCCATAGCATTTAGTTTCCTTAAATGCTGTATTCTGACTAATGCTTACCTGGCCATAGGAACTTCCACCTTGAGGTTGGTAGCCCTGTAAGAAAGGCAAGAAGGACTCCTTTGTAAACAGAGCTGTAGCTTTATCACAGCTGTAAGAGCAAGCCCATTTCCAGCTGTATGTGACAGGGCAGGAGCCCCATGTCTCATTTTGGAGGTCTCTTCCAACCTCGTTGATTCTGTAATTCTATGATATCTTCTCTGGCCCAGCCACCCAGGGGGCTCTGCACACCTCTTTCAGGTTCCTCTGCGGCATGTTCTTTTTTCTTAAGGGTAATTCAGTGGTATGAACCAAATCAAGGACCACACAGCAACACCAAGAAGGAAAAAAAAACCAAAAAAACCCCAGACAAAACCCTAAGTCCATTCACAAGGCAGGTCCCCACAGAAAAGCACAACTCATAACAGCAAAAATGTCTCACCTGGCCATAGGACTGGATGCCTTGGGAACTCTTTTGAAAAAGAGAAGATAATTACCACCTTGACAAGAACACTTCTATAAAGAGCATCGTGCTAATTGCAATGCAGCTGCAAAAGGCTTTCCCAAAAAGCCTCCTCCTGGGCCAAAGTACACAGAGCAGTGTATATGCATCTGTGCAGCACATTTCCCTGTTCTCAGCAAAAGGCAAGAATCAGACATGCAGACTACCAAAGGAAAGAAAGAGCAGTGAAGGACTTCCTACAGCAGATCCTGTTTGCTTACCTGACCATAAGAACTGCTGCTGCCAGAATAACTTGGCCCACCCTAAGACAAGGACACCATTTGGTTACTTCCCTTTGCAAGGGTTTCATCTTGTGTTACAAAAATCAAGCAACTATACCCCAAAGCTATGCAAGGCAGTATGGAGGGCCTGGACTTCCTCCTGCCCTTTACAAGGGTGCTGAGTGCAACGACTTTGCCCACTGGGATTCCAGATGAATAAGTAGCTCATGGATAAATTTTGTGTGCGAGAGTACACACTTTAAGAGAATATGTTCTTGAATGTTCAGATGCTGAGGGACTGCTGCATGCACTGCACTTTCTCAGCTGCTGTACTGTGGCTGGTGACTGACTGACGCTTACCTGGCCATAGGAACTGCCACCTTGAGGCTGGTAGCCCTGTAAAAAAGGTAAAAACTAATTTGTAAACAAAGCTGTTGTCTAAACACAGCTGTGACACTGTGCAACTTCCACTGCAAGTTCTTCTGTGCCATGTTTTATTTTCCTTCATGGTAATTCAGTGATATGAAAAAAATAATTAAAAAAAAAAATCAAGGACTACTCAGCAACACCAAGAAGGAAAAAAAAATCCCAGCCAAAACCCTAAGTCTATTCACAAGGCACAGAAAAGCACAACACATAACAGCAAAAATGTCTCACCTGGCCATAGGACTGGATGCCTTGGGAACCCTTTTGAAAAAGAGAAGATAATTACCACCTTGACAAAGATGGTAATTATAAAGAGCATCATGCTAATGGCAATGCAGCTGCAGAAGGCTTTCCCAAAAAGCCTCTTTCTGAGACAAAGCACACAGAGCAGTGTGTTTGCATTTGTGCAGCACGTTTCCCTGTTCTCAGCAAAAGGCAGGAATCCGTCAGACATGCAGACTACCAAAGGAGAAATCACCTGCCTGTCATGCTGCTCACAGAGAGAGCAGTGAAGGACTTCTACAGCAGATCCTGTTTGCTTACCTGACCATAAGAACTGCTGCTGCCAGAGTAACTTGGCCCACCCTAAGACAAGGACACCATTTGGTTACTTCCCTTTTACAAGGTGCTTGGCCTGCATTGCAGATAGCAAGCAACTAGATCCTAAAGCTATGTAGGGCAATATGAAGACTTCCTCCTGCCCTTCACAGTGACGTGTCTGTATCTGTGCAGCAGACTCCCTGTTTCTCAGCAAGGGCAGGAATCAAAGACATGCAATATGCCAACCTTATGCATGCTGACTATTTAGGTTGTTGAGTTCTGTCCTTGCTGTGGCCTTGATTCCTAGAAGTTGTACCTGATCTCATGAAACATTTTCCTAGGTGCATGTAGTCATACAGAGAATACCGACATACATTTGCCTTTTGTTTTTTTTTCTTCCCTTGCAAAGAGGAGGAAATCTGAAGATCCTTCACACGTGAGTTCATGCTATGAATTTACGTGAACTCATGAACTCTCATGTCTTACTCTGCAACAGTTTGTATCATTGTTATGTTAGTATCTTAAATAATTCACACACTTCTTTTCCATGAAAGTTGCTTTACCTACATGGCTTTAGGTAAGGCTGAAAGATGTTGTGCAGAGGTGCAAAGTTATGATTTCCCATTGTTCTGTGTCTAGATAAGCAACTATCCTTCATGATATTTGAAAATTGGAGATCTAATTTGTATGGGGTCTGAGTAGACCACTATGGGGATTTATTGTGTGATACTGGAATTACTTCCTAGCAGTGCCATGACTTTTATTCACTTTTTAAAGGTCACATTTTGATTCATGCAGTCATTTCACTTCAGCCAATCACATATGGAAATACATTTATGAGAAATCCAAGTAAAAAAATAGTTGAGCATCAATACCAGATGATAATTTTGTGAACAAAAATCCTAGAAACAGAATTTTTTGCCCTATGAAATACATTTGAAAATGTATGAAGCAATTTACTTCTAAGCTGTGCTGACCTTGTTTCATTAAGGTCTACAGGAATATTTCCTTACCTGACTGTAAGAAGTGCTGCTGCTGCTTTGCTGTCTTTGTCCACTCTACACAGAAGAAAAATAAAACAAAAGGTTATTTATTTTTAAGAGGAGTTGCTGATACCAAGACATTTCAAGAAGCAACTCTAGCCTGATATCTGCTAGAGTATGAAAACCAAAAAGAGTTCCTCATGCTCTTTCTTACTTTGTCATCTCCATGCATTACAACATCCAATAATCACATATAAGAGCCTTCATAAAGTCCTCAAACCGTTCATACACCTTGATGTAACTTTTGTCATGAAAATTAATCATTATAACACATCTCTGTGTCACCTTGTGGTATTTCAGGTGAGTTTAAATAATCCTGCCCTTCAAATGAATCACACAAATTGCCATTAAACTTGTACCCACTTATATTCTTATTACAAATGATGTTTTGATAAATAAGCACAACGAACCTTTGACAACATCTTTGCCAAACAGAAAACTGGAAAAGCTAGAGATAAAATTTCACCAAAGAAAAACTCACTGGACAAAGTCTTTCAGTTCACATGAAGTATATGTATTATGAGAGCCATCAAATATTCTTTGGTTTTATTTATACACCCACACACATATCCATCCATCCATATATATATATATCACAGGATGATAAAAGGATGTTAGGGTTTGAAGAGACCTCTGGATTCTTCCATTCCAACTCCCCTGCCAGAGCAGGACCAGAGAATCCAGCACAGGTCACACAGGAACACATCCAGACAGGGCTCCAGAGAAGGAGACTCCACAACCTCTCTGGGCAGCCTGTGCCAGTGTGCTGGGAGCCTTAGAGGCAGGAAGTTCTTCCTCATGTTGAGGTGGAACTTCCTGGGCTGTAGGTTGCATCCATTGCTCCTTGTCCCATCCCAGGGCACAAGTGAGCAGAGGCTGTCCCTGTCCCTTCATTCCTGACCCCCAGCCCTCAGCTATTTACAGACATTGCTCAGATCCTCTCTCAGCCTTCTCCTCTACAGACTAAGCAGCCTCAGGGCTCTCAGCCTTTCCTCCTCAGGCAGTGCTCCAGTCCCTTCAGCATCCTCGTAGCCCTCCCTTGGACTCTCTGCAGTAGATCCCCGTCCCTCTTGTTGAACTGGGGAGCCCAGAACTGGATGCAATATTCCAGGTGAGGCTTCACTAGGGCAGAGTAGGGAGGGAGGAGAACCTCCCTCCATCTGCTGGATACACTCTTCTGAATGCATCCCAGGATCCCATTTGCCTTCTTGGCCACTAGGGCACATTGCTGTCCCATAGAGAACTTCTTGTCTACCAGCACTCCCAGGTCCTTCTTCATGGGGCTGCTATGTAGCAAATCACCTCCTAACCTACATTTTGAAAGCAATGAGGTTCTAAAGAAATTTCATCAGGGGGAACCTGCCACTGATCTTTCAATGTAAGTAAGAATTTGTTGTCACAGTCTGAAGGACTGTCAAATGCAGGAAAGAAAACCTAAACTGCAAACTCCCACCCAGGAAGGTGGTCGAGTCACCGACCCTGAATGTGTTTAGAGGTTGTTTGGATGTGGTGTTTGGGGATGTGGTTTAGGGTGAACCTTGTAGAGTACAGTTATGGGTTGGACTTGATCCCAAGGATCTTTTCCAACCCAACTGTTTCTGTGATACTCTGAAGAGTGGTAGGTAGGTTAAAATTGTAAAGGACCCAGAAAAACAATGTCTGAGTGATATTCATAATACTTTACAAACATGCTTGTAATAGGATTGGATTGTAATCAAGAAGCAACCTTGTAAGTACAACAGCCAACAGAAGTTCACCTAAGCACTGGCAGAGCTGTTAAAAATGAACTAGCTGTTTCCACTCAAAACCCAGGCTGTTTAACTGAACACACAACTGTGCAGGTAATGATTTATGCATATCTGATTTTATTTCTAAGAACATTCAATCTTAAGTTCTCTTTGCATTCCAGAGCAGATTGAGGTGGTTAAATGTCATCAATTTTGAGAGCACTATGGAATTAGCATGCAGAGGTTTTCATATATTAGGACTGTAGAAATTAGCTGCAATAGTCATTAAATCAACAATCAAGTAGGCCACCGACCTCTCTGTAACCACAGCAACACTCTACTCCTCCACTGTAGTTTGTGGATATCTAAGATATCCACAAGTTTCCCATACTTCTTTATTCCCAAAGAGATGAATCATTATCTAGTTTACTGAAGCCAGGGCTTCAGTTAGAACTCAAGTATGATGAAAAAATTCCTACCTGTATTATGATCCTGGTAGCAGAATTTCCCAAGCTCTGGAAAACAAAACACCACACCACAACAAGAGAGAACATTTAGGCTGGTTTAAAGGCAGTGTAGACAGAAATATCAAGAGATAACAGAAAATATCAAGCTGCACTATTTCATTTGGGAGAATAAAGAAAAAGTTCATAAGTATGAGGTACTAACACTCAGCAGTAAACTAGATTATCATCATCTCTGGAAATCTGCAGGGTCAGCCTGACCCCATTAAGTAATTTTCTGCACTTGCATCTACTTCTGTTACAGCTTATGTGGAGAGCAGCAGAGCACAGGCTGCTGCACTGCCAGACAGCTCAGCTTTTCCAAATGGGGTGAGTGAAACTAAGACATCATCGCCTCTCTGATTTGTTTCACCATCACCTGCATTAGGCATAGATCACCACATACATGAATTCAAGTCCTGATCCAGTAATCTCTTTGCTGCATTTTGAGGCATGAGGGACAAACGTAAAAGGGTAGCAGACAGCATCCTGAGGCAAGAGCTATATTACTGTTACAGAAATCATACCAAAAAGGTATACTCACTTGAGGGTAGGTATGACGCTGAAAAGGAAACAAAACAACCTTTAATTATTTTGCACAAGGGCTTGTCCAAGCAGAATACTGCAGCAGAAAAAGGGCCCTATCTTTTGGGTGCAGTCACAACCAAACGTGGAAGAAAGATAGGGAAAGGGATAGCATAGAACAAGTACATCTTAATCTTCATTCAAGTTACAGATATGTTTCTTGGTTAGAAACTAGACATAGAAAAAAAACGTATCTCAAATGTTCCATCAGCTGTATGAGCTTCAGCAAGCTCAACTGTATGAGCAAGTTTCAGCAGGGCTAAGTGCTGGGTCCTGCCCCTGGGCCACAACAACCCCATGCAATGCTACAAGCTTGGGGAAGAATGGCTAGAGAGCTGTGTGGCGAAAAAGGACTTGGGGCTACTGACTCACAGTCAGTGAGCCAGCAGTGTGCCCAGATGGCTGAGAAAGCCAACAGCATCCTGGCCTATATTAGAAACAACGTGGCCAGCAGGAGCAGGGAGGTGACTGTCCCTCTGCACTCAGCATTGGTGAGGCTGCACCTCGAGTGCTGTGCTCAGCTCTGCGCACCGCAGCACAGGAAGGGCACGGAGCGGCTGGAACGGGGACAGGGAAGGGTGACTGAGCTGGGGAGGGGCTGGAGAACAGGGCTGTGAGGAGCGGCTGAGGGAGCTGCGGCTGTTAGTCTGCACACAAGGAGGCTGAGGGGAGAGTTCATTGCTCCCCGCAGCTACTTGACAGGAGGGTGTAGAGAGGCAGGCACTGGGCTCTGCTCACAAGTCAGTAATGACAGAGCGAGAGAGAACGGCCTCAAGCTGCTCCAGGCTGCACAGTAGGAAACATTTTTCACGTGAAGAGTTGTGAGGCACTGGAAGAGGCTGACAAGGGAAGTGATGGAGTCCCCATCCCTGGAGGTGTTTAAAAGCCATCTAGCTGTGGTGCTTGGGGATATGGTGCAGTGACAGGCTTGGGGCAGTGGGCAGAATGGCTGCACTTGATAATCTTGGAGGTCCTTTCTGGCCTGGATGATTCTGTGGTCATACAATCGTATTTTAACAACCTTAAGGCTAAAATTTGTTTAGAAATGAGAATGAAAGTGCATCTACAAGAGAAAATGGTGATAAAACCAAAAAACTAAATCCATTATGGAACCCAGAGACTGTGTGCAACAAGAGATCTGGAATCTGCAGCTAATATCTCTGCATTTACTAATAGCAGTCACAGAACCACAAGACTTGTAACTATCTTACTCCTTCCTTTCCCTGCAGAGAGTTGTGCATGCCAGAGGATTGTCTCCACACACCAGCAATCTTTCTGACAAACTAAGTATATGAATACTTCTTGAGTTAAAATTCTGAGTGTTGTAGAGGAAAAACTGCTTACCACAGGTGGAAAAGGGTTGCTGTTGGCAATGACCACTACCTGTAGAGAAATCAGAGAAAGCTCTTTACTAATCAAAGAAGTTATTTAAATAGTTTCCTATGTCAGTGAAATGTAGACTACTGAATTCACTATATTTACAGACTTTGATATTGATGCTATAGGTAATCACTCTTAGAAAACACTATTTTCATTTTAAAAAAAGAATGCATATTAGCAAGCAAGGAAGACTACATAGATATGCATGGCCCATATAGAGGACAAAGAGATAAAAGACTTGCTCCCAGTTACATGATGACTCCTCTGTAGAGGCAGAAGCATGATTTCATCTATTGTACTGTAACTGCTGGCCTATGCTGGGTGTTCATTTTGATCTTCCACTTTCCACTCCAAAATATAAGATCAGGGTTGTTGGTTTTTTTTTTTTTTCCCTTCTCTTTATTTAGCACTATGCTAAAAAAGAGCTTAATATTGAGTTTGCTCAAAAACTGTAAGCCAAATGCAATAGTGGTATCTTCTGTTTAAGTTTCAGTATCACTGTTTTTCAATTAAAAGGGAGGAAGAAATCCAGTTCTAAAATACTTTGTAATATCCAGTGGTGTAAAAAAAAGAAGTGAAGAGTTGGTGCTACCAGAAGGAAAGAATTCTAATATAAAAAACCCACACAGAGGTATGAAGTTTTTAACTAAGTTAGTGAAAAAATAATCTATTTGGAAAAGGAAGGTAGGTAGGGAAAAGGCAGGTAGGTAGGGAGGTAAGGAGTTTTTCACTTTAGAAGAGGAATAGCTCTTACCTTCTTACTGGAATCTGAACTGCTTGAAGGAACAGACTGTAAAGAATACAGAATTGATTTTTTTGCTTAGGTAAATGCATGACAAATCTAACACTACATTAAAAGTTTGTTTGTAATAAAAATAATCTATTGGTAAGGAAAAAAAAATTATCTCTTCTATCTTAAGAAAAGAAAAAAAATCACAATCATAGAATCAACCAGTTTGGAAGAGACCTCCAAGATCATCCAGTCCAACCACCTATCATCCAGCCCTATCCAATCAAATATAAGGACAGAAAAATGGTAACTGATGTTGGGGTGGGTCCACAGTGGGGCCATAAAAATGATCAGGGGGTTGGAGCTGCTCTGCTATAATGACAGACTGAGGGAGTTGGAGGTGTTCAGCCTGGAGAAGAGACAGCTTCAGGAAGACCTAACAGTGACCTTCCAGTAACTGAAGTGGGCTACAAGAGGGATGGAGAGAGACTGTTTGCAAAGGCCTGTGGTGACAAAACAAAGGCCAGTGGCTTCAAACTAGAGCAGAGCAGATTTAGATTGGATGTTAGGAACAAGTACTGAACCATGAGGGTAGTGGAACACTGGAACAGATTGCCTGGGGAGATGGTTTGGGACCCATTCCTGGAAATATTCAAGGTGAGGTTTGACAGGGCTCTGGGCAACCTGATCTAATTGAGGATGTCCCTGCTGAGTGCAGAGGAAGTTGGGCTGGATGACCTTTGGAGGTCACTTCCAGCCAGCCCATTCTATAACTCTATGTTCATTTACAGAATAGATACAAATGAGTTTCTGTATAAAAGAGAAGCAAATGATTTCTAACAGTTGATATTACAACATACATGTAACTTATTTCTGTATGACTATTACTTAATTGTCTGAAGACAGTCATCCCTTAGTTCCTTCCAGGACTTTTTTTTTTTTTTGGTAAATTTGTGCATAACTGCTTAGTTTCTGCACAACTTAAGAAACCACAAACACATTGGAAAGCACACAGTTACCTGGCCATAGGTAATACCACTGCTGGATGAGGATGCACTCTGAAATAAAAACATAAATCAGGCAGTTAGTTATTTGTTAATTGTATCTAGAAGTTATCTGTTTTTCTTTGTTTTTCTGTAGAGGAAGTGCACCTGAAATCAAACTGCTCTCATCTATACTAAACAAGTGTCATGGATGGAGATAAGCCTGCAGTAGTAAAGTACACTGAACTCCCTTAAAGATAACTCAAATAAAACTCTCCAAAATTGTACTGTGATCACAGGATGTGAAATGACCTCTGGAGATTTTTGAGTCCAATCCCCCTGCCAGAGAAGGACCAGAGAATCCAGCACAGGTCACACAGGAACACATCCAGACAGGGCTGGAAAGGCTCCAGAGAAGGAGACTCCACAACCTCTCCGGGCAGCCTGTGCCAGTGCGCTGGGAGCCTTAGAGGCAAGAAGTTCTTCCTCATGTTGAGGTGGAACTTCCTGGGCTGTAGGTTCCATCCATTGCTCCTTGTCCCATCCCAGGGCACAAGTGAGCAGAGGCTGTCCCTGTCCCTTCATTCCTGACCCCCAGCCCTCAGCTATTTACAGACATTGCTCAGATCCTCTCTCAGCCTTCTCCTCTGAAGACTAAGCAGCCCCAGGACTCTCAGCCTTTCCTCCTCAGGCAGTGCTGCAGTCCCTTCAGCATCCTCATAGCCCTCCCTTGGACTCTCTGCAGTAGATCCCTGTCCCTCTTGTTGACCTGGGGAGCACAGAACTGGATGCAATATTCCAGGTGAGGCCTCACTAGGGCAGAGTAGAGTGGGAGGAAAACTATATTAATAAGATTAATGTTGCTATATCAGAAACACAGCTTACACTTACATATTAAGCAAATAGATATATATATATATACATATACACACACACTTAATATTAGGAATGAATGTAACTGATTATGTAGTAAAATTAAACATATGACTAAGCAGTTTCTGGACTAGGGTTTCAGTTACTGACAGCTATTAGTGAGTGCATCGTCTTTCTGAGAGGTTTTTTTTAACTTGCTCTTCTGATTTTAAAAATGCAAAGCAAGTTAAGTTTTAAAATAAATCTCATTTCAGGTGAAAATGAAGTAAATAAGGTTGACAACAGAATTTTCTCCACTAATTAAGGAATTCTTGGACTGATACACAAATATTGTAACCGCCCCCCAAACAATATTGCACAAAATGCACTATCCAAAGGCAATTAACTCTACCAGACAGAAAGCATTAGGCAGTAAGAATTCTGACAGGATAAGTAGGCCCTATAACATAAATAATGAATGCAAGGAGAGATGAAAATCTCAGACCACCACCATTTCCCTTAACATGTTTAGGAAGAATAATACAGCTCTGCAAAAAAGAATCTAACAGGACTTGAAATAAGGAGATGATTTAAACAGCACAGTCATGCAGTAAACACAAACCACAGTAAATCCATAGGTCACTAACTTACATCTAGGCAGCCATGTTGACTGTATACATTAGCAGCACCTCCCTAGGGGAAAAAATGAAACCAGTTATTTCTCTGCTACAATTACTTAAATAGAAAAGAGATACTTGAGATACTCAGTTCTGGCTGATCCTTAGGTAGGGTATGCAAAGAAGAGATGAAAAGGAGAGCATTGTACTCTCCACTGTTAATGCGTGAACAACCACATGTGAAGAGAATCACAGAATTCTCAGGGTTGGAGGGGACCTCAAAGGTCATCCAGTTCCAAACCCCATGCCATGGGCAGGGATACCTCACACTAGATCAGGTTGCTCACAGCCAAATCCAGCCTGGCCTTAAAAAAATCCAGAGATGAGGCTTCCACCACCTTCCTAGGCATCCTGTGCCAGTGTCTCACCACCTCATAGTGAGGAATTTCTTCCTAATGTCTAATCTAAATCTGCCTTCCTCTAGCTCAGATTCATTCCCCAGAAGAACCAGACACATCAGCTCCTTCTGTATTAGTGATCACCTAGTGGTACTCAGGAAACATTTTAAAACAGACATTGCCAAGATATCATTTTAGTAGCAATAAATTATGGAGATGTAATACAATGCTTGCAATTCAAGCATATTATTTATGCAATATGTACATGCACATATCTGTAAAAAACAGAAGGCAGAACATGAAAGAAACATTCCTCATTTACAGTCAGTCAAATGGAAAATATCAAGGTCCAGCCTAAAAAGTATTAGTTCCTCTTTAATGTAATTCTCACTTATTATTAATACGACCAATAATCTCCCCCAGAAACTAATCTCGTTTTCTTTGCAAAAACCCAATATGCATGGTCAGGAATGTTACATTGTACAAGTAGTGATGACATGAATATTTTCCTATTTTGGAAACACTGCCCTTGTTGGTGCCAAGTCATCCTCATTTCTCCAGCTTGATTTGGTAACTCGGCAATAGAATTACATGACTGTGTTATTCTTATTTGCTATATGTGCTGCTTTAACACAGTCTTTTCCCTACAGCACAGAAGTGAGGAAAAGTGAACACACACACACACACACACACACACACACACAAAAATCCTCGAGGTTGAGACAAAAATTTGAGCTGAGATAATAGAATGCACTCTTAGCCTGTTTGCAGAAAAAGCACAGCAGAGAGCAGCAGCAAACAGAATGCCACTGAGCTAAAAACCCAAGCCAGGGCACTACTGTCCTATGCCTCCAACTCTGGCTGCCATCCCAGCTGAAGACAGCCAACACCTAAAACCCTAGAACCCAAAAGCAGCATCAGGAACTGGAAGCCTGTCATGTTACAATCTGAACTTCAAGCTCCACAATACTTTGCTCCAGCTAGCTCTTTGATTTTAAAGCTGGCATGAGGCAGGATGGTTTTGAGCAACAGCAGCAGGTTGAAACTCAACCTGTGACACTATCCTATGAAAAACCAAGCAAAACACCTGCCATTGACATAGAAATCTTCCTCGTTTTTGTATCGAGTAAATGTTTGGACATAGTTAACACAAAACCAAAATTCTCACGTAAGTGCTGAAAATATTTTTATATGTGACATAAATCTGCAAATATTTTAGCCTATACTTGATAAAAATGCTTCAAGTAGGGTTTTGATCTATTCAGCAACACATTAGATCACTCTTTCACATTTCACCTGCTTCTGGATGACCTGTCTGGGATTTATAACATCACAAGTATCCCTGCTGCATGAAAGAATATAAAACTGGAACAGCTGTAGGTAGCTATGTGATTACTTCAGAGGAAGAACAACTTAGAGGACACAAACCAATTTGCACCACTCTTGTCTTGCATTGAAGAGGAGAACAGAGAATCTATAGAAAGAGTACTATGTATGGGCAATGAATAACCCCTGTCATGATTCTATATCTGTGTTTTTACTTAACTTCTTACTATCTCTGTGTACTAGCTACATCATATCATTAAATAAGCTGTAGGATTCATCTTCTAGCTTTCTCAGTTATTTTCTATCTGCAACAGAAACTCCCACATAAACACACTACAAATAATGTAATTGGAGACTGAGTTCCTATAAATTTAGTTATGCTGGGGACACAAAGGTAAACGCAAGAAAAGTACTTACAGGACCACATCCACTCTTGCTTATTGTGTAGACTACTCCATTCTGAAATAAAAACAGAAGTTAATTATTTCCGTGGTGGGAGAGAGGGAAGGAGGCAGGCAGGCAGGAAGGAAAGAAAGAAGGAACACAAAGAAAATTTCAGGTAATTATGTGACGAGATGAGAAATGTAGCTCTTAGAAATGTACTGTTTCTCAGTCTGGTAGTTCCACTTACAAATAGTAAAGATTGAATGAGTGGAATATTACCAGATAATTCACTAAAAAAATAAAATCAGTAGTAAAAAAAATATATATATCATTAAGAAGCTCAGCTCAAACAACTAAAGGCATACCAGAAAGCATCTGACAGTTGAAGTGCAAAGAGGCACTTTAAAGGAGTGGAGATAATTAACTAAAAACAGAATCACAGAAAGTATCTGGTTGGAAGAGACCACAAAGATCATCCACTCCAACCTTTGACCCAGTGTAGAGTCAGTCCTAAACCATGTCCCTAGACACTAGCCCCACAGGCTACTTAAACACCTCCAGGGATGGTGACTCCAGCACTGCCCTGGGCAGACCATTCCAATGGCTGAGGACCCTTTCTGGGAAGAAATATTTCCTAGCATCCAGTCTGAACCTCCTCTGGGGCAGCTTGGAGCCATTTCCTCTACTCCTGTCTCTTGCCACCAAGGAGCAGAGGCTGCCCCCTCCTCACTCCAATCTCCCTGCAGGGAGCTGTAGAGAGCAATGAAGTCTGCCCTCAGCATCCTCTTCTTCAGACTGAACATCCTCAGGTCCCTCAGCCCCTCCTCACAGCCCAGGTGCTCCAGATCCTTCTCCAGCCTTGTTGCCATTCTCAAGTAACTCAAGCAACTCAAGCAACTAGAGGCATACCAGACAGCATCTGACAATTTAAGTGCAGAGCCACTTTATAGTAGTAGAGATAATTAACTAAAAACTATGTATAATTTCTGTGATTAAAGAATTGAAAGTGATCAGTGAGAATGCAGACATTCATAACCCAGAAACAATCCCCCCCAACTAATTAGACAGTGAAATCCTCAAATTTTCAACTGCAAATATAATCTGGTGTTAAAAGTGATATTGACATTATACAGCAGCTTTAAGAAAAAGATGATGGAGTTGGGACAAATGTTAATTTTTTTGTGTGTGTGGAAATAACAGTGACATGAAATTACTCCTTTTATTTTATAATTTAAAAAAGCCTGAAAATTAATTGTAAAACCAGCTTACTTTTCATTATGCCAGATGTCCCCAAACTATAAAACAAATGGTTTGTGTCTATGCTTGCATGCACATAGACATAGGAATCCTCTAGGATCAAGTTAATGCTTGATAACAATACATAGCGTGTGAAATCAGAGGTGGTGAAGCATTTTGCAGGTAAGAATACTGACAGCAAGCTACTGAGTTCAAGAGTACAGGCAGATGAACCTGGTCCAGGTTCTGAACATAGTTTGCTGGATGAATAATTCTGCCATTCAGTGTCAGCTATCAGAGATGATTTCATAGAGTCATAGAACTGTCAGGGATGGAAGGGACCTCAAGGATCATCCAGTTCCGACTTGCCTTCCATGGGCAGGGACACCTCACACTAGATCAGGCCACCCAGAGCCACATCCAGCCTGGCCTAAAAAATATCCAGGGATGAGGCTTCCACCACCTCCCTGGGCAACCTGTGCCAGTCTCTTACCATCTGCATGCTGAAGAAATTCTTCCTAACATCTATTCAAACTATGCCCTCCTCTAGCTTGGATTCATTCTCCCCAGTCCTATCACCACCTGACACTCTAAAAAGTCCCTCCCCAGCTTTCTTGTAGCCCACTTCAGACACTGGAGGGCCACAATAATTTCTCCTGAGAGTCTTCTCATCTCCAGACTGAACTGTCCCAACTCTCTCAGTCTGTCCTCATGGCAGAGCAGCTCCAGTGTTCTGATCATTCTCATGACCTTCTCTGGACACGTTCCAGCACATCCAGGTCTTTCTGTAATAGGGGTTCCAGAACTGAACACAGTGCTCCAGGCACAGTATTAAATAACCTTAATGCTCTAATTATAACATTTTAGTTGTTCAAGGTTACTAAAGGGAAATATACAATTGTTGGAAGTTAGAATTCTTACCTGACTGCCTGAATAGCTCTTTTGAGAGGAACCAGAAGGTCCAACCTGCAAAGGAAACAAAATGCTATTTATTATTTTGCAGATAATTGGGTTTTTTTAAAATACATTATTTCCAAGAAGATCTACATCGTAGGAAGAAGAAAAACACACAAAGTGATTCCCTGTGATGTCACTCCACATCTGATACTCTTAAAATTATTTCAAGTGTCTTTAAAACCAAATAAAGAAAACTCTACCAAAACAGGTGGCATAAATTAAGATAATTCTGCCACTTGAACTCTTTTTTAGCTGGCCTCATACATTTGATTTCCATTACTGAGAAGGACACCTAGACACTACAAAATGTAGGGCATGTTTGCTGGAAGAAAGAAGAGAAGAGGCCACTGAGAAATAATTGTCTGACCAAAACCCAAACGAGACCAGCAAAAAAATATTTAATTTGGTGATCGGTTCCCCATCCCTGGAGATATTTAAAGTGAGGCTGGACAGGGCTCTGGGTAACCTCATCTAGTTGAGGGTGCCCCTGCTGACTGCAGTGGGGGTTGTATTGGATGACTTTTGAAGGCCCCTTCCAACCCAGACCATTCTGTGAAATTTTATATTAAATAGTTAAATTCTATACCTAGATCATGATATGCAAGAGGCAAGGTTTCAGAGCTGCTGAAATAAGTGATCTTGAAAAGCAAGCAAGCACTGTGACTAACAAGTGAGGACAGGAGACAGAAAACCTGTTAGGAAATCACTCCAGATTAGCTAGAGGCAGCCTGCAGGAGGAAACCATTTAGAAAGTTTGGGATTTGAACCACAGAAACATTCAGGTTGGAAAAGCCCCTCAGAATCACCAAGTCCAACTAAGAACCCTACTCTACAAAGGTTCATCCTAAACCATATCCCCATGCACCACATCCAAACAACTTCTAAACACATCCAGGGTAACCTGTCAAAAGGAGAATAAAGTGGGAGAGAAGAAGGATAAAGATGTGACTAGAAGCAGTCTTGAATTCTTGGGCAATTAGCAATATGTGAATGTCTTTGGAAAAAAAATATTTACCATGACACATCCACCTTGTGTTGTGTAAGTTCCTCCACGCTGCAAGAAAGTACAGGTTCCAGTTACTGTTTATTGCTTGGTGTATAAATACCAAAAGATTTTTTAAAAGGAATCAACTGAATCACATTCCTGCTCTGAATAAAAAAAGTGCTTCATTGCTTTCACTATCTTACACATTGTAGCAATCTGAACTGTCAATTGACATCAGTAATTGAAAATAAAAATACCTCCAAAACCGCACTCAATAATGTAAGAATAAATGAGGTCTTGCTAGGAAAGTAAATATGAATGGCACCATCCTCATGCTCCAACCATGAAACAACTGGACCAGTAGGACACAAATGCTAAAACTCAGGCAACTGAGAGTTGGGGAAAATCAGAGAAAAATTGCTCTTACCTTGCTACATTCTAGTTCTATCATAAGCTGTGAGGGGGAAAAAAGTGAAAATTAGGAAACATTTACAAAATTATTGACTGAGAACAGAAAGCAGCTTATTATAGGAAATAAAAAACACATTGGCGAAGTGAGGGACAGAAAACAAGTGTTCACATTTGGTCAGATCACAAGATGACATAAATCAGTCAAGATGCTACAGCCACAGAATGACAGAATTGTTAGGTTGGAAGGGACCTCAGGGATTAACCACTTCCAACCCTCATGCAATGGGCAGGGACACCTCACTCTAGATAAAGCTGCTCAGAGCCACATCCACCCTGGCCTTAAAAACTTCCAGGGATGAGGTTTTCACCACCTCCCTGGGCAACCTATTCCGGTTTCTCACCACCCTCATGCTGAAGAACTTCCTAGAGTCTAATCTAAATCTGCACTCCTCTAGCTTGGATCCAACCTAATAGTTCCTCCCCAGCTTTCTTGTAGCCCCCTTCAGATACTGGAAGGCCACAAGAAGGTCTTCTGGGAGCTTTCTCTTCTCCAAACTGAACAGCTCCAACTCTACCAGCCTGTCCTCACAGAAGAGGAGCTCCAGACCTCATGGCCCTTCTCTGCACATGCTCCAGCATGTCCACATCTTTCTTGTAATAGGGGCTCCAGAACTGAATACAGTCAAGAACCAATATGGTAGATTTCTTTTCTTAAGCTGCCTGTTCTTTTTAAAGTGCTTCATATAAGCATAATTCTTGGCCAGAAACTAAACTATCTTCTAAGAATATGCTAGAGAGATGGATCCCAGGGAAGGGGGTAGCAGTTCACTACTACACAGCATGTCAGAAGTAGAGTTCTCCTTATGACCAATCTTCTTTACTTAGATTTATGCTGTGAATTGTTTTGGTAACCAGATTAGCAGGTCCCTTTTTTTTTTTTTTTTTTTTTTTTTTTTTAAAGGGGATGAAATTTTTTTNNNNTTTATTTTTTTGTTTACTAGATATTTGGGTCCTTTTTTTTTTTTTTTTTTTTTTTTTTTTTAAATGGGGATGAAATGTATTTTTTCATCAATTCAATAAGTGGATTAGGGAGTTAAATGAAAAAGATCAAGTCAAAGTGATTTTAATTTACTGTATACATCCCTAGTATGCAGACACTCAAAACGCACCTTCCTTTTACTTTTTCCTGTCCCATTGACTGACTCAGAACGTGCAGGTGTGAGAGTTTTACTTTGAATCCCAACCCAAAATTTCTCTAGATCTTGAACAACAGTTGCACTGAAAAGAAAAGAAAAGATTAATATTTTTCTATCAAAATATTTCAGCATAAAATACCCAAAACCACTGCTCCCCCTCTCCTGCCCTGGCCCAGCAAATCTACTTTGTTTAGATTGCAACACAAGTTTGAAAAGATCATCATGATTTTCCAGAACTCTTTTCCAGTTACTGTATTATCACCCAACATCATTTTGCAGATAAAGAAAATGGGTGCTAAGAAGGAGCAGCATAAGAATGCAGACTATATAAAGAAGCACTGACTTCCTGGGGAGCACCAGCTCACATGTCCATAAAAATGGTCACACCTCCTTCCTGCTTCAACAATCTCTACCTGTGATGGTGAACAGGTTTTCATGGCACTAATGAGAGGAAGCAGTCGTGTTCTCAGTTTGTCTTCTTTTGCCCCTCTCTGTATTCCTCAAGATGTAGTGGAGCACTGTCAAATAACCCCATAAACAGAGTCTCCAAACAATACCAAGCTGTTGGATATTTAGATATGTTCAAATGATATCAAGTTTGATTTTTGTTAGACCAAGCAATAGTTTCACAAGCCTCAGGCCTGCAGGAAAAGTAGCATTGCCTTCCCCTGCTTCCAGTCGGTATTTCATGGTTCATAAATTGATTTTCAAATGCACCTTAGAAATGTTTAACTTCACCTACTGTTCTTCTGCTGCTCTGAATGAAAAGAGTTATCATTTACTAGAGCCTAAACTTGGCTTATTCAGGGAACTAGTTCCATTCCTATTGTTGCTCTAGTAATTAAAGAGGTCAAAGTGTAAAAACTTGGTACTCAAAGATCCATTAGGAACAGTCTACTTAAAGGAATTATTTACAAATGTTAGAATCTGTAGGAGAGTCTTTATCTTTTATAATCATACCTTGAAATGGAAATCATGTGATTTCATGAACACAAGGGGAAGGTATGATAAATTATGAAAACACCCAGGACTGAGTCAAGAGAAGAATACTAGAAATGGCAACACTAATGTATGTCAAAAAAACCCAGAGGAATAACATTCAGAGGGGGAAAAATAAAAAGAAAAACATTATTTACATAAACTGAAGATCTTTAACATCAGGTGGAGCAATCCACGTTGTAGTAACTTTCCGCTTCACATCTGAATTTGCATGACTTATTGCTGAATTCTGTAATTAAAAAGAAGTACATGTCACATATGAAAGTGGTGAGGCCCCACCTGGAATACTGCATCCAGTTCTGGGCTCCCCAGGTCAACAAGAGGGATAGAGTCCAAGGAAGGACTATAAGGATGCTGAAGGGACTGCAGCACTGCCTGAGGAGGAAAGGCTGAGAGCCCTGGGGCTGCTTAGTCTGCAGAGGAGAAGGCTGAGAGAGGATCTGAGCAATGTCTGTAAATAGCTGAGGGCTGGGGGTCAGGAATGAAGGGACAGGGACAGCCTCTGCTCGCTTGTGCCCTGGGATGGGACAAGGAGCAATGGATGCAACCTACAGCCCAGGAAGTTCCACCTCAACATGAGGAAGAACTTCTTGCCTCTAAGGCTCCCAGCGCACTGGCACAGGCTGCCCGGAGAGGTTGTGGAGTCTCCTTCTCTGGAGCCTTTCCAGCCCTGTCTGGATGTGTTCCTGTGTGACCTGTGCTGGATTCTGGTCCTGCTCTGGCAGGGGGGTTAGACTCAAAAATCTCCAGAGGACCCTTCCAACCCCTAACATCCTGTGAGCCTGTGATTTCTACTTCTGTTGTTGGATGTGAATTTGCATGGCTTATCAATGAATTCTGCAATAATAAGAAGTACAGATAACATGTGAAAGCGACGTCTACTTCTGTTGTTAGGGGAACTGTCTCTTCTGTAACAGGTAACACTGAAGTCATCTGATAATATGCTAAGTAGCTTCACAGGTAATTAGCAATAGAAGAGGGAAAGGCCTCAAACTGCAATAGAGTTAGATTTTAGACTGGACATTAGGAAACATTCTTTCACAGAAGGAGCAGTCAGGGATAGAAGTAAGCTGCCCAGGGAGGTGGTTGAGTCACAGAATCATGGAATGCCAGGTGCTGGAAGGGACCTTGAAAGCTCATCCAGTCCAACCGCCCTGTCAGAGCAGGATCACCTTTACCAGATCACATAGGAACATGTCCAGGCAGGTTTTGAATATCCCCAGAGAGGGAGACTCCACAACTCCCCATGGCAGCCTGTTCCACTGTTTGGTCACCCTCACAGGGCAAAATTCCTCCTCATGTTTGCTTGAAACTTCCTGTGCCTCAGTTTCCACCCATTGCCCCTTGTCCTGTCATTGGGCATCACCCCGCAGAGCCTGGCTCCAGCCTCCTGGCACTCACTGGAGCCTCCTGGCACTCACATATTTATAAACATTGATGAGGTCACCTCTCAGTCTCCTCTTCCAAGCAGCAGAGCCTCAGCTTCCTCAGGTTGTCCTCAGAAGAGAGATGTTCACCATGTTTGTGGCTCTGCAATGGACACTCTCAAGCACTTCTATGTCTCTCTTGAACTGAGGGGCCCTGAACTGGGCACTTTACTTCTGATGTGACCTCACCAGGGTGGAGTAAAGGGGCAGTAGAATCTCATTTGACCTAGTAGCCACAGCCCTTCTAACACACCCCAGAATGGCATTGCCCTCCTGGCCACAAGTGCACATTGCTGGCTCATGGTCAACCTCCTATCAACTTGGACTCTCAAATCCTTTTCCCCTTACAGTCACCAATCCTGGACGTGTTTAAAGGTCATTTTGATGTGGTGCTTGAGGATAGGGGTGAACTTTTAGAGTGGGATCAACAGCTGGACTTGATGATCCTGGGGGTCTGTTTTCCAACCTGAATGATGCTATGATTCGACATTAGATTCATATCACATATAGAAGATATATGACAGGGTTGGTTTTGTTGTTTGGGGTTTTTTTGAGAATGTCTGTCTTTTAAAACTCCACTGATGAAGTAACTTTGACTTACGAAAAGTGCTCACAACTTACATCAATTCTGATCAAAGCATTGTAAAAGGAAACTAAGCTGCAGCAACTATTCCAAGGACAGAAGACATACCGTTGTGTTATGACATTCCAAGCCCTTCGTGTTTGGGTCTGTAATTTTAAAAGTACCAACAGGAACATCTCCTTCTACTTCCCGAGCTTGTAGATTAAATCCTTTAAAGCCGACATCTTTAAGTGCTTCTAGAGTCACTGGAAAAAGACATTCCAAAAAATGTAAGCTTCATGCATAACTAAAAACCTCTTCAGGATTTAACTAGAGGTTTCCCTTGCTCTAAAGCACAAGACTGCATGTACAGAAATTATTTTTCCAATTGGGTTTCATTAGAGTTTTTAATTGTCAGAAGAATGACAATAAAGGAAAAAGAAGAAATGTGGAGAGCCATTTCTGTGTAAGATAACATGGCATATGATTTGCTGGCAATTTTTAAAGTCATTCTGCTCTATCAAATGACGACAACTTTCTTAAGTAATATCATTTTCTCTCTATGCACGTTCAGAATATTGGCCAATGGCTCTGCTGACCAAAAGGTTATTTTTTTTCTGTCTGATTAAGCCTACAAAATAGCTATGGGAGAACAAGGATTGCATTTTTTTTCTGCTTCTGTTTTAAATAAAGAAATTAACTTTTGCCTAAGGCTGAACTGCAGAGCCATTTTTTTTCATGTGTTACAACTGGAAGAAGATAAGCAAGACAGTTGATCTCTCGAGGTTTGTATTAAATATGAAAAATTAACATTACGAACAACTCAGTTTTACTCAAATTTTGTTACGGAAGAAGCTCAGTAAAAGATGGAAGAGAGAACTTTCCTTTATATCCATACTGAAATTAAATTTCAAGTGGAAAAATCGAATTTGTTCTGATCTATTATAAACTTCCTCTGATGATGGCAACATTAGGCACTTAAGTAAATAAAAGCAGACTAATGTTTTATGCTCAGTGGTGTGCAGTCATTAAAAAGGACAGATAAACTGAGACTGACACAGAAGTCAAGGCAAGGACCTATCATACCTTGACAATAAAACATTTCCAAACACCTGAAAAATTAACCTTCCAATTTCACAACAGTGTCAGCACTAATTCACTCATTTTCCACAGGTGTCAGAGGAGGAATAACAACTAACCCTTGAATGATCTTAAATCAAGGACAGAGAGGACTGTGAGTGTTGGCACACAGAGTAACACAGAGGAAACTGCAGTACACTCAACAGAGGGGGAACCTAATGAAGCTCCCTGAGACCAGAGAAAGAAAAGGGAGGAAAAAGAGGGGAGGGGAGGAAAAAGAACACATCACCATTACAGAGCAGCCAACAAAATCCCTGCACAATGCAGGTAGCAGCTAGAATTTCATCTTTTTGCCACAGTAAATCCCATATAACCTCACAGAGCATCCTGCATGTACTTGAATTTCCATCATTGTGCTGGAAACAGTTTTCAAAATATCTCTTAGTAATCCATGGGGCCTCCCATTCTTAAGAGAGCTCTTGACACATTTTCCAAGAATGGCTGCTATGATAGGACTCTAAAGCTTCTCCATTCTTCTCCCTGAATATCACTGTCCATGGAAGCACCTCTGTTGTTACTAGACTCAGGTAAAACAGAAGCCCAACTAGAGAGTAGCTGCTTACTAAATAATCCTCTTTCTCAGCTACAGACACACCAACAGACCTGATGGGTTATAATTTGCTTCCACTTCCATGCTACTTCTAGCAACCGTCTGGAAGAAGCAGCATTCACAAACCACTTAAAGTGTGACAGCATTATGAGATGGCATCACAGCATGGAGAAAAAAGGCTGTCGAGGTGTTCCGTCCAGAGAGCAATTTGGGATTAGGAAGATGAAAAGGTGGTTTAAGACAATAGCTCCACCCCCTGCAATTGATTAAAATCTGGGATGCAACTCTTAGAAGGATGACTCAGAGTGTGTCACTCTTGAGCTGTTTTATACTTCATCCTGAATTTTTATTTTCCTGTAAGATGACAGCATGTGGGCATCTAATGAGTAGGATCTCTTTGTAATGAAGAGGCCTGTTACAACAGCAAACACTTAAATACAAAGTTAAAGAGCAACTCATTACTCGTCCAGTTTTGCCAGGTGTCCCATATGGTTTTAACTTTGTCACCAAAAAAATTATAGTATGAGGTTCTGGTACATTTGTTAGACAGGGAAAAGATAAAAGATATTTGTATAACTGCAAAGATAATGTACACATACACACAATGTAAATGAGATTGAAGTTAAAAAAAAACAAATGTAACTAGACTGAGAGGGAAACAGGGGAGCTTGGGTGAAGACTTGAGAATTCTGTTTTTTATGTCATTCAGATTATTTACCTTGGATTTCATTTCCTGGCTCAAAGTTATCAAAAGATACAGCAATAATGTATGGTGGTGCAGATGTCTGTGGTTCAGCTTCATAGTTTGGTAATAGAGAATCACAATCAATTGAGGTATTTGTCTGTGGAAAACTGAGAATTCCAGGCAAAAGTATCCCACACAATAAAAAACCAAAGCAGGAGTGTCGCCTCATCTGTGGAACAAAAGGAAAATGTCGTTTGTAGGAGCTTTTCTTCGGTAGCTGCCATGTTTGGCAAATACCTGATTTCCTTCAGGGTAGGAAACAGAACAAGCCTAGCAAGCTGGGCTTTCACTACATTCAGGTAATTTGAAGCAAATAAATTAAAGCAAATACTTATATACACTGACTGAACATGGCAACAAGTGACACAAATATTTCCACTTTACAATGTTGAATTATTAATTGAAGTTTAAATTCTCTGGTCCGTGACAGCAACTCATTAGCAGCCACATCTGCTCTGTTACAGCTTTGGTCTAGAAGAGGCTTTAAATAAGCTTCCTGATTGCTGAGACAGCAGAGTTAGCTCAGTTCCTTTATTATTCAAGAAATAAGAAACAATCCTTGATCTCTCAAACTGCCTATTCCCACTTCCAACAGACAGCCAAGATCTATTACATTGCTCCCTAGGGAACACTCTTACAAATGTTAGAAATATCTGTTCCCTTAACTATTTAACAAAAGACTTCCACAGAGTCCTTTGGAGCTTCTAAACGATTTTAAAATGCTATATGCTGTTAATGCAGGCTTCCGATGGGTTAAGAACAGAAATCCACAAAAAGAACTACAAGGTCATGCTAAAGGGCAGTCTTCAATGATTGTCAGTGGAAAGAAAGTGTATTTTCTTCACCATTCACTTGTAATGCTGGCCTTGAGAGCAAACTGTTTCCCGGAAAGAAAGGAAACATCTCCCAGAAGTATCCCCAGGTGTTTAAAACCAGATTTTATGGCCCATGTTCAAAGCCTAAACACCTAACTGTGGCACTGCATCATTTGTCAGTTTTATCAATATCCCACACTGCTGCAGTTACAAAAGTGTTGACACAAGAGTTAAATCATTGAATTGTCAGGGCTGGAAGGGACCTCAAGGATCATCTAGTTCCAATCCCCCTGCCATGGGCATGGGCAGGGACACTTTCCACTAAAGCAGAAGAAATAGGAAGTGGCACCATTTTCCATGCTGTCTGCTACAGGTTTGCCTTGTGTGACATAGGAGGCTGTAACAGAAAGAAAGGAAGTAGCTGAGATTTTTTAAAGCATAAGAGGTCTGTTCAGTTCATGTCAGTTACCTGGGTATCCTAACTGGTGCTCGAATGCATAAGACCATTCGGGTATTTTTTATGTGCTAATCAAGTAAGTAAGCATCTAAAAGCGGGAATGAAAAACTTCAGAACACAGTCCCAAACAGCCATGCACTTAAGCATCTTTTTAAAAAGCCACTGACTCAAGGATTAATAAAAGAGGTGAGTGAGATGTGTCGAAAAAAAATCCTGTGGGAAGATGGTGAAGGTTTGCCTGCTGTTACAACCAGTAAGAGCAGGAATCCAGGAAAACTATACAGGCAAGTTACCATGTTTGTAGAGCAGATGAAGGCTACCCCCTCTCAAAACTCTCATGAAAATGTCCTTTAGACAGGATCCTAGTAAGCATTATGTTTTGGAATTAGCATGCTGGGTGTGGTTAGCCAGGCTCTTGTGACAATTTTGACGTGGCCCACCTCTAATTACATTTTAAACACAGCATGTAGGCGCTGTTATACTAACTGATGTGGTAAACAGTGATTTAATATGAACCAGTCCATGCCTTGTTGAAATCTTTGCCTGACTCATGGAGAGATGGAAACTTAAAAAAAAACAAAAACAAAAAACAAAAACCCCAAAAAACCAAAAACCCACAACCAAACATTTCTCATTAGGTGCTCTATTCCAAAGCACAGGGTTCAGCTGGGACTGGAGAACAGTCTGGAGCATCACTCTGCCACAAAAGAACACCAGTCTGAAACATTCTTTCCTCTTTCTTAAGCTAGAAGAGAGCCAGAAACACAAGCACAAATGGAAAAGTGGCTGAGATGCCTTCTCTTTGCATCAGCTCCTCATTTAAAAGAGCTTAAGTGCTATCCTAAAAATCTCACCATGACATCCTTTTAACTAGGTTTCAGGTGAGGAAGAGAAAGACATGAACAAAATCCCAAGTCCAGACTTGAGGCAAAAGCAGAAAATTTTCACAGACCTTGAGTTCCAGTACATATTCAATGCAATGCTGTCATCTTTCATCACAGACTTGCCTTTTCCCCATGAATAAGATAAAGAAACTAAACCACATATTTATAAAATAGAAACATAAGCAATTCTGGCAAGCAAATATTATTTGCAAACTTCTAATTGGATTATGAAAAATTAACTCTGTCTTCAATTCCGTCATCCAATAGAAAAATGTTTTTATTTTCCAGTCATAGACAGAATCTCTTCTTCCTATGAGCCTTCACCTTTGCACTGTCTGAGTTGCTACCTTTAGAATCCTCTTGACACTTGGTCTATATGGCCTTTGTCTTTGTAGTACCTGAGCTGCTACCTTAAGAATCCTCTTCCACACTTAGTCTAATAGGACTTCAGGCCAACAATTAAATCCCTGGGTTCAAGGTAGTTAGTTACTATGTTTAAAGTGTAGGGAAGAGACACTTTGGTTGGCTTTTGCAGAGCCTTGGGCAAACTTCTGAATAGAGACAAAAGTTGTTTTAAAGGACTCTAAATACAGAGCATTTACTTAATATGATAAATACTTTTCTGTAATTTGAAAAACACACTCCTGGCAAGTCCATCCTGCCCACAGTTTAAGAGTCAGTTCTGCATGCCCCTTTCTAATCTCATTCTTTCTTCCCCCCCTTTCTTTTCATCTCCTAGATGCTTTTGATGAGGTACAGCCTTGCTGTTTAGCCTTTGAGAACAAATGTCACCAGTCAACCAGCACCCTGTCCACCACATCCCCAGCAACACACCTTATCGACCAAGTGTTGGTGCATGGGCATCCTCTGGTCCCTCTGTGGTCAGTGTGGAAGAGCAGCAGCCGGGCAGTGCCAGTGCCCCAGCAAGATGAGAGAGAGGAGGCAGCAGGCTTGGCCAATCTGCAGCAAGGCGGGGAGTTGGCACAGCCAATCGGGGCCAGCCATGCCTCTGCCCTGGAAATTAGGACACCGCAGGTGGGACTCTCCTGCCCAGATGGGGCAATGACAACATGCACTCCTCACAGGTGAATCATGCCCCCTCCAACCTTTAACTAGGCAGCTGGGATAGGTAAGGCTTCTGAAGGGTAATAGTCTGACCCAGTGTGCTGACCAAAATCTACCACATCATTTGTACGTAAGAGTCACTGATATTTCATGAGCAGCTCCTGGTTGTACACTAGTCCTGGTTCTACACCAGTCTGGTTAATTTGGCCTCAGAATCTTGCCACTTTTCACTTTTTTTCTACCTTCTTACAGTTGGAAACGATGTGAAAAATTCCAATCAGCATAACACTGCCAAGCATTTTCTCATAGCAGAGAATTAATGAGGCTGTTTTACCTCATGTACCTTTCTCTTCAGAAGCTGGATGATGCATGGAATAGAACAGAGTATTTTCAGATGGAAGAGACATACTATCATCTATCTAGTCCAACTGCCTGACCAATTCAGTCCTGATGAATTTAAAGCAAGTTTTTAACAGCATTGTCCAAATTCCTCTTAAACATTGACAGGCCTGGGGCATCTCTAGGAAGCCGATTCCAGTGTTTGACCACCCTCTCAGTAAAGAAATGCTTCCTAATGTCCAGTCTAAATACTCCATAGCACTCTGAACCACGCTCATGTGTACCATGACTAGGTAACAGGGAAAAGAGATCATCATCTCCCCTTCCTCAGGAAGCTGCAGAGTACTGAAGTCACTCCTTGGTCTCCTTTTCTCCAAACCAAACAAATCCAAAGGCCTTAGCCGCTCCTTGTAGCCTTTTCACCAGCTTCTCTGGATGCACTCAAGGAGTTTAACAATCTGACAGACCAGAGAATATCAGCAAATCACTGAACCACACCACCACTGTCACTTCTTCAACTTGTTGATGTCTGTGCATTTGAAATGTACTTCAATTTCAAAATGTTGGTAGTGT
The DNA here is from genome assembly GCA_013400475.1 of Tricholaema leucomelas. NCBI lineage: Eukaryota > Metazoa > Chordata > Aves > Piciformes > Lybiidae > Tricholaema lacrymosa > Tricholaema leucomelas. The sequence continues at coordinate 140,375 of WAAF01013764.1, read as the reverse complement.
TTAAAGAACATTATGTACTTTTTAAGATTTAGCATCTTTAACCAACTATATCCTCCTTCAGTTAATTACCTTAAATCATTTTATTTAGATTATTCCATTATGTAAGGCATTACTTCCTATCTGCCACTATCCACTGGGGAAGAGATCCTAATCTTCCTTTTCTTACTGTACCACCAAGCTCACCATTGAGACCAACGTTTTAAATAGCAATGCATATGCATGATCACACCACAAATGCAATGGGACACTGGCACCACCTCCAAATAAATGACAGAATAAAGAAACATTGGCTGATTGCACTTTGAAACACATAAACAAAGAGATGGGATCTTAAAAATGCAGTTGCAAGACCTCCTTCACTACCAGCTAGGAGACACTGAGAGACAACCAGACAGTTCAGAACCATTACTCCAGGCCAGTCCGAGCAATGAATACTCCATGAATAGTTTGACAGGCAAATATATAAATGTCAGGAGATGAATTGCTGTAATCTTGGTAATGTTATGGTTATAAAGAAGCATAGATAAGACTAGCAATATGCTTATGTTGGCTTTAACACTAATAAAGCACTTCATTGAATAAGCTAGTAAAGACTCAGACCATTATTTTACAATGTGAGAGTTGTAAACTTGCTGTCCCAGCTCTTACATAACAGATTGCTTGCAGTTTATGTCAGAGGAACCGTATTTCCACTGAATCAAACATAGGACATTGATTCAGTCTTAATTCACTTGTATATCAGAACTGACAGGAAATGAAAATGTAGAGATGTGTGGTGGTTTTGCACCACTACAGAATTTGGGATTTACCCCCCAAGAGTAAATTACCATGCTACTCAGAATTTCTGGAAGTAAAAAGAAATTATTATTTACAAAAGCAGGATACATAAAAAAGGTAATAAACATATAAAAATACATATATATATATGTATCACAGGATATTAGTGGTTGGAAGGATCCTCTGGAGATCTCCCTGTCCAACCGCCCTGCCAGAGCAGAACCAGAGAATCCAGCACAGGTCACACAGGAACACATCCAGACCGGGCTGGAAAGGCTCCAGAGAAGGAGACTCCACAACCTCTCTGGGCAGCCTGTGCCAGTGCTCTGGGAGCCTTATAGCCAAGAAGTTCTTCTTCATGTTGAGGTGGAACTTCCTGTGCTGCAGTTTCCATCCATTGCCTATTCCAGGGCACAACTGAGAAGAGTTTGTTTGCTCCCTCTTGACCCTCAGCACTCAGACATTTATAGACGTTAATTAGATCCCCTCTAAATCTTCTTCTCATCAGACTAAAAAGCCCCAGGTCCTTCAACCTCCCCTCACAGGGCAGTGCTCCAGCCCCTTAATCATATTTGTAGCCCTCCCTTGGACTCATGTACAATTAGATAATAGCCCAGCTACCCATCTGGACACCTCCCTGGACAAAGCCCAGATGCTGTTGCCAGCTTACAATATCACCTCTCTCGCTCCAGTCAGTATTCTTACCAGTAATCCAAACAATAGTCAGTGGAGAGAAGCAAGCAAGGCCAGAAGGAGAGACAGGGGTTAAAACAAGCAAGCAAGAGAGAGCCCAGAACAAGCTGTGCTTAAAAGTATGTAGGACTTTTAGAGCAATGGAATAGGATAAACACATCTCTTACAATTTGTTCAGCCCCTTGGAGGGTGCATCCCCTGAACTCTCTCAAATACTCTGGAAAACTTGTTTTGCAAGTCACAAGTAAGACAGTCTTAAAACCTTAACATGATGATAAATTAAGTAGTGACTGAACCAGTGGTGAATTCCCGACTCTGGTGAAAGGACAATTCTAGTTTGCTACGCCTCAAGACTGCTGCACGAGTGCAGAACAGCCCCATGCTGTGTGCACAGCAACTGTACTCCAATGCATATTCCTGTGGGAATCTTAGTCACTTGAGCTTTGTGGGTTTACTTTTCTTCAGATCTCTGGTTGTATGCTAGAGTCAGCTGGAAGAGCCTTTCTGGAAATAATCACATCTGACTTTTGCCACTGAGGGTGAGTCCCTGTCAAAAAAGCCAGGGAATGTGGGAGAGAGATCTGAACCTCAGTGAAAGGAAAAGAGATCCCTGCTGGGCAATGGGTGAAAATTTTAGAGAGTACACAGTGGACAAAGTGGAAGCCAGCTACTCATCTAGGCAAAAGGGTATCTTTGAATAAAGGACTGCAACCCCTGGCAGAGTTTTCTAGAAGCCTATTTTTTGCCACTATAACTTAATTAAACCACGTGAGCTCAAGCAGCTTGTTTCTTTTTTCCTCACTGACATGTAGCTTTTCTCGTCACCCTCAACAGCCTTCAGCTTGCTTTCTGCAGCTTTTGAGCCAAACATGACTTTTGATCTGGTAACTTACACTGCAACTGGAAATGCCAAAAGCATAACAAAGCTTCAGCTCATGTCAGTATGTATATATAATCAGCAAGCTAAAAGAGGTAAGGGCTAGTTTTGTCTGGGTCTGCTAGCCTTATTAAACTGCTTTGATGTTTCCAGTATGCTGTTGCACACCTGATATACCTTAATATACCACTGAGCCTTGGACTTTGTTTGGATAACTTGAGTGTGCTGGGAAACAATGAATGATAAAAGAGCAACCACTCCAAAGTTATTTAAAAGAGAAATGTGCATAAGAAGTGGTCTTGCAGATACAAAGAAATGAGATTCTAATCACACACTGATCTTTTGCTCAGTACTCCAAAACTGATTCTATGAAACAATAAAACTCAGTGGAAAGGGAGAGAAAGAAACTTTATTCCTTCCAAACACTATATTTCATAATTCTGACAAAGAAAGAAATTATTACTGACCCTCTTTGCCTCCTCTGAAGTCCCAGCTGCCTTCCCAAGCTCTCCAGATGAAGGTGGTTTGGCTCAGTGTACAGTATCAGTGCTATTAAGATGATGTTACTGCTGTTGCAATCCTCCAGAATACTTTCTGTAACTGGAAAGTATTCAGCTGAAATTATTTTGGAACAGAAATAACTTGGGAGGATTCCTAATGAGTTGTGTGGATTGTATCATAATGATTATATGAAGAGATACATTTTTATATGTATATTTATATATTAAGAGATATATTTACTTTTCCTTCAAAAGTAGTATTTCTTCTGCCTTATATTAGTGTGCCAATATTTATATCCTATCTCCAAGGCCTTCAGTATTGCCAAACCTTGTATTTATAGGGGAACATTATGCTTTAGTAGAATGAGTTACTCCCCAAAATAGCTCTAGCTATTGTTCTAGGAAAAAAAGATATGAAAAAAAAAACAAAGTCAAGTTATGTTAAAAAAAAAGCAAAATCAAATGATTCTTTCTCACATATAAAAAATGTCACCTCCCTATGTTCTGTAATTTCTTATTTTTGCATGTTACTGATTTTCTTGTCTGCTTTAAACCCTGCTAACATTAGTGTAAGTCTGATGTAAGTAATAATGGTCCACACCCCGAAAGTCCTTGTTAGATGATGTCACTGGGAGCCTTACATTTCCTTACATAAGGAAAAAAAAAAGAAGTTTGACTTGACTGCAAAAGAGTAAAAAAGGAAGTGATGGAATGGATTACTTCTACTGAACTTCTCTGCCACATTAGAGATAAGAGTGAAGATGTCTGTGCACAGCTTGTCGATGCCATGCACTTTGGTGCTGCTCAGAAGAAACACCTGACAACAGCAGCAAATAGAGCAGCAGTGACACATGAGCATTGCCTCATCTTATCTCACACATTGAGCAACCTAGAAAATAGTATTGTCCCTCTGTGCTTTTAAGGTGAGTGCCTGGGTGTGGCTGCAAGCACATGCAATGCTCCTTGCAAGCCACAGTGACTACCATCTGTTAGTGATTTACTAGCCTGTATGGTCAGATTTAAGTAAATATAAACTTTTGCTCATGGAATGGAAGATGTTGTAGGGGAAGGATCCCACTACTGAGACAGGCAGTCCAAAAGATAACAAAAGCCTTAATAATAACAATAATGATCAAAATTAATTGTTTTCACAGTCACAAAGAAGCTAAATGATCTTTCTTACACATATCACCTACCATGAGAATGATAAGAGGGTTGGAGCTGCTCTCCAATGAGGACAGGCTGAGAGAGTTGAAGTTCTTCAGTCTGGAGAAGAGAAGGCTCCCAGGAGACCTTATTGTGGCCTTCCAGTATCTAATGGGAGCTACAAGAAACCTGGGAGCTGGGGAGGGACTTTTTAGGATGTCAGGTAGTGATAGGTCCAGGGGGAATGAACCCAAGCTAGAGGAGGGCAGATTTAGATTAGACATTAGAATGAAGTTCTTCACCATGAGGGTGATAAGACACTGGAACAGGTTGCCCAGGGAGGTGGTGGAAGCCTCATCCCTGGATGCTTTTAAGACCAGGCTGGATATGGCTGTGGGCAACCTGATCTAGTGTGAGGTGTCACTGCCCACGGCAGGGGAGTTGGAACTGGATGATCCTTGAGGTCCCTTCCAGCCCTGACAATTCTGTGATTTTGTGGTATTACTGAAAAATTCTCTTTGCATGTTATTTGTACCTCTGGATCCAGAATTGCAAGCACAGAGAAAATGCATTCACAGCCAAGTCACTGCAGCCTATAGGATTCAGCTGTAGAGTGGAGTTAATGCAATGCACGTATATGCATGTATGATCCACTCATGAGTGAGCAGCGAGGGTTACAGAATCACAGAATGGTAGGGGCTGGACAGGAGCTCTGGTGACCGTTTAGTCCAGCCTCCCTGCCACCTTGATCAGGATTCAGTAACTGAAGTACAGCTTTAGTGCTTTTACCAGTCTGACAGTATTGAGACAAAAATACCACAGCTACACGATAGAGAACACTGACAGGTATAAAGTCACTTTGCTGATGCAGTTTCATTCACTTAAAATTTTTGACTGCTTTAAGATAATTGAGTTTTGGCTAATTTAGAGAAACATTGACTCATGTCCATAACTGATACCCATGAAAGTCTGCACTGCAATGAGATAAGTCAGTTCCCTGGTCTGGAGTTAGTAAGCATAAACCTGCAGCTTCTAAGAATGTCTTTCAGTTTGCTAGGCCAAGAAGGAGATGCTCACACTACTGAACACTCCTTAGGACTTCAAAATCAACTTAATTGGCATCTGCTTATTTGAAACTGTAACGAAAGGAAGTTTATTGTCAATGTGAATCTTCGTCAATGTGTACAAGGTCTTTCTAGGTAACGGAATGTGATTGCAGATTTGGGATGTCTCAGTTTCATCGATTATAGAAGCCACAAAGCTCATAGAGACATACTTTTCAACAAGCAGAGAGACTGTTCAGTTTTGCCTAGTGACATGTGTATGTGACATGTGCAACCACTTGAACGCAAGATCACAAACGAAGCAGAGGAAAAAGAGAAGATTTGATGCGCTTAAGTGGTTTCTGACAATAAAAGATTCCCAAGCAATAGCCAGTTAACAATCTACTTTCCAGGACATGATCAACAAGGTATTTGCTATTTTACAGGTTTCCAGCAATAAACAATAACACTTCCACTGCATTTCTCTTCTATGTGCCTTGGAAAACGCCCTGTAAATAGTAATGAAGTAATCCCCACAGGTCCTTGTGAGGCAGGGAAGTATTATTATTTGTACCTAATTCTGCAGATGAGGAAAGCAAGTCACAGAGGGATTAAGTGACTCGGCCAAGGTCATATAGAAAGTCTGCATTCTGGTATGCGTCAGTCCTTGTCAGCACTCGGTGACACACCCTGAGAAGTTCACTCAACCCCTTTCTCTGCGTAGGATAGCATCCTGAAGATTTCACAAGTGTCGTCTTCCACCCTAACCTCGACTGAAAGAATGGACTTATCAGCCAGGTCAGAGCCAGGCTGAGCATGATCCCCAGTCAATGGCTTTATTGCTGCTTCATTTAGGATGCCAGGTTATCTCCAGGATTCTAGTTTATTTTCACCTCAGCCAGAAACTTCTCCTCATAGAAGCCTCTAATTTAAAATTATGCAGCTAGGTAGGATAACACTGCACAAATAGACCATACAATAAACACAGGCAGTAATTATTGTCAGAGATACATTTGTGTTCCCCTCAAAACACACACACAGAGGACACAGGCTTCTGACTCTCTGCTCCTAGACTCAAAATGCTCCACCTTCCTTCTCTATACACCATAAATCATGTCAGTTCTATACAATTCATGTCATAATATGTGTGTTTATATACACATATACATGCACATACAGACACGTCAAAAAATAGCATAATACCTCCTGTATAGCTACTGCCACCCCACAGATGGAAACAGTAAGCATAATCTTTAAAAAAATTAAACCCCACATGTTGAAGTAGTTCACCTTTTCAGTAACTTTCCAACCAAACTCTCTGATGTATTTTTATGTGCAAGCACTTATGTGATATACTTCACATATCATAATTTCATTTTATGTTGGTGTACTTAGTTTGGGTAATGTCTTTGAGGAGTGAAAAACCTCAGTGCACATCATGTCCCTGGTGGTAAAGCAGAAATATGATCTTTGTCACAGATCTTCAGTTGCCAAATCTTTGCCTGAGAAACTTTCTCAAATCTTGGTCATTTTTTTCCTGCTCCCAGATTTGAAGACACCCTGACTTTCTTGTTCAAAAGCTCTACTTTGTGGGCATAAGAACAGAATGTTTTATTTTTTTATTTCTGTTTAATGTTTTTGTTCAATTATATATTTTGAAAGTTCAAAAGACCCTGACAGCAAGAATAGCTTCTGTAACTTAACTTACTTTCAGCTTACATTATGTTAATTTGCATCTCATATGTATCTTAGGAAAGAGTCTTTCCACTGAGTGCTTGTCTTTTTGTAAGATCAGCATGGCTGACAATACAGCAATCAACTCCATGAGATGAAAAAACAAACAAACAAAAAAACCCCCACAACAAAGTGAATTTAGGGGGATTGTTGTAAACCCACAGAGAGAAATTAGCTGTGCTAAATGTAGAAAGACAGAAACGTTACTTCTTTAATGTGCATGAAACTGTAAATTGAGACACTGGAAGTAATCCCTGAGTTGGCAAATAAATATGAGCCTCTATGTACATAGCAAAGAAATTAACATGGATACATATATGGGACACAGAAGTGATCTATGCTTCTGTCACACACTGAGGAAAATGAAGCCATCATCCCCTGTAAGCCACATGGAGAACACTGCATTTTGCTCAGTTTAAACAGAAATGCTGAGATTCAGCCACATTCAAACCAAGAAACCCAAGAATAAATTGCTATGGTCAAGGCTCCAGACCAGATCAGCAGCTGATTTTTTTCTATGCTGCTCAGACTGCACTTCTGGCGATGCATGAAACTGCTGAAATCCCTCTTCTTCCCCTCTCTCACCTTCAAATTCAGGTCTAGTATTCTTGCATTCTTTGTCATGTCTCTACTTAAAAGCAATCCAGTAATAGCCCTGTTCCTCCAGCTGATTATCAGAAAAGAAGCAGAGCTGCTCTCGGATTTATTTTTACTGCTTCAGTAATCCACTTTTTCAGTTCACACAGTAGTAGTGCTACTCCAAAACCAGGAGTGGCTTTTCTTTGGGTCATTTTGTAAGCAAAACAATGGACATGAGAGGTGGGGGAGCTGCCATTTATTCCTTCCTCTGTCACAAATTCCTTGTGTCACTTCAGCAAGTCATTAATGTCTCATCTAGAAAATAGGATAATGATCTTTAACCATTTCATTGGGAGGCTTAGTGGTTGTAAAATGTGCTGAGCTCCTTGGATGGAAAGAAGCTGCTGTCAGACTAAACAGTAATAGCATGATTATGTTTGGTGGGAATGTTTTAGGAAGAGTCACTTTGTAACATCAGTATCACAATTCTGCATGACACAGACAAGCCTGGCTAATCAAGTTGAGTCATTGGTAAATCTGTGTTTGACTTCCTTTGTAGTATCTATGCGTGCTGCCTGGACCCCAAATGCAAGAAGAATTGTTAACACTGTTAAAATTGTTAAGACTGTGAAAAGAAAGATAGAGAATCACACATTCTTTCCCTAGTCTTTCCCTACTCTTAGAATCTAACTGCAAGCATAAGCCTAGAAAAGGTTTAGAAATAGGCCTATGGGCTTTGAAACCAACTACAGACCAGTACATCCCATCATAAGACAGAACAGTCACAAACAGTAACATGGGACCACTGTGGTTGTTTCTGCTCAGCAGAATCTGAATAATGCAAATTCTGTTAGCAGCAGTAAATGACCAATGATGAAATACTATGTTAAGGTTACACATTAGAGGTAGGAAAACCTGAATGGACACAAATTAGATGTAGGAATACCTGAGTGGACTGCTCCTCTTCTCTTACTGTTTTTGGACCATTTCTCTACTTTTATGACAGAATATGTTTAATATATCTGCCTTCTAAAATGTGCAATGAAGGCTCCAACAGGTCAAGGGAGGTGATTCTCTCTCTCTATGCTGCTCTCATCAGACCCCACCTGGAGCACTGTGTACAGTTCTGGAGACCCTATTACAGGAAAGATCTGGAGGTGCTGGAACATGTCTAGAGAAGGGCCACGAGGATGATCAGAGGGCTGGAGCTGCTCTCCTTTGAGGACAGACTGAGAGAGTTAGGGTTGTCTAGTCTTTAGTTAGGAGGCTCCAAGGAGACCTTCTTGTGGCCTTCCAGTATCTGAAGGGGCCTACAAGAAAGCTGGGGAGGGACTTTTTAGGTTGTTAGGTAGTGATAGGCCTGGAAGAAATGGATCCAAGCTAGAGGAGAGCAGATTTAGATCAGACAGTAGGAAGAAGTTCTTCACTATGAGGGTGGTGATAGATCAGCACAGGTTGCCCAGGGAGTTGGTGGAAGCCTCATCCCTGGTGTTTTTAAGGTCAGGCTGGATGTGACTCTTGGCAACCTGATCTAGTGTGAGATGTCCCTGCCCATGGCATGGGGGTTGGAACTGGATGATCCTTGAGGTCCCTTCCAGCCCTGACAATTCTGTGATTCTGAGGACAAACCACAGCAGATATACTACAGGAGACAGCATTAAACTTCTTGGATTAACTCTACTTGAGATTTTAAGACAGGGAGGGTTCACCAGTTTTGCAGATTACTGAAAAACAGATGTACTGCGACCAAGCATACCTAACACCTAGAGCTGCTCATCCACTAAACCTGAGGCCATTCTGTGTTTAAAATCAAATCAGGGCACATAAATTCCAAGTATTTGCTTTCAGCAAAAGGAATGCAGTAACCACACTGCATAAGCTGACATCACCGACAGGTCTGTACAAATCTACACTTGCTTACAACGACAGAGAGATTTACAACTGACAATGAGTCCTACTTTTAATTCAGAAAACAATGTCTGCCAGCACAACCTAACACTCACTGGAGAAAAGTGTGAGCTTGGCACTACTATGGTAGGCATTCAAATATGTACTGTTGGGAGTGGATAAACTGGAATGGGCAAGGTCTAGAACATTAAAATGTGGCCTATTTCTTCTGTTGAAAGGTCATTGAAGGACTGTACAGAGACAGCTGGTATGTAAGAAATAGTAAAAATAAACTACTCTCTGAAAAAAATGTTAGGAAGAATGTGTTTAAGAAGTTCATGCAAATTAAGAATATTTAGGCAGTATGAAGAGGCATGTAAACACTAAAGGAAGAACTTACAGATGTCTTATTTTCCCCTGAATCTTGATATGTATTTGGCTACATAGCTAGAAAAAAAGGAGGTAATATCGTATATCACACCTAGCTCATTCTCAAAATGCCCTGTTGATTCTCTTTCCACCTGTGTTCCCCAGAGGTCAGTAGTGGTTCCAGCCTTGTTCAACATCTTCATCAACGACCTGGTCGAAGGCATGGGGTATACCTTCAGCAGGTTTGCTGATGACACAAACCTGAGAGGAGTGGCTGACACACCAGATGGCTGTGCTGCCATTCAGCCAGACCTGGACAGGCTGGAGAGTTGGGTGGAGATGAACATAATGAAGTTCAACAAGGGCAAGTGTTCAGCATCTGAGGAGGAATAACCCCATGCACCAGTACAGGTTAGGGGTTGACCTGTTGGAAAGCAGACCCGAAGACAAGGACCTGTAAGTCCTGGTGGACAAGTTAATCATGAGCCAGCAGTGTACTCTTGTGGCCAAGAAGGCCAACGGTATCCTGGGGTGCACAAAGGAAAGCATGACCAGCAGATCAAAGGAGATTCTCCTCCCACTCTTCTCTGCCCTAGTGAGGCCACATCTTGAGTAATGTGTCTAGTTCTGGGCTCCTTAGTTCATGAGAAACAGGGAACTACTGGAAAGAGTCAAACAGAGTGCTACAAAGATGATTAAGGGACTGGATCATCTCTCTTATGACAAGAGACTGAAATATCTGGGAGCCTCTAGCTAGGAGAAGACAAGACTGAGAATGCATCTTACTTGTGCTTATAAATATCTAAAGGGCAGGTGTCAAGAGGATGGGGCCAGTCTGTTTTCAGTAGTGCCCAGTGACAGGACAAGGGGCAATAGGCATGAACTAGAACACAGGAAGTTTGATCTAAACTTAAGGGAAAACTTCTTTACCTTGAGGGTGATGGAGCACAGAACAGACTGCACATAAAGGCTGTGGAGTCTCTTTTTTCTCTGGAGACTTTCAAGACCTGTCAGAACACGTTCCTGTGCAACCTGCTGTAGGCAAACCTGCTTTAGCAGGGTAATTGGACTAGATGATCCTCAGAGGTACCTTCCAAACCCTCCCATTCTGTGATTCTGTAATTGAACAGTGTGAAATTATCAAGGATATACTACACCACACCATGCAGCTATGGAAGCGACCATGCTAAGACTGTGGAGATCTTGAACTGCACAAACTATTGTGCCTTGCTAAGATGGTAGGAACATATAATGGTTGAAATGAGAAAATAGAAGAAGAGAAAGGGAGCCAGAGCAGCAAGTCCTCCACTGGACTGAGCCTCCAGGGTAAAAATTGTAAACAATATGAAATTTCCAGTTTAACATTTCACTGACCACTGACCACTACCTTCAAATGCAGCTTTTGGTAAGAGCAATGAGAAGTCTTTGAAAGTCATAAGCATTCTATTTCCTTCACACATAAACTCCACACAGACAGTTACAGGAAGTTGTAGGCAACCTACAAAATGACCAATGGCCTAGCTACCCTCTGAATGAAATCTGCTCCTTCTTCCTGTGTCAATCTTAAATATCTGAGAGGTAACTATGGGAAGTTTATAATTTCAGAGCATAAACATCAGCATTCATTATAATTAATATTTTAATGTATGGTGTTGGTAAGTTTAAAGTAGAAAAATTAACTTTATTTGTAACTCATATATACAATAAACCTTAAATTGTAATGTTTATGTGGCTAGCTGCAAGGTACCTAAAGTGTTATACATTGATAATTTCTACTTTGAAAGTGTTAAAGTGTCTTTTAATTGTAGAGTGCTGCTTTGTTGGAAGGGTGTGACACAAAGTTCAAGGGCTGACACTGACCTGCGGGGTGGTGACTTGGAGCCCTAAGGAGATAGGATATCCCTTAATTTATTATGATGCTGGCTCAGCCAGATCACAAAATTCTCTGGCCTCCTGGTTAATAGCAACCTTGATTCTCATTCCCTCACTACAGAAACACAAACTAGTTCAGATGAATATCCAGGAGGACCTTAGAGCTGCCTTTCAGTACCTGAGAGGATCCTACAGGAAGGCTGGAGAGGGACTTTTCATAAGGTTTTTAGCAATAGGACAAGGGGGGATGGTTTTAAGCTGAGGGAGAGTATGTTTAGACTGGATTTTAGGAAGAAGTTCTGCACTACAAGGGTGGTGAGACTCTGAAACAGGTTGTCCAGGGAAGCTGTGGCTGCCTACTCCCTGGGGGATGTTCAAGGCCAGGTTGGATGAGGCTTTGAGCAGCCAAGTCTAGATGAGAGGCATCCCTGCCTGTGAAGGGGAGGTTGGGGTAGACCATCTCTGAGGTCCCTTCCAATCTAAGCCATTCTATGATTCTGTGATTCTATGTTCCTCAGTGTGGTGTTCATGCAAACCAAATGGAAAGCAGAAGAGAAAACAACAGAAAAGCTGAGGAAGCTAATCTGGAGGCATCCAACTGATAGGTTACACCAAAACAAAAAAAACCAACCACCCCCCCCCCCAAAAAAAAAACCACAACACAACCAAAAACCTAACCACCACCACCAATAACAAATAAACCAAGCAAAAAACCCACCAATTTTTATGTGAGCAATACAGTATTGTCGGTACCTGTGGTTCAGTAATCCATTTCCTTAGAGCCTAAAGAAAAGTGATTGTCTAAGAATATTACCTTACTTTTTTCACTCTAGCTGTGCAAAAAATAAAATTTCTGCCCAACACCCAAAACCAGAGGTTAAAGCAAACACTCCCAAACTGAAACAAAAAGTCCGTGAGCCTGAAGGAGGGCAAGTGCTAATGAGAGGTGGGGATCCGTTTGTTCTCACAAGTAAAAAGCAACAGGATGAGAGAAAATGGACTTGAGTTGTGCCAGGAGATGTTTAGGTTAGAAGTGAGGAAAAATACCTTCACTGAAAGGGTTGTCAAGCCCTGGAACAGGCTGCCCAGGGAAGTGGTGGTGTCACCATCCTTGGAAATATTTAAAAGATGCATAGATGTGGTGCTGAGGGACATGTTCTGGAGGTGACCTGGCAGTGCTGTGTTGGTAGTTGGCCTTGGTGATTCCAGAGGCAGCCAAAACAATTCTACGATCTCTATTTTAAATACTGAAAAGAGTGATTACTATTTTTCAAACTTCATTTCAAACTTTGTACTGTTGAATCCAGTCCTGGATCTAATCTCTGTGCTTTCATTTTTCTACCTAAAGGGGAGACTCTCCTCTGCATAGCTCCCTCATGTGAAAAATGAGATTGGGCCAAAAGGTGATCAGGCCAAAGCCTGGCTTTGGCTTAGGATGTTAGCCATGATATGGTTATTGTTCTACAGTTTGTGGAAAGGACCATCTGGGCTTCTTGTAAGCAGCTGAAAGAGGCTTTTCACACCATTACATAATAATCAATTAGAACTGTTAAGATATTTAAGTAATGCTAAGAAAAGTAAATTAGAGCAGCATTCCCCACTTACCAGGACGTATGTGTCCAAAAGTCTTCAAAACACAAACTCCTAAGTAGCTTCTTTTATTCAAAGAACTTTTTACCTTCTTCTTGTAGATCAGAGATCTTGTGAAATAAAGCTTTTTGAACTTAGGGGCAATACATGATCCAGACATTCCACATAGGCTACGAGGATGACTGGGGGGTCTTGAGCATCTCCCCTACAAAGAGACACTGAGAAACCTGAGGCTGTTTAGTCTGGAAAAGAGAAGGCTGAGAGGAGATCTGATCAGTGTGTACAAATACCTGAAGGGTGGCTATCAAGTGGATGGGGCCAGCCTCTTTTTGCTGGGCAGAAACAATAAGACAAGGAGCAACAGCTACAAACTGGAACATAGAAGGTTTTACCTCAACATGCAGAAAACTTCTTTACAATGAGGGTGACAGAGCACTGGAACAGGCTGTCCAGAGAGGCTGTGAAGTCTCCTTTTCTGCAGACTTTGAAAACCTGCCTGGACGCATTCCTGTGCAAACTACCCTAGGGGATCCTGCCATGGTGGGGAGGTTGGACTCAATGATCTCTGGAGGTCCCTTCCAACCTCTAAAGTTCTGTGATTGCTAAGCCAACTTTCAGCAGAGTGAAAAGTTTGGAACAGGGTGAAGTCTTGGCAACACGTGAACGGGTTTAATCCTCACAGTCCTACATAAATACTGGTCCACTGTGACCTTGAATTTCTTTCCAAGCAAACACATGGTGGCCAACAACTGAAAACAGAAAAAGAGAAAAGAGATGTGAGACATCACATCTATGTGAGTCTCAAGCACCCAGTATTTAACAACCACAGCAACCTTGAAACTAAAATGGAAAGTGTAGCATTAGTGGCACTCTGAATCCAACTAGCCACAGCTATTTATTTTGAGAGAGAATACAGAAATAGGAGGAACAGCTTTGTGAGGGAGCTGAGGGAGAGGTCTGTGTTTCATCATATCCTGTTTTGAAGTTTCATTAGGCTTACCCTACAATTAATTTTAGGAACAGATCTTGCAGCACCCTAAGGATATCTGCTCTTTCATGACTTTGTGCTCCAGAAGCTCACACTAAATTGATGAAGCTTCTAAACCATAAACTTTTTCCAAGCTCATCAAGAGTCAATAAAGCAAATAATCTGATGCATTCAAAATTTCTACACGATAATATTCATCTTGATCCAGACTGTTGGGAACTTGGTAACAGATCTCAATAACCTGAGTTACTTCCTACTTAATGGCTTACAACCTATTCATATTATTTCAGAGCTTAGAATGAGGAAAAAAGAAATAAATCTTTCAAGAAAGTTTGCTTGACACATGGAAAGCCAGTGGATCCTAAAATAATGAAGTGCTAATGAAGAAAAAAAACCAAACCATAGCATACACTACATAAGGGTGATTACCACCAAAAAGACCCAAACTCAAGCTACACCTGTGGAACTCATCCAGTGAATTAGAAGGAATAGAAGCAATTTATTAGTACAGAATCTACAGTTATTTCTTAGAATATTTTTTTCTTAACAAAACTATTTCTAAAAACTAAGAACAGGTTGAGTTGAATGTGAAAGCAGAAGTGTCACTAGTTGAGGTGAGATTTTAAGTAGTGGGTTGTTTTTCTTTCTGGTACTGAATAAAACCAGGTGCCTAAAAATGAAGCTTGTAAACCAGTAACAGCAATACCACTGATAACACCAGTAATGACAATTACCCTCTCTACCTGCAAGCACATAAAAATAATATCTAGTGTTATGAAAAGAAGACAGTGTCTGCTTCAACCTATCTGTTAATCTAGGTGAAAGATCCTTCTTTGCTCAGAAATCCTGCGTATGGATACATTTATATGTACAAGGAAGCCTATTTATGTGGCCTGGGAAACAAGAAGTTAGGTGTGACGGGCTTGAGCAATTCCTATTATAGTTTCTGCAGATAGCTTGCTACACTGAAATCAGTCTTGCAGTAATTACTTGCAAGAGCTTGATTAGATGGCATTGCATCATAACTCCAATGTTCAACTCATAACCAAACCACTTGTGCAGGTGGAAAAGCAGATTCACTCCAAAGCACTTGACAGCTGTACAGTAACAGGAACTGTACTTCAAGTTTAGCCCATTAGGTTAGGGTTAGGGTTACAGTTAGGGAATGGGGCAGGAGCAGGGGTTAGGAGTAAGGTTAGTTTTATGGTTAGGCCATTAGGAGTTAGGCTGTTAGAGTGTTGTGGTAGGCCTGATAGGCCCAAAATAGGCTTATACATGTCCTACCTTGCCTAAGCATGTTTTTCTGCTCCACCAGAGAGGCAAGCGCGGGAAACGGACACAAAAGAACCTGTAGCCACTGAGTCTGGGCTGCCCAGGGTCTTGTGGTGTAAGGTACACACACTTAGCTTGTGCCTGCCTAGGGCAAGGCCTGTGCTTTTCCCAAATTAGGGAAAAGTGAGCCTATGGCTTTGCCCAATATGGTATGGTTTGGCTAACTGCCATCCTGATGGGCTATTCTTGTGTCCAAAGGGCAGTTAATCTCAGCCCACATTGATAAAAGGAGATATGCAGGTAAACAACATGCTTTTGCTTTCCTGCTTTGCTCCCCTGATCTCTCTGCTGTGACCAGCCATGCTGCTATTGCACACTGCCTTATTGCTTGCCTGGTAAACTCCATTGCCGTGAGTTACCAGGAGCAGACCCTGGATGCCTGCACGTGATCGGCCTATGTGGCCAGCGTGACATCGTGCTGAGACTGCTCGACATCCTGCCTCTACACCTGAAAGTCCTGCTTAGAATTCCTGGACATATACACAGATTGTCTAGAAGAATCCAGGAGACAAGGTCAGAGATTGTCTGCATCCTTTCCCCAGAAGCTGGGAAGATTCAAGTCTCAACGTCCAACAAGACAGAGATCCCTGAAAGCATTTGGGCACTGTCTGGACTGTGGCTAGCCCCCACGAGGGTAATAATTATAATTTGTAAGTAAATGCTTAAATGCCTCTTTGTAATTCTCTACTGCCTTCTGTCATAGAGCAGAAAAAGCTTGAGCCCATCTACTGGGCAAGCGGCATATTGACCGCAAGCTTCTCTTCCAGTTCAATTGATGTTTATATATTTTTCTGGTTTTTACTAGATCTAGATATTATCCAGAGAATGTTTCCATGACTGTGTAAGAACCGAAATATTATTAAAATTAGTGGTCAGGAGTGGCGAGAGCTCCGAATAGCAAAATGAATAAACAACAGTAATTTTGGAAAGTATCACCTCGCAGCAATTAATTTCCCCTCTGCAACACAGGGGTTAGAGTTAGTTTTATGATTAGCGTTAGGCTGTTACAGGTTAGGGTTAGAGTTAAGCATTAGGGTTGGGAGTTTGGGTTAGGCACTGACACATGATGTGTTCATTCTGTACACATGATATGCTCATGGGGATGGAGTGGTTGGAGAGCAGCCAGGAGGAAAGGGACCTGGGGATACTGGTGGATAGTAGGCTGAAGATGAGCCAGCAGTGTGCCCAGGTGGCCAAGACAGCCAATGGNGGAGGTGTTCAAGAAAAGACTGGATGAGGCACTTAGTGCCATGGTCTAGTTGACTGGATAGGGCTGGGCGATAGGTTGGACTGGATGATCTTGGAGGTCTCTTCCAACCTGGTTGATTCTATTCTATTCTATTCTATTCTAGTCTAGTCTAGTCTATTCCTATTCTATTCTATTCTCTACTGATAAATTATGAGAAGTGTGATGGCAAAACTGGTAATTGAAAATAACAAGAATTGTTTAATCTCCCTTTAGTTATCTTTTTTTTTTTTTTAAACAGCAGAAATAAAAACTTGCTGTGTGGCTGAACTAATTAACTTACATAGATGAAGACTTCTCAGTTAGAGCAGGAGCTATTTATTGGATAAGAGGTGCTTGGTAAGAGCTACTTTCACATTTTAGACACCAGTACATCTTAGCATTGCTAAAATTTACTCTTTCTGCACAGTCAATAATTTCCTTAGCATGTAAGCTACTTCTAGACTACCCAGTAGGATGCTACTAGGCAAGAAATCACAAATCAAGACTAATTTGACCTATTTTCAACACTGATGTATAAATTGGTCAGATAGAAAATTCAATTTCTACCTGTAGCTTTGCCAAGAATTCATAAGCCACTCATAATTCAGATTTCTATTTATTTAATTTATAGTAATTACTACTGGATTACTTCTAGAGCTTCTGATCCTCAGAACTATGTATAACACAAGAGAATTTGACTTCACATGTAAATGATCACCTCTATGACAACTAAAGATCTTAACAAACAAATTCAGCAACTGGAGCCACAAAGGGAAGAATAATTGAAGAAAATGTTTTTGTGCTGGCCTTCTTTCTCAGAGAATCATTCCTTTCTCACCACAATAAAAAGGACTTGTTAGAAAAACATATAGAAACAAAGTAACAATTGCAACAGAGCAGTCCAAGAAGTGCCGCATCCGGAAAATGTTTACTCATACATTAGAGAGGTTTTGGGGGTAAATGCCATCATTGTTATTTCTGTTAAACTATTTATGCTAAAAACTTTAGCGTGGCAAATCTCTGAAGTTAGTAAAGGTGCCTCCTAAAAGCATCAGTAGACTAACTTGAGCTAACTTGACCACACCTGGAATACTGTGTCCAGTTTTGGGCTCCCCAGTTCAGGAAAGACAACGACCTGCTGGAGAGAGTCCAATGGAGAGCCACGAGGATGACTGGAGGACTTGAGCATCTCCCCTGTGGAGAGAGACTGAGAGTCCTGGGGCTGTTTAGCCTGGAGAAGACTGAGAGGAGATCAGATCAATGTGTACAAATATCTGAGGGGTGGGTGTCAAGTGGAGGGGGCCAAGTTCTTTTCGGTGGTGCACAACAATAAAATAAGGAGCAATGGATAGAAACTGGAACATAGAAAGTTTCACCTGAACATGAGGAGAAACTTTACAGTGACGGTGACAGAGCACTGGTACAGGCTGCCCAGAGAGGTTGTGGAGTTTCCTTCTCTGGAGACTTTCAAAACCTGCCTAGATGCATTCCTGTGCAAATTACTCTAGGGAATCCTGCCTTGGCAGGAGGGATGGATTCGATGATCTCTGGAGGTCCCTTCCAACCTCTAAAGTTCTATGATTCTGTGATATAAGAATTTCTTAATAATTGCAGTAGAAAGAATGTGAATGCATCACCTAGACGACACTCCTTTTCTCTCCTGTCCTGAAGAAGCCAAAGAGTTCACCTGAAAAAACCTCCCTTACAACCTAGTCTGCCTACCTCAAATTCAGTCAAGGAAATGTTTTATACACTTAACAGTCCAAATACCAAAGACTTAGCAAAAGCATCTTTTAAAATGTTTCCAGCAAACCCAGCCAATGTGCCACTGTCAGGTAATGCTTCTGACACAAAACTTAATGAGAAGATTTTAATGATGCAAGGTAGAATATAAGAATGTGAGCTGCAACCCAAAATTAGACATGGCAGAATAGACAAGTGATTAGGACTGCTAGATGTCAGACTCAGGCAGTCTTCCTGATTCTCAGCAAAGTCTGGCTGCATCTGCATTAAGTGCTATAGTGCAAATCAGGAGTAGACTTTCACATCACTCCTGAAGCACTTGTATTCCTTGTTTTAGCAGAATCCATCTTACTCCTCTTTTTTCAAGGTCCTTGTGCTAGTTTGAGCCTAGCTAGCTTGTTTTGGTGAGAAGAACTAGATGATAGGCTGAGAAATGAAAACAATGGTGAGGTCTACTTCGCTCACAGTCTTGCTGAGATGTGTACAAAAGAAAGGCAAAACAAAGATTAGGTCACTTGCTTCCTCTCTTCACTGGGAGCTTTGCCTGCTGGGGAGCTCGTGGCTGCTGGCTGAACTCCATCTTGCTTTCTAACCTCACCCTCCTTTTGCTTGGCTGCTTCACCTTGCTTTTTAACCCTCTTGGCCGAACCTCCATTCTTCCTTAGGACTGGAGTAAGGTTGAGAGGGGTAGGAGGAAGGTGAGGGGTGGTTGAGAGCCCCTCCTAGGGACTCAGGTTTCTGGGAGGGGAGTTGTGTCTGTATTACCTTTTTTCCCTTGTATATTTCTGTATATATCTGTATATACTGTAAATATCTGCTTGTAAATTGTGCCAGCTGTAAATATAAGCTTCATTCAAATTTCCAGAGCTGGCTGAGTCTAGTCTGGGTGATTTCTAAAGTGTGGGGGGCAGGGGACACCCAAACCATCACAGTCCTTCACAACTCTCATGCTATTGCATCTAGTCTGGGCAATAACTATTCTGTGCCACAGCCTGCCTGATCCACAAGGTCCTTATTTATGCTGACTCAGCACAGAATCACAGAAACATTCGGGCTGGAAAAGCCCCTTAGGATCGCCCAGTCCAACCAATATCCCTACTCTACAAGGTTCACCCTAAGCCATATCCCCAAGCACGACATCCAAATGACCTTTAAACACATCCAGAGTTGGTGACTCCATCACCTCCCTGGGCAGCCCATTCCAATGCCTGACCACCCCTGCTGGCAAAAAAAAAAATCTTCCTAATATCTAGTGTAAACCTAGTGAATCACAGCTTGAGGCCTCTTGTTCTATCCCTAATTACCTGTGAGAAGAGACCAGCACCAACCTCTCCACAACCACCTTTCAGTTAGCTGCAGAGAGCCCCTCAGCCTCCTCTATTTCAAACTAAACTGCCCTAGTTCCTTCAGTCACTCTTCACCTCACACTGTTTACTCCTCTTTCTTTTATTAAGAAATATTTTTTTTATATCACATCAATAAGAATTCTTCTAAGAGTAAGTTAAATAATTTTTGCCATTTCACATTTTATGTATGTGCAGGTGGATTTTCAAATATTTTAAGAGCCTGGAAGCTGCTTCAATCACTGGTGTAATACAGGTTGCCTCAGGTGACTTTAGACACAGGGTAAAAGATTTCTCTCAGGTTTCCCTGCAGAACATTACTAATGAGCTACAGTGACAGTTCTATGAAACTATTCTGTGACTGGGAAACATGGAGATACTGCATGTACATGTTAGGCTAAATTCCTACTAGACTAATTTAATGAGGTTTTGATTTCACTGGATAATGAAGAAAGATTTTCAAGCACTTAGAATCATAGACATTGCTTTAGGTTGGAAGGGACCTCAAAGATCATCTAGTTCCAACCCCCCATCATAGGCAGGGACACCTCCCATTAGAACAGGTCACTCAAGGCCTCATCCAACCTGGCCTTGAACACCTCTAGGGAGGGAGCAGCCAAAAGCTCCCTGGGCGACCTGTGCCAGTGTTTCACCACCCTCACTGGAAAGAACTTCTTCCTAACAAGACATCTATTAAATAAAAAAACAAAATGCTTGTGATCAGAGGTAACAAGCTTGCTGGAGCAACAGTTCTGACTGCTATACAAGAATATCTGAAGCTTCTACATATTGTCTTTACATAATTACATATTAACACACTGATGGAGACTTGGAAGGCACAAGAGAAGCCCACAAAGAGTCAACTGATCTTTATGGTTTAATATGCAAAGGTCTCCTCCAGATGTGCCAGGACTGGGACATGTGTCTTGGTACTTAGGACTTGTCAGTCAGTCAGAGAGCTTCAAAGGTATTCCCTGTTTCCCAAGCCCTTCCTTTCACTCTGCATAGTAATGAGAAGTCACTGCAGGATGTGTTCTCATGATGCACCAGGGTTGCACCAAGTTTTCACTTTCAAAGGCCAAAGCAGGTGAAGCCCCATTCCTTAAGCAGCTAATACCATAAGGAATGCTCAAGCAACAATTTCTGTCCAGTAATTCTTGATGTTCTTTCATGGTGAATTTGAAATCTACTATACAGGAAAAAGGCAATTTATTTGCTATTAACAGTGAGTTCTCCAGAGCTAGAACTGTATCTTCCATTTTGTTTCAAAATATTAAGCATGCCTGGAATCACATCTGAAACAAATAGACATGTAGTACCTCAGGCACATTTATACTCACCAGTCTGCAAAGGTTTGATTGGGGTAGCATCTGTTCATGCCTGCCATCTCACGCCTGGTATGGCCACTAATTCATCCTGGAAACAAAAAGCATCTGGTTTCTGTTTGGCATTCCCACTGCACGACAATAGATGGATAAATCTGTAATGGATAAAGCCTCAGAAATGCTAATATATCAGAGAATCAGAGAACGTTCTGTGTTGGAATGGACCTCCGAAGCTCATCCAATCCAACCCCCCCTGCACTCAGCAGGGACATCTTCAACCAGATTAAGCTGCCCAGAGCCCTGTTGAGCTTCACCTTGAATATACCTAGATATTGGCCCTCCAACCACCTCCTTGGACACCCTGTCATACATGCTTTGGTACTGCAAGTAGCTATAGAGAGTTAGATTTGCAAAGAGTGCTCCTCATGGAAAGTGTAACATCAAAGGACCTGAGGCTGAAGACAAAACACTTCTACTAAGGTCTTTTAACCTTTTCTTTTTGCCTCACTCCCTACCCCTCTGCCTCGCCTCTTCACTCTTATTCACTCTCCTACAACACCACTGACTCCTCCAGCAGACAGAAAATGGTATTCTTATGTGAAGCAACTTAGTGGCTTGCAAAATCAGTTTCACAAACCTTCATATCCTTTTGACAAAACTGCGTCAATTCTGAGGCCTGATTAACAAACCAAGCTTTAGAACATCCAAAATTGTACATCTAGACCAAAATTTTGAGTAGACTATCCAATTTTCATTTTTTCAAGTACTCAACTCTCTGGTTGAGTACTCTGCCCTCCCATGTGGCATTCAAGGTATGGCAAAATAAGTGACGTAACAACAACATGTGGCTACCTGGACGGAGTAACAACATCAAAAAATACACACAGCTCTTAGTAGTTTGAAGAGGAGAATCTGCTTTGGAGTATGGTGGGAATGGAATAAACAACAACTACCTGAAGGGAGGTTGTAGCCAGGTGAGGGTTGGTCTCTTCTCCCAGGCAACCAGCAATAGAACAAGGGGACACAGTCTCAAGTTGTGCCAGGGGAGGTATAGGCTGGATGTTAGGAGGAAGTTCTTCACAGAGAGAGTGATTTGCCATTGGAATGGGCTGCCCAGGGAGGTGGTGGAGTCACCATCCCTGGAGGTGTTCAAGAAAAGCCTGGATGAGGCACTTAGTGCCATGGTCTAGTTGACTGGATAGGGCAGGTGATAGGTTGGACTGGATGATCTTGGAGGTGTCTTCCAACCTAGTTGATTCTATTCTATTCTATCATTGATTCATTGTTGCACAACCCTGAATATGTACAAGGGGCAGACAGAGACTCAAGCCTAGGAGAAAATTAAGAAATGGACTCATGAAAGCACAGCAACAAAGAGGTGGAAACAGGAGTTAACAGGGAAGCATGACTCAGAGGATTCTTTTCTGTGAAAGGGAAGAAATGAGTCCCTGGTGTGTATGCGAGCTGTTCAGTTTGCAAGATGCTGTATACATTGGATAAATATAGCTGCCCTCAAGATAGCATATTTTAATGAAACAAATAAAATAAATCATGTCCCACTAGTAGAACTCTCTTCCATATACTAATCATGAAAATCCTTCAAAATCAGAGCATGCTTAATTACAAAGACCAAGCCAATTAACTAAGGCAAAGACAATGTGTTGCTTCTGTCTTCCCATCTCTTTTTCCCCTTGTCTCTCACTGCTACTCATAATGTTAAGTCTAAATGTAGGATTATCACCTTTTGGAGGTAGAGACCAAGTATTACATCTTTGAAGTAAGGAGGTACAATCCATAATAATTATAGTTATCTAATGGAAAATAGGAATGTGAGGAAAAGGAAGTGGATAATAATCAGTTTGTATTAGGACTGATAGGGAAAACTAGAAGCTGGCCAGCCAGGGAAACAAGATACCTATTTGTTTATGTTTTCCTTGGAGCTGGAATAGCAAAGTTACAGTGCACCAAGTGTCCATGAGTTAGAACTTTAACAACCTCTGGAAGTAAAGCTGTATTTCTTTCTACTGGATGTATCTGCATCTCTGATAGTTTTGCTGGTGTAACCTCTTTGGAATGCAGCAATTGCCACCTGTGTGGCAAATTGGAAGTGGTTACATTCCTCTGCTAGTAATCCACTCCTCCATTTAGCCAGAGGACTGGGAGGAGGAGGTGACTCTAATGGAGGGAACAGTCAGAGCCACAGAGGATTCTATTGGAAGGGGAAAGATGCACTGGGCGTTAACCTCACAACATGAGATTGAAAAGCCCTCCATGGGGGTGTGAAAGCCCTGTGTACACATGATCATTTGTCAGAAACTGAGCTGCATGACACTTCTGATTTAATGTTTTGTGATCCTGCTGATCATCAAATTCTGGCATTCCCGGAAATAGAATAGCTATTATTTGCTTTCCAGTCCAATAAGAAGTTGCACTACAACGGTGCAATGGTATCAGCATGTAAAAATACATACACATATGTAAGTAAATAAATATCACCACGTATCAGCATAATGCTACCATTTCAAGACTCAAAGTTTACAAGTAAAATAACATTTTTATGTCCCAGAATAAAAGAAGGAGTTTCAGAATAAATATAGGCTTTAAAGAAAGAAAAAAATAGTGCTGCACAGACAAATTGCTTCAGTTATTTTAAGAACTGCAGTGTTATTCTGAACAAAATTTGAGACCAGTTAGAATATCACACATAGTAGTATTCTTCCTAGTCTGGACTAAAACTAAAACAAACCACACCTGAAAACCATAAATCTGTCTTGTGGTTGCAGTTCAATAACTTTATGCAATCTCCAAAACGAATTCTAAGTGTTTTTTTCTCTACCTAATTTGCTGGAAGGTGGCCAGAGAAAGGGTCACGAGGCTGTTCAGAGGGCTGGATCCCCTCTCCTGTGAGGACAGGCTGAGAGAGTTGCAGTTGTTCAGTGTGGAGAACAGAAGGCTCCCAGGAGACCTTCTTGTGGCCTTCCAGTATCTGAAGGCAGCTACAAGAAAGCTGGGGAGGGACTCCTTAGGGTGTCAGGTAGTGATAAGACTGCGGTGAATGGATCCAAGCTAGAGAAGGGCAGATTTAGATTAGAGGAAAAAGTTCTTCAGTGTGAAGGCAGTGAGACACTGGCACAGGTTGCCCAGGGAGGTGGTGGGAAACCTCATCCCTGGATGTTTTTAAGGCCAGGCTGGATGTGGCTGTGGGTAACCTGATCTAGTGTGAGGTGTCCCTGTCCATGGCATGGGGTTTGGAACTGGATGATCCTTGTGGTCCCTTCCAGCCATGACAATTCTGTGATGCTGTGACATCTGTGTTTTAATCACCATTAACAAAATTCTATGTCAAATCCATGTTTTCTCAGTTGTCTTTATTACTGCTGAGCCATCTCCAGTTCTTACACTAAAAAAATACTAGTCATGTTAAATTTTCAAAGCTTTCTGCTCTTGTTACAGCATGTACTTATAATACTGCTAAACACAGCATCTTCAAGATCCAAACCCATCAGATTCACTTTTGTGAGCAGGTGTATGACGAGAGTGTTCTGCAGCTTTTATTGATGAAGATAAATAGTAGCAGGATGGTGATGAATACTCTTAGAAGCCATCACTGTAAATCAGGCTTTTCAGTGCAGTGCTGGATTATGCTGTAAGCACAGAGCCACTGAATCCAATTCTAGTCTCCAGTGGAAATGTTTGGTTATGATGATTCCACAGAGAACCTGTTGACCACTAAGGCTGTCCTTGGTGCAAGGCTCCTCGCTGCTGTGCCAGACCTGCAGCAACTGGGCATACAGAAACTCAGAGTCATGTTAGTGTGTGGCATGCCTGGCAAATACAACTTTGAAGTCCTCTTATTATTCCAGCATTTTTCAGTATTTTTTACTCTGCATTAAACTGCCCAGCCTTCCGTGGGCCATTACAATCAGGTTCCTGCTCATAAGGACTTGCAAATTAATTTTCTTGAGTTCTTCCATTCTGATGTTCTACCTATTAATTGGATTAATAACAGAATATTTTTTAACAATATATTTAAATGTGATTATAATATATAAACATGTTTATGGGGAAAGTATTAATTTAATATAATCTATTAATTTAAAGGCTTTGAAGCTCAGCACTGTTATTCACAGTATGAAACACAAACTATCTCTTAACTTCCTATCTCAGCCTTTCACAAAAGAACAATGTGCTTGAAGCAACTGTAATTATAGGGATAAAGTAATATAAATATGCTTAATACAGATTTTAATTAGATTTAGCAAGATAGAGATAGAATAGTATAAATATCCTTAACACATATTTTAATTAGATTTAGCAGGATAGAGATAGAGTAATATAAATAATGCTTAATACAGATTTTAATTAGATTTAGCAAGTGAAATTATTTTGGAGACTCAGCTCGAGATCAGACGCCTAAGGACCACCTGGCAGTGACTGAGCATCCTATAGTTACTCACAATGCACTGACAATTTCTGCAATAGCTCAAGAAATACATTTTACTATCTGCCATAGCTTCAAACTCATTCTACTGTTTGTCCTAACAATGCATAAATATGCCTTTGCTTGTCTGTTTTAGAGGAGTTAAACCACATCTACATCCACAGTTTAAGATATTAATTAGATACCTGACAGTTGGTCATTGTGTTCAACATTAAATCAAACTGAGCAACACAACTGGGAATGAAGACAGAAGTGAAAAACAGGGTAGAAAAAGGGAAGAAAAGAAACCACAAACATCTCAAGTCAGAAAAGGTAGCTGAGGAAGAACACTCACCTCAGGTAGCCCACAGGATTTAGCTGTGGAGCCAGATACTTTCAGTTTTGCTCTAAGTTCACAGAAAGACAAGTTTCCTCTTTCATTTAAGAAGTCTCTTATTTTTACCCTTCCAATGCTTTCTCCATCAATATGAAAGTAAAACCAAGTCAGGAGTGTGTGGCTTTCAGTAATAATAATAGAAATGGGTACTTTTATTTCAGTGGTCTACACACCCAAAGCTCTAAATTACTGAATAATGGAGTCTAAAAAAAGCATTGAATTAATCCTGCATTTAAACAGCATATAGATAGAACTTCCATATATTAGTTCCTCACATGCCATTGAAGCATGGACTGAAACACAGAGGTTCCGCCTTTCAAAAGGTTCCCTTCCAAACAACCATGCTGGGGCTCTCCAACAGCTGTCTAATTGCTTTAGCATTTTAACTCTGGCAGCAGACATAAAAGCATCCACCCCCTGTAGTTAAACAAGGCCTTTACTGTTAAATGAAGTCAGGTAGAAAGATAGGAAGCAGGATGACATCTAACAGTAGCAGCCAGTTCAGAACAATTACTGCATTACTGACAAGAATTATGTGCTGAAACTGGGGAGAAGGTTTAATTACCTGACTGAAGGCTTATCTCAGCTACTAAGCTAATAAACATTTACTTTTTGAACATTATAACTGCCAGACTTCCCTACTTGATCTTCCAGCCTAGATGGAATAAAGCTTTCTAACAACACAAGCACAAAATCTTTGACAGTTTCATGTTTTTAAGGGATTTTTGTACAGAAGTCAGCTCTGAAACCATTCCAGAAGTAGTCAGATGAACATCTGCCTAATCCTACTAGCAAGTACACCTTTATTATCATAAACCAGCTTTTATTTCCTTCTTGCAGAGAATGGTTTTCCCAACTTAATAAAGCCAAAGTACAAAATTTAATCAGTTTTTATTTCAGAATGCAGCAGAACGTAGAGTCTGTTCTGTTAGATTGCCACAAAGATACGACTTTACATTTCAAGGCAGGCAAAAAACCCAACCAAACCTATGTGAGACTGTTCTAAACAACCTATCAAGACAATGTATCCAACCACAGCATAGGCTCCCATGCTCTGCATCAATCATTTGTAGCATTAACAATTCTGATTTCTACTTCTAACTGCTCTTCCTAAAAGGGCATGAACTGTCTGAATCCAAAATTAGGCAAAGTCTATCTGGAGTCTCCACTGGAGTCAGGGTCCAGTATAGTCCCCCTGTAATCCATGAGGAAGAAGTAAGAGACCTGCTGAGCCACTTGCATCCTCACAAGTCCATGGGACTGGATGGGATCCATCCCAGGGTGATGAGAGAGCTGGCAGATGAGCTGACAAAGCCACTCTCAGCACTGGTCAGGCCACAACTTGAGTACTGTGTCCAGTTCTGGGCTTCTCAATTCAAGAGAGATGTTGAGGTGCTGGAACATGTCCAGAGAAGGGCAACAAAGCTGGTGAGGGGCCTGGAACACAAACCCTATGAGGAGAGGCTGAGGGAGCTGGGGTTGTTTAGCCTAGAGAAGAGGAGGCTAAGGACTGACTTCATTGCTATCTACAACTACCTGAAGGGAGGTTGTAGCCAGGTGGGGGTTGGTCTCTTCTCCCAGGCAACCAGCAATAGAACAAGGGGACACAGTCTCAAGTTGTGCCAGGGGAGGTATAGGTTGGATATTAGGGGGAAGTTCTTCACAGAGAGAGTGATTTGCCATTGGAATGGGCTGCCCAGGGAGGTGGTGGAGTCACTGTCCCTGGAGGTGTTCAGGAAAAGCCTGGCTGAGGCACTTAGTGCCATGGTCTAGATGACTGGATAGGGCTGGGTGCTAGGTTGGACTGGATGATCGTGGAGGTCTCTTCCAACCCTGTTGATTCTATGATTCTATGAAAAGTCAGTCTGCCATTACTCAAGGCATAGAAAATAAATTACCCTATATTTACTCTGATCTGGTTTATAACACAATCTGCTGATTAAACTTCAATGAGTGGTGCCTGTAGGCTATGGGAAAAAGCTCTGGAATAACCTAACTACATCAAAATGCATCAAGGGAGGCCTGAGGAGAGGCTTGGGGTCATGCTAGCTAGTCACCTGTCGTAGTTTGAGGGGTCCCAGGTTCCCCTAAGAACAAAACACTAAAGTTGAAATAACGCCAGCTATAGTGAAAAGTTGCCCAGGAAGAATTACTTTCAGTTTTCTCATTAAATTTATTTGGACAAAAGCAAAACAAATCAGTAGACAGATGAAAATGTGAGCAATTCCAGAATCATTACATAAACTTCAACCCAAACAACAGATAAATGCTTATGTGCACCTGGTTTCATATCCTAGCATTTCCTATTCCTTAAGAGACAAATGGATCCCTGAACTTGGCAATAAGATAAACATATTCCTGAACTTTCTAATACTCATTAGCTTCAATTATCACTGTCAATGTCTGCTCCTTATCTCTCCCCCTACATGGCAACATTACCAAAACATTCTCTACAAAAAAAAAAAAAAAAAAGGATGCAAGCTGGAGCAGAGGAGGTTCCACCTGAACGTAAAGGAAAAACTTTCTCATTATGAGGGTGACAAAGCACTGGAACAGGCTGCCCTGCCCAGAGAGGTTGTGGATGTGTTTCTGTATGACCTATTTTAGGTGATCCTGCTCTGGAAGGAGGGTTGGACTGGATGATCTTTCAAGGTCCTCTCCAACCCCTAACATCCTGTGATTCTGTGACACAGAAATACACATGTCCTCCAAAGGAAGAACTCAACTCCCAGATCAGTCTCACCACGTGCCTGCAGAAGTGAAAGTGGTGAAACGGCGCCACCCTCAGCTACGAGGCTGGAACTACTAGCAATTTTTCATAATGTGTGATAAAAAGTTACATTATTTTTACCCAATCTCATCAACTTTCTATTGAGACTTTTACTTTCAGCTAACCCACTGTGCTAGTCTCTAGGTTAACACGCATTGAATCAAGAGTCTTTCTAACACGTCAGAGGGGGAGTTAGACTAGATGACCTTCGGAGGTCCCTTCCAGCCCAGACCCTTCTATGATTTCTCACTGCTATACAGAACTAGGCTCCAGTTTATTTGCCAAAGTCAGAACTCGAAAATACAGAACTTCATGTCTGTTGGAAAGTTTAACATGAGGAACCTACCTTAGAGTGCAAATCATCCAGCCTAAGATCCCTGCCAGGCTGCTGCACAATTCTCTTCTTTTGTGGACAGCTTTAACTCTCAATGTAAGAAGGGGGAGAGCAGCATCTTGGAAGTACTACTGATACTGCTGTGGCACATGCGTGGGCACAGAGAAGGGAAGTGCTCTTGGATCTCAAAATTGATCTAAGTTTACATGAATTGAGGTAAACAGTTTCGCTATTTGTCAAATATAGTCAGCGACACCACACCTCACTCGTACCGTGCTTTGAGATTCTCACACAGGGTAAACAGTCCCCCGGGGATGCAAGACATAGATAGCACAGCTATCACGAAGAGATAAAAATTTCTGAAATGGGTCCAAGCAGCCATTACACAACAAGATCAACACATGGTAACAGCAGGGTAGTGCAAGAGCCTACAGAAACCCAAGAGGCTGCAACAGCGCAGCTGCCAGCTGAGTAATCATCGGGAACACCTGCTTCTTTCCCTAGTGCTCTCAGGTACACGTTCCTAGCACCGCAACTGCTGGCAAGTTCGCTTGCCACATTCTGCGTCGGAATTGGAGTCTGTGAGAAAACAGGGGTTGCCGAAACAAGTATCAGAGCTGCACCTTGTTCAGGACTGTACCTGCTGCTCATGCTCCCAAACCAGCATTCCCAGTCCCCATTTTACATAGCTGGTGCTTCACTCCAAGAGCTGCACTTTCATGCACATCTTGGAACTAGGAAATCTCTGCTATCATTTAGTAAGCATCCTCAGCAAGTTCATCGGTGACACCAAGTTGTGTGGTGTGACTGACATGCCAGGGGGAAAGGATGCTGTCCAGAGGGAACTTGACAGGCTGGAGAGGTTGGCCCATGCCAAGCTCACGAGGTTCAACAAGACTAAGTGAACGGTCCTGCATCTAGATTGGGGCAATCCCAGGCACTGAGATAGATTGGCAGTGACTGGCTTGAGAGCAGTCCTGAAGAAAAGGGCTTGGGTGTGATGTAAGACAAGGAGCTCAGTATGAGTGGCCAGTGTCTACTTGCAGCCCAGAAAGCCAACCAGCTCCTGGGCTGTATCAAGAGAACTGTGGCCAGCAGGTCAAAGAAGGTGATTCTGCCCCTCTACACTGCTCTGGCGAGACCCTACCTGGAGCACTGTGTCCAGTTCTGGGGCCTCAGGAAAGATCTGGTGTTGCTGAAATGTGTCCAGAGAAGGGCCACTTGGATGATCAGAGGGCTGGAGTTGATCTGCTATAAGGACAGGCTGAGAGAGTTGCAGTTGTTCAGTGTGGAGAAGACTCCCAGGAGACCTTCTTGTGGCCTTCCAGTATCTGAAGGGGACTACTAGAAAGCTGGGGAGGGACTTCTTAGGGTGTTCAGTAGTGATAGGACTGAGGGCAATGGATCTAAGCTAGAGGAGGGCAGATTTAGATTAGATGTCAGGAAGAAGTTCTTTGCCATGAGTGTGGTGAGACACTGGCACAGGTTGCCCAGGGAGGTGGTGGGAAACCTCATCCCTGGATGTTTATAAGGCCAGGCTGGATGTGGCTGTGGGCAACCCGATCAAGTGTGAGGTGTCCCTGTCCATGGCAGGGGAGTTGGTACTGGATGATCTTTGAGGTCCCTTTCAACCCTGACAGTTCTGTGATTCTGATTCTATAAAACACCAAATGCACATAGGTAAACCTCAGAGACTGTGAATAACTGTCAGGATTGAGCTCTACCTTATTAAAACAGGTAGAGGAGCTCTGAACTTAGCACACTTTTCTTTTGTTTAAGGCTGCCAACCAGGGCTGGCTTCATCTATTTTCCCGAGAGATGTGGAGCTCCTCTGCAGTAAGATGTGGCACCCGGGCTCTGCCTCACCTGCTGTTGGTGTCGAACGGCTCCTCACGCAGTTTTATGAGACAGTGACTTGGCTCACTGCAGATAGCAGGGCTCTGTTTTGCCATTCCAAGCTCCCGAACGATGAGGCAAGATGCTGCTGGGCCTCGCGGCTGGAGGGGAAGTTCGATGGGCTGTACCTACACAGGCATGCCCGCTTAAAAAGGTAGCCCTAACCACATCTGACAAGTTAACTAAAGCACAGCTGCACAGGAACCACAAGCAACACCAGCAGCAGTCCAAAGCTAGTCTGAAGGCGCGGTTACGATTAATTTCACGTTCACCGCCAAGTCGCGTTGCTGGGCAGGGCGCTGCCGCTGAGCCGCGCACTGACCCTGTGGAGCAGCTTCCCGCCCTCTGCCCGCCGAAGGAACGCAAGGCAGGCTGCCCGTGGCCCAAAGGGAAGGCAGCCGGCGGCAGACCCGGCTCCCACAGCTGCGGGGCCTAGCGCATAAGGCGCAGGCACACATGAACGTCACTGCTCCCGGCACCCAGCCGCTGGGGCACACCCGCGGCGCTAACCTCTGCCCGTCCCACCTCAGAAGCAGCGGTCTCCACCTCAGAAGCAGCGGTCTCCATCCCAGGCAGCCTGCGTCCCTCCGCGGGAAATTCAGTCCGCAGTCCGCACTCCGCTCCGCTCCTCTCAGCGGGGCCTTTCCCCAAGCGCCAGCCAGTGCACGGACCGCGGGCCCTGCCGGACCTCTGAGGTCGCAGGGCAGGCCAAGGAGCCCTCCCCACAACGTGGGAAGGCTTTTCTCAGGTGATCAGATTAGCTGCCTCTCTAGGGTGACCTACGGTGAACACGTCAAAACAGATCTCAGCTCTTCTCACTACAGCCGCTTCCTAAACTGCTGTCTGCAATCTCAGACGACGTTTTCAGCAGCAACTTGCATGGTCACCACTAACAATTCATCCATTTGCTCCTTAAGACTCAAAGTTGCAAGTTTGAGGTTAGCAGCTGCTCCCTCGGCAACCCAGCAACTGTTCTTTTCTACATCTCAACATTTTTTTTCTGCAGGGTATTAAAGGTGCTATACAATACAGAAGAACAGAAAGTACTTTCTTAAAGGAAGCGGTTGACTAGAGCACATTAGGAGCATCCAGGCTTTCTACAGCACACAACGCAATGGGGTTGTTGAAAAACACAATTGCCAGCAGCCACGCTTCGTTCTACACAGCACAGCGAAATCCCTTCTCTGTGGTGACAGAAGTCTTGCACAGAACGTTGCCCAATGGCTGTGTATCACTCGGGCAGCTGCTGTAATTCATAGAATCATGGAATTGTTGAGGTTGGAGGGGACCTCAAAGGTCATCTATTTCCAACCCCCCCACCATAGACAAGGACACCTCCCATTACAAGAGGTCACTCAAAGCCTCATCCAACCAATTGGTAGACCTTAGAACTGTTTTTTGGGGAATGTGCAATACCATTACTTAAAATACATATATAAATTTAACAGAAGGCACAATCCTCTCAAACACAGATGAAACAGCTTACACTGACACAAATCTAAGAATCTCTGTGTAGGGCTCGGGTTTATGTGGGTTTCCTCATTTTAATTTTTAATTAATCACTTCAATTATCATTACTAGCACTTAATCACTAATATTTGACCAGAGTAGTTCATGATCACAGGATGTTAGCAGTTGGAAGGGACCTCCATAGATCAAGTCCAACCCCTCTGCCAGATCAGGACCAGAGAATCTAGCACAGGTCACATGAGAACACATCCAGATAGGGCTGGAAAGGCTCCAGAGGAGACTCCACAACCTCTCTGGGGAGCCTGTGCCAGTGCTCTGACACAGCTTACATAGAATGGTTTAGGTTGGAAGGGACCTCAAAGATCATCCAGTCTCAACCCCCTGCCATAGGCAAGGACACCTCCCACTAGAACAGGCCACTCAAGGCCTCATCCAACCTGGCCAGGGAGAGAGCAGCCACAACCTCCCTGGGCAACCTGTGCCAGTGTCTCACCACCCTCACTAGAAAGAACTTCTTCCTAATATCCAGTTTAAATCTCCCCTCTGCCAGTTTAAACCCATTACTCCTCATCCTGTCATTGCAAGACCTTGTAAATAGTCCCTCCCCAGCCCTCCTGTAGCCCCCTTGAGATGCTGGAAGGTCACTGTAAGGTCTCCTGGAAGCCTTCTCCAGGCTGCAGAACCCCAGCTCTTACAGCCTGTCCTCACAGGAGAGCTGCTGCAGCCCTCTGAGCATCTTGGTGGCCTCCTCTGGACTGGCTCCAACAGTTCCATGTCCTTCTGGTGCTGGGGGCTCCAGAACTGCACACAGTACTTCAGGTGGGATCTGAGGAGAGCAGAGCAAAAGGGTAGAATCCCCTCCCTTGCCCTGCTGGCCACACTGCTCTTGCTGCAGCCCCGTACACAGTTGCTGTCTGGGCTGCACTCACACTGCTCTCTCATGTTGAGCTTTTCATCAATCCAGACCCCCAGGTCATTTTCCTCAGAGCTACTCTCCAGCCATTTGCCACCCAGCCTGGAGTTGTGCTTGGGATTGTGCCAACCCAGGCCAAGTTGCTCTTCCTTAGGTTGAGGTGGAAGTTCCTGTGCAATAGTTTATACCCATTACCCCTTGTCCTATCACAGGGCACAACTGAGAAGAGTTTGTTCCCTCCCTCTTGACACTCAGCCCTCAGATATTTATAAACATTGATTAAATCCCCTCTAAGTCTTTTTTTTCAATGATCTCTCCTCCCATGGGTGCAGAATTGCCAACAACTGAACAAGCAGTTGCATCTCTGATGTCTGGGAAAAAAAAACAAAAACAATCAACCACGTGAAAAGGTTAATACTGAATTAACGAGTTTTATTTTGTGCATTTCAGAAATAAGTGGGTAATGACATTCACTAAAATCAGTTGCTGCTGTGCTAGACAGACACGTGTAGAACTCGTGTTTCCATTTGACAACATGCAGTGCAAGATCGATACGTTATTTTGACTTGAGTTCTCAAGTCATTCTTCGAATAAACCTGAAGCTATTAACTGTACAAACAGTGGTAGCAGTCAAAATTATTTAAATTGAGAGGAGGGGAGGAAAAAAAAAATAAAATAAAATCAGGAAACACCAACTGGAACACAATGGTTTCATCACAGTCCTTGACTAGGCTCTTTATTTTAGAAAAACATATATTTACTGATCCTAGTTTGACATTACTGGAGGTTTCTGAGTGTGTAACATCAATTATACTCATGAATGATAATACAGTTCAAGATCAGTCAACTAAGCTGGCTATTTTCAGGAGACAATGACTCAGGTATGAAATTTATCTAGATGAATACCAGCTCATGTAAGTGTTGGATTTAATATTGCTTTCTTCCCTCTTCATTTTTAAACTGTCTGGCTTGACAAATTGTTCAGTAGCTTTGTGATAAAAAAACCCCAAACAACAAAAAAAAGCCCACAAAGCCAAGAAACCACCAGGAACCCTCCCTCTACAACAGTTAAAACCTCAATAGTTACTTCTGTTGCTACTTAACAGCAAAGCCAACCAACGCGATACATTTTTTTCCTATTTAAAAATATTCACCTGCCACTAGAACTACTGTAAACTAATCAGTGCAGAAGCAACATTGTCAGTGGGCACGTTTAGAAGTTCAGAGTATATGCATTTTTGTGTACATGGTGGTGATTCATCTTTAAAATAGTACTCTTAAATTAGAAAAAAACCCACATAATAGTGACAAATATGCAGGCCCTATAAGCAGTGCAGCTTGCAAATCAGTGGAAATCCATCTGTAATTAATGTAGGAAGGTGTTGATGAATGATTTCTGATTTTTTTTCCCCAACACTGAAAATGCTATTGCCAATGTATACAATTTGACACTTTTTGGATTTTTTTTTTTCCAAGTCATAGCTTTTAAAATGCACTTAAAATGTTTTCACCTGCCACATTTTCCCAGTTTTCTAAACCATCACAGCTATGAGACATACCCTGAAATAACAGAAATAATTACATAGGAGATCAGTAACAGGATAGTGATATAACAGGACACAAACCTCAATATGATTACCAAGAGTTTCTGGAAGTTCAGTACATAATGAAAAATGCTTTATATGTTTCTTACATGTTAAAAAAAATAGTAAGTGCCTGTGGCTGACATTTCAGCAATAGTTTTGACCAATATCTCTCATGCACTGTGTCAAGAAAATAGAAGTTTCCCAACCCATTTACTGCAGCAGCTCAAAAACTTGAGGTACACTATAGAAGTTAGGATTAGAGAAGGTCCAAGGATGAAACACTTCAGCAAGGGAGTTGAAACACTTAATAACCTTTCAACATAGACACCTATCTTCAGCCTATTTACTTGCCCTTATATGTATTCATCTGAACCAGAAACCACACTTACACTGTACTTTAGACAAGAGATGGAAACTTTACAAGACAGATAAAATAGAATTTGACTTACGTGTTAATAGTGCATTGTAATTGCCACCTGTGTAATTTTTTTCCAGCCAGCATACATTGGCTAACATTAAGAAATGCAGTTACCAGTTTTGCTTTATCTTGTAATGTGGGAAGTGTTGTGAGCCTCCTCCCTGCCTGTTTATTGCACTAAGATGGAAATTCGCATCAACAGAGAGTTGAGAATTACCAAGTAAAATCAGCCAGCCTTCATCTTGGGAGCACTGAACTGAACTCAACACAGGCATGCAGGCATCCAAATATGAAAGAACATACATGTATTTTGCATGTGTTCACTGGACACTGTCATCAAAGAACAACACATAGAGGTAGCATTTTTATTCTTATAACTGATTTCAAATGGCCTACAAACCTCAACCTCTCTAATACCTCTTCCCATTAATGTTAAGTGTTTCTACCTGCTTCAATAGAGCTAGGATTTTCCTAGAAGGCTGACATGACCATACCTCTTTAATAAATTAATTAGGCAAGCACATTGACTTCTGTGTCTTTAGCCTTCCCTAACATACAGGCTGTGCACTGTATGCACACACACATGTTTCTTACGAACGGTTCAAATGAAACAAGTTTGTTACGTGACCCACAGTAGCATTTAAATAAATTCAGAATTAGGTTAGCATAGGATATTACCTCATTGTTGTTTCAGTTAAGTCTCTCAAAGTAGTTTAAACTTTTGGAAGGGTTTAAATGTAACTCCAAAAGGTTGGTTTATTACAGTATTCCTAATATTTCTTTCTATGGTTGCTTAATGGAGGGGTCAACTGAACACACACCCCAAAAGATGCTCACAACAGTTCAACT
Organism: Tricholaema leucomelas; assembly: GCA_013400475.1. Taxonomy (NCBI): domain Eukaryota; kingdom Metazoa; phylum Chordata; class Aves; order Piciformes; family Lybiidae; genus Tricholaema lacrymosa; species Tricholaema leucomelas. The sequence goes on along the minus strand of WAAF01013764.1, from coordinate 104,296 downwards.
GAAAGACAACATATTATGCCTTCAATAGTCTATGGTGCTACAGAACAAAGCATATATAAACTATAAATTAATCTACTCCCCTTTAAGCATGCAGTTGCAAAACATCCATTTACCCTTTGAGAGACAAAGGTAAAAAAACAAAACCCACAACAACAGAACAAATGTAAGAGCTGTGCTACTTGGTTTTGGCTCAGGAAAAAGCTACTTTGTAACATTAATATTTTGATGTGAGAAGCCTAAAAAAACCAAACCTACTTAGATCTGTGCATATTCTTAAGATTTCTCCTTCGTAAAAGTTTCTGCAACAAGTGTGCACTGCAGTTTTGTTTTATCGCCATGGTCTGATCTTCAAAAAATAACTCAAGCCCCATGCAATTACAGGGCCCAGGAGCTGCTGGCATTCAGCATCTTTGAAACTCAGGGCACAGCTGAAATGATTGTGCATAACATGACATTTCCCTGACAGTGTAAGCCAAGTGTTCATTTATGCCCAATAAGACCACAGAAATTGAATCAAATCAATCAAAATATACTTTTACAAGTCATAAAGGACTTCAAGGATAACACCAATCGACCACGCCTGAGTTTCACAGCTAAAAGGGCAATACTGTCCGTTTTCATTGGTCAGTTCTGGAAGCCCTTTCCAGGATGATCTGATAAAAGAAAAGACAAAAGGAGCATTGTACACTGGAATTAGAACATTTCAGTTTAAAATCTTTCAGAAGACTGTATGAGTAGGAAACTGAAACTTATGACTACAGGTGTGTTGTCCTACAGGCACAGAGTATTCTGTAATAACCAATATTTAATTCAATGTTGGTTTTGTCCCTGCAGATGAGAATTTTAGGTTTTTGTGAGGGTGCCTCTCCTTCAACTTCCTGCTACTATTACTACTATTATCTGCACTAACACTACTGGCATGGTGCTCCTGCTTCTCATTCAGGAGCTTTGCAGAGCTTTGCAGTTGGAAGAATACAAATGAACTTTGAGATAATTACATGGTATTCAAACACACAAATAAAATTGCACTAGGGTGCCAAAAAGTGGTAGTGGCTGCAAGACAGCATGAGGCCAGGCTGGATGGAGCTCTGGGCAGCCTTATCTAGTGTGAGGTGCCCCTGCCCATGGCAGAGGAGTTGGAACTGCATGATCTTTGAGGTCCCTTCTAGCCCTGGCAGTTCTGTGACTCTGTGCTAAGCCTTTCATAGAATCATAGAATGGTTTAGGTTGGAAGGGACCTCAAGGATCATCCAGCTCCAACCCCCCGCCATAGGCAGGGACACCTCCCACTAGAGCAGGCTGCTCAAGGCCTCATCCAGCCTGGCTTTAAACACCTCCAGGGAGGAAGCATCCACAACCTCCCTGGGCAACCTGTTCCAGTGCCTTACCACCCTCACTGTAAAGAACTTCCTCCTAACATCCAGTCGGAATCTCCCCTCTTCCAGCTTAAACCCATTCCCCCTCGTCCTAACATTACTAGACCGTGTATTCCTCCATGGGACTAATACCCCCCACCCCAAACTAACATATTGACAGAAGTATGTTTAAATCGCACCTGCTGCTACATTAATAATTCTGTACAAAAATGAACTGCCAAAACAGAGTAAGAGTATGCTCCCTAAGCAGTAAGACTGAAAAAAGGAAAGAATGTTGCCAACCTGCCAGCAAACAAATGCTGCCCAGTGTGACAATAAAGGGGACAAGACACTATGTAAGGGTAAGAGTTACTGAAATCCTTTTTGTTCCTTGTGTGGCTGCACAAATCCTTTTGCCTTGAGCAACTCTACTAAGTTTCTGTTATGGATACAAATAAATGAAACACTTCAAGTATTGCAGAACAGATTATACGGAAGAGCTAAGCAAAGGCAAGATCTTTGGTTTGTTTAATTTGTCTCAGATCCTTAAAAATACAACAGGCAGAAAAAGGGGAAAAATAACAGGTTTGGTAGTTTGTTTTTTAAGAGAAATCAAAATGCAAAGGGACACTTAGGTTTCATAAGCAAGTTCCTCTACCTTCTTCAAATACAAGAAACCCTAACAGTATTTTGCATCAGTTTATCGACCACGATTTTAATCTGTCAGCACCAGCATTTTAACTATGTTGTTTCAGCTTGTTTTGATGTATTTTTATTATTTTTAAACAGCTTACCAACATTTTTCTCTGAAACTCATTTTCTGTATGAAATTAGATCCTAAGCTTTACATATGCTTTATTTACTCAGCCTTCATGTGAGTATCCTATGAAAAGCACTAAATCTCAGCTGTACTTCAAACCTCACTTGAGATGTGCAACAGCACATAAATCAGTGAACTTTTTAGGCAGAAAAACAGTTGCTGTTTGTATCACAGAGCTGTACTTTAAGGTGTAATTGGATTGTGGATACCATTAGCTTGAAGGAAGAGTTTCAGCCTGTGTTAGCTGGTGTCTTACCTTTCAAGGTGAACATAGTGGCGAGAAAGGACATTCTTAACCATAACTACAGTTTTTGCATATATCTCTGGACCAATCAGCTTTGAGAAGTACAATTTGGCACGAAGAAAATATCCAATTGGCCACAGCCATTCCTAAGCAAAGAATGAAGAGAGAGATGATTACTTCATCTGTCACTTCGAAAAAGTGACAGTACTTGATCTAGAACTGAAGAAACTTGCTCTTACAGGTCCTTGGTGATAATTAAAACCTCTGGCTACATTATAGTTGTCATTGTCAAGAGCATTATCATACACTCCACAGTAAACCATATCACTGCAAAAAAGAAAAAAAAAAATTATGCAAACAAAATCTTCACAAAAGACTATGCATAAAAACGGAAAGCAGAAATGAACCAAACATTGGTCACTGCGGTTCCATTTAATGATGGTTAAGCAAGGGAGGCCTCCACCAGGTTTTATATTTTTACATGACAATGGAGTTCCAAATATGGTTTAAACTAGTAAACTAGTAAGAAAATAGTTAAGATATTGGAATGACTTGAATTCATAATTTTCCCCTGAATTTTTTGCACAAGCTCTCTTGCTGTGTACTGTGTCATACAGAACTACGTATGGAGAGACAAATTCAACATCATTTATGACACCATATTTGACTTGCTTTGTGTAACACCCAAAACCACCTGGTGATTGTCTACTTAAACAGAAATCAATTGCATGGACTTTCAGAACAGCAAAGTAAAATGTTCTGCAAGTATTACTGCAGCTGTATTTCACACATACATAAGAGGATTAGCAAAAGAAACACTCCCTCCACAAGTCAAGTAATTCCTACCATCATGTTTTGCAATCAACACTCATATCTACTATACTTACTCTGGGTCTAAGGTTTTCATGCCCAATGGGCCAAGCAGTTTTTCCTCAGCTATCTGCAGAGATTTCCAAGCTCTTTCAGGTGTGAACAACTCAGGGGCCTATTAAAATAACAAAAATGTCATGGGTAAACTGCGTATGTACACACATAAGGCTGATTATACAAATGCAGAAGACCACAAACCACTTAAGCAATACTGAATCAACTTCTAGAACCTTCAGGTCAGATTAAGCAAGATGACAGAAGCCATCCAGAGCTCTTCTAATTTTTTTTTTTTCATTTATTTTAAATACACTTGCCAAGTATTATTTCTGAAGCTCTTTACAAATCAAGTAAAGTCAAACATCCCATACTTTTTTAGCTCATTTGACAAGAAAAGTAGCCTCCCAAACCTAACATTAAGGGACATTCTGAACACAGTGACAACTGCAAATTGCTCCTGGATATGCACCAGACAATGGCTTCATTTAGCTAAGTCCTGTCAAGGATGTATTTTTAGGAGATACTCCAAGATGGAGGAATATTAAAGCACAGGGGAAGAGGGGGAAAAAAAAAAAAAAGAAAAGCTTTCAAAAAGTTATTCTGAGCAATGTGTGTTCCTGGTAGAGCCATGCACATGAACTTTACAGTGCAAGCTTAGTTCAACAATAAAGAAAAGTTTAGAGTGCAAATTGTTTCCCTCCACTCCCCATCACTTACCACAACCATTGCTATTGTGAAGTTTGGCCTGAGCTGGTAATCACACCATGGACTTGAAGCTCCGTAGCTGTCCTTATAAATTCCACGTTTGTGAACCAGCTCTGGATGTTTTTCATTTGGATCTGCTGGGTTCTCAGAGACAAAGAACAGCCTCTCAAAGTGCCCTTGAATTTTTCTGTTCCACTCATCGTATGTGAGAGTCTCTTCCTTTCCTGCAAGATGTCCCACGTAAGGTTTGATTTCCTGAGAACAGCTATGGTGGCAGCCCCAGAAGTATCTGCTTTTACTGCTCTGCTTATTGAAGTTTTACATAAGATACTCTTAACAAAATAAAGGCATTGCCAAAAAGTTCTTGTCTAGCAGTTAAGTATACTGTGGATCACCTCCAACATAAACAACTTCTTTTTTTATACATTTTCCTGCATGCAGTTAGCTGGAAGCAAACAGAGTGAGATTCTGTGGTTTGTAGTAAAAAGTTAATGGAGTAAGTTTAAAATTTCTAATGGTCAGATGAAAGGTCCTTTACAGTGCTTGTATACACATTCTTGCTATTTTGAAGGCTTCTGAAGGCTTCAAAAGGTGAGTGTCAAAACATTAGGCTAAGTGTTACTTTTCAAAGCTTTCTCTCCCTGAGTTCCTGACACTTAAACAGGAGCAGACCTAGCACCACACCATGTTTAGGCTGATTCTACAGTTCACTTTCTTGAGTAGTTTGATAATACTTCTTGATGGGGTATATCTGTGGTTTCACTGTTTTAGTTACTTTTTTATACTTCAGTAATACAATTAGGAGATGTTTTTACCATGTCTTTTTACAGTGACTCCATGGAATGGAAAAACATTCTTCCCAGATAAATCCAGCAACCAGCGGACAGCTGACTTGCACAGGCCAACAATTTCCACAGCAGAGCCATCTCTAAAATAATAAAGAATTACTTTAACAAGGCTACTGAAGTTCAGTAACTGGAAAAAAAAATGAAATGTGTACTTGGGTTAGACACTACTTTTTTCTGTTCTCCTGCTAGTGTCCTATTTCTCCTAGATGAGCATCCCTAAGTTCTACAGTACTGTAATGCTTTCCAAGTAACAGCTCTATCATCATCACTACTGACACAACTGTGTATTTCAGTCATACCCTCTCTCAGCGTTATTCTCTTAACATGGAAAATCCTTAGATATTCCAGTCTCTCCCTGCAAGACAGAAAGACAGATACTCCATCCCCTTGGGATTTAGCTGCCTTACCCTGTAACACCCTTTATTATGTCCTTCTTGAGATCAGCTCTACACATAACACTCAAGACAGAAATGCATCTTGCAGGTGCGAGGTTTCGCACAGGCAGAAGGATGTCTTGTTCCAAAAACCTTTACTGATGACACCTATTATTATTTTTTAAATAGTTTTTTAATGGCTGTTGCTCTGCACTAAGATGTTTTCACAAAGCTGTCAATTACTAAGGACTTCACAGAATCACAGAACTTTAGAGGCTGGAAGGGACCTACAGAGATCATTGAGACCAACACCCCTGCCCAGGCAAGATCCCCAGGGTAGTTAACACAGGAACACATACAGGCAAGTTTGAAAGTCTCCAGAGAAAGAGACTCCACAACCCACCTGGGCAGCCTCTTCCACAGCTTTGTCACCTTCACTGTAAAGAAGTTTCTCCTCATGTTGAAGTGAAACCTTCTAGTTCCAGTTTGTATCCATTGCTTCTTGTCTTACTGCTACTGACCAGCAAACAGAGATTGCCTCCCTCCACTTGACACCCATCCCTCAGATATTTGTATACAATGATCAGGTCTCCTCTCAGTCTTCTCCAGGCTAAACAGCTGCAGGGCTCTCAGCCTCTCTTCCTAGGGGAGATGCTCAAGTCCCCCAACCCCCCACGTCCTTGTGACTCTTGGTGTCACAGCTCAACTCCCATGGCATTGTGTATGCAAAGTTTAGACTATCTCCCATAGATGCACATTTTAACTTTATGCTGAAGCTTATCTGACACTTGTAGGCACACACTGTTTTATAGGGGACTCTTGAGTTTCACAAAGGGCCGAGAATAAGAGATGAAAATATTAGCATATGTGGATTGTGTCAGCCTATTTTTATTTAGATACTAGGACTCCACCTGATGAAGAAACAGGGGGAGAAGGGGCGTAGGGAAGCAAGGGCAGAGAAGTACTCTATCAGGTAAAAGTCAGGGAATGAGCTTGATTGTAAACTGGCTAACAAGCACTCTTTTTTCCCCATGTATAATAGATTAACATAAACTTCCATTATCACACCCAGCTAACTTGCTGAGATTTAAGCTAATTTTGTATCATTAAGAACACAAAAAAAGAATCAGCCCCAAACAGCTCTGATGTTACAACTGTGTTCAACAGAGGTTCTCATCTGCACATGCACTTTAGGAACTTACATAATATTTCTGCCATAATAGATTACTCAAGTGAAAACTGAAGCAATAAAATAAGCACTAAATGCACTTCTTGGACTTTGTTTTTTTTTTTTTTTTTTTTTACAGGTGATATTCAGATCATTGCTATATGCTTAAATTTCATATGAGTTTTACTACCTGCTTGATATAACAGATTTCTCCATCGCCGATTTAGCCTCTCTAGGGAAGAGACCTTAACATCTCTTGATTCCAAATTAAAATGACTGATTTGTCAAACAAGATCACATTTTCCTTTATTTTTCTCCCACAAACTGATGTCCTACTAAACTCAAGCAAGGGTGCCTGCAGCAGTTTGCTGGCAAACAGTAAACAGCTTATTGTAAATATTTTCAATTTCGCCTTTAAAACCTTAACTAGGTATCTAGAATTCAAAAATACCTACAACAATTATCAATGGATAGCTCCTCTGATGAGCCTAAATAACCAACTACTGCTAGTAGTACAAGTACACTGTTCTTCCTAAATTACATTTTACTGCTTGAATTCAAAAACCAACTCTCTGCAGGATGCTAAGACCATGCCAGAAGCAAAGAACATCACTTGCTAAGGACACACATTTCAAATTAGCAAAAAGGAAAAAAAAAACACTATTAACATTTTAGTAAGCAGAAACATCCAGAACATTTGAGACATCACCTCTCAGATGTGCTAATGGAATGAACAGTAGTTCTGTTAAAAAAAGCCACTCCTACCCTGGATTTTTTACCTTGGTGTAGCTGGAATTCCTTTGTTGCGAGCTCTGTCACTCTCTCCCATTTTATCCATCCAAGTGCCACAATTGAAGCGGTTCCCTCCAAAGACAAATCCTGTTTCATAGTCAACACCTGCAGTTACATTGAAACCTGCCAAACAAAAACATCTGAGGTGGGTTTCACAGACATCACAGAATGTGAGGGGTTGGGAGGGACCCTGAAAGCTCATCCAGTCCAAATCTCCTGCCAGAGCAGGATCACCTTAAGCAGATCACACAGGAACACATCCAGGCAGCTCTTGAATATCTCCAGAGAGAGAGACTCCAAAAACCCCTTGGGCAGCCTGTTCCAGGGCTCTGTCACCCTCACAGTAGAAAAAATCCTCCTCACGTTTCCATAGAACTTCCCATGCCTGAACTTCCACCATTGCCCCTTGTCCTGTCATTGGGCATCATCCAGCAGAGCATGACTTTATCCTCTTGGCACTCACCTTTACATCTTTATAAACGTAAGTGAAGTCACCCGAGGCTCCTCCTCTCCAAACTAAAGGCAACTGTATTTTAAGTGATTTTTTTCTGTTTAAAGATAACTTGTCTCACACAAGTTCCTGATAAGGAATAATTATCAAAGAATCACAGACTGGTCTGGGTTGGAAGCCACCTCCAAAAGTCATTCAGTCCAACCCCCCTCTGCAGTCAGCAGGAACATCCTCAACTAGACCAGGCCACTCACATCCCTGTCAAGACTCACCTTGAATATCTCCAGGGATGGAGCCCCAAACATCTCCCTGGGCAACCTGTTCCAGTGTTCCACCACCCTCATAGTAAAGAGCCCGTTCTTAATATCCTGTCTAAATCTGCTCTGCTCTAGTTTGAAGCCAATGCCCTCGTCCTGTCCCTGCAGGCCTTTGCAAACAGTCTCTCTGCAGCCTTCTTGTAGCCCCCTTCAGGTACTGAAAGGTCACTATTAGGTCTCCCCAGAGCCTTCTCTACTCCAGGCTGAACACCCCCAGCTCTCTCAGCCTGTCCTACTAACAGAGCTGCTCCATCTCCCTGATCACTTTCAGGGCCCTCCTCTGGACATGCTTCATCAGGCATTTTTAAAACATGAAATCTCTTTCAAGTAATATAGCTTTAGTTCAATTACACACATTTTCACACTCAACAGCTAGAAAAAAAGAAATACAAAACGTAGTAACTTTCTGAACTGTCCAGCAAGTGTTCTCTGTACTTTACCTTCATCTCTCATGTTTTGATCTATCTGAGACCCAGCATTCCTCTCTCGGAAATTTATGCCTTCTGCGTGTCGCTGCATCGCTTCCTGTATCACTTCATAAAGTGGCTGATCCTAGATTGATTGCACGTTGGGATGATGTGAAAGGCAAGAGGAAAAATGAGTATAAAGGCTCCAGATTATCTGTGCAGATAGTAGCAATTCTTAGCCTCTAGTTTATGATACTTCAAAAAGAAAAGCATCTAACATTTTCAGTCAATGGCAATACTCTGTATACAAATACTTGTTTCAAGACAAAAAACAAAGAAAACTATTCAGAATATGATTTGTTTTCTCCATCCCCAAGCCCCTGTACCTGAGTCATGTTAAGACTGACGCAACAAGTGCCTAAAGTACAGAATTCTTCTGATAACATCAAATTTGACCATAAGCTGATAGTGTCAGGTTCAGTGCAGCCACTAAAATTACATCCTTTCATTAAAAGTGTATGGTTTTGTTAAATACTGAAATCAGAAGTTATCATTACCATAGTGCCAGCAGGCTGAGGAGAAGAATCATCTCTTGGGTACATCCTAGAAACAGGACACCTGAGAATGTCTAATCCATTTGGAACAATTTTACAGTAGTCCTGGATACACTGAAGCCACCACCAAACAGCATCACGACAGTTGTATCTGGCGTGTGTCCCCTGGCCGAGCAGATTGGGAATGAGACCATGTCTTAAAGTCCCACCAAATGCTAAAATGATGTTTCTAGAAGAGAAAATCCACAATCTTGACTAAGGTACTTTCAAGGCTAATATTGGACCACGTATTAAATTCAAAGCATACAAATTCATCTTACAGGCAAGGTAAGTCAAGGAGACAAACACAACGTTAAAGATGGATGCTAGAAGTTTGCTCCTGAAAGCCACACGTAACTTCATTTAGCATGAACTTTTTACAACTAGAAGTCACAGAATCACAGAATGTCAGGGCTGGAAGGGACCTTCAAAGATCATCAAGTCCAATCCCCCTGCAAGCACAAGATCACCTACATCAGACCACACGGGAACACATCCAAACAGGTTTTGTGTATCTCCAAAGAGGGAGACTCCACACCCGCCCTGGGCAGCCTGTTTCAGGACTTTGTCAACCTCACAAGTTAAAAAATTCCTCCTCTTCTTTTCATGAAACTTCCTATGCCTCAACTTCCACCCATTGCCACTTGTCCTGTCATCGAGCATCACCCAGCAGAGCCTGGCTCCATCCTCCTGACACTCACCTTTACATCTTTATAAACTTGAATGAGATCACCCCTCCAAGCAGCACAGCCCCAGCTCTCTCAGGCTCTCCTCCCGAGGAAGATCTTCCACTGCCTTCACCATCTTTGTGGCTCTGTGCTGGACTCTCTCCGGCAGTTCTATGTCCATCTTGAACTGGGGGCCCAGAACTGGACACAGTACTCCAGATGCAGCCTCACCAGGGCAGAGAAGAGGGGCAGGAGAGCCCCTCTCGACCTAACAGCCCTTCTAATACACCCTATAATAGCACGGGCCATCTATTCCCTAAAAAATCCCCAACATGAAAATAATCAGGGGGTTGGAACAGCTCTGATACAAAGACAGGCTGAGGGAGCTGGGGTTGTTCAGCCTGGAGAAGAGAAGGCTCTGGGGACACCTAATAGTGACCTTCCAGTACCTGAAGGGGGCTACAAGAAAGATGGAGCGAGACTGTTAGCAAAGGCCTGCAGTGATGAGACCAGGGCAACGGCTTCGAAGTGAAGAAGGGCAGATTTAGACTGGATGTTAGGAACAGGTTCTTTACTGTGAGGGTAGTGGAACACTGGAACAGATTGCCCAGGGAGGTGATTGAGAGATACTCAAGGTGAGCCTCAAGAGGGCTGTGGGCAGTCTGGTCTAGCTGAGGATGCCCCTGCTGACTGCAGAGAGGGTTAGGCTGGATGAACTTCGGAGGTCCTTTCCAACCCAGACCATGGTATGAACACATTTAAATCAGTTTGTACAGGACAGATGAGCTAGCTTGCTTTTTCATAGCTAGTGATAGAGAGTCTAAATCCAAACCCCACTGAGGTCACAGGGAAGGCTTTTTTTGACACTGTTCACAATGATGCTGGTATCTATTCGTCATGGGTAGGGTGCTGCAGTGGATGGCTATAGGCTCTTTAGAAGGGCCAGGCAAGAAAGAGAGATGGAAGAGCAGCACTGTATGTTAAGGAATGCTTTAACTGCCTCGAATTCAGCGTTAGAGACACAAAGGTAGAATGTCTATGGATAAAGGGGAAGGCCAACAAGGCTAATGTGCTGGTGGGAGTCTGCTGCAGACCATCTGACCAGGAGAAAGACACTGATGAGACATCCCTTCAACAACCTGGGGATGACTCACATTCCCTAGACCTTGCTCTTGTGGGGGCTCTTCTCCCAGGCAACTAGTGATAAGACCAGAGGGTGTGGCCTGAAGCTGTACCAGGGGAGGGTTAGGTTGGATGCTAGGAAGCACTTCTGACAGAAAGGGGAATTAAGACACTGGAATGGACTGCCAAGGGAGGTGGCAGAGTCACCATCCCTGGAGTTGTTAAAGGAAAGATTTGATGTGGCACTTGGTGCCATGGTCTGGTTGATGGTGGTGTTAGGTCATAGGCTGGACTTGATGATCCCAGAGTTCTATTCCAGCCTCAGTAATTCCATGAAATGTGGATGGAGGGCAGGAGAAGCTGGGAATTTTCTATTAAAATACAGTGAGGTGAGAGCAGCTGAGGTTATGAGAGGCTTCACAGGAGAACCATCACACATACCTTGCAGAAAACACAGATTCCAACTATCTTAAAAAGGGAATCAAAATGCAGTAGCAGACTGCAGATCTTGCTTCCTGAGGAAACTAACAGTTGGTCAATGGCACACAAGCTCAAGTACATTCTAATTTGCAACAGCTAATGTTTGTGTTTGGATCATGTGGCAAGATCCATCTAAACTGAGATCGTGGAAATACCAAATCAACAGACCTGGTTTATATCTGACTCATTTGTCAGGTTAAATAGGTATCAAATTGTAACAATCATAGAATCACAGAACTGTCAGGGCTGGAAGAGACCTCAAGGATCATCCTGTTCCAACCCCCATGCCATGGACAGGGACACCTCACATTAGATCAGGTTGTCCAGAAACACATCCAGCCTGGCCTTAAAAACATCCCGGGATGAGGCTTCCACCACCTCCCTGGGCAACCTGTGCCAGTGTCTCACCATCCTCATGGTGAAGAACTCCCTCCTGATGTCTGATCTAAATCTGCCCTCCCCTAGCTTGGATACATTCTCCCCAGTCTTACCACTACCTGACACCGTAAAAACTCCCTCCTCAGCTTTCTTGTAGCTTCCTTTAGATGCTGAAAGGCCACAATAAGGTTTCCTTGAAGCCTTCTCTTCTCCAGGCTGAACCTGTCCTCAAAGGAGAGGTGCTCAAACCCTCTGATGAACAGAATAAGCTAGTTTTGTTTGGAGAAAAATATTTTTTTATCTGAAGTAGTCTATGCGTTTTCTTAAAAGAAAGAGAGGGGGATCTGGAGGGCCTAGAACAGTCTGAAAATACCTCCAATCTACCATTTGCAGTTACAAGGGAAAATGAAAAAAAAGTAAATCACAACCCCCACAATACATGTGCAATGATACCTTTCTGATTAAAATAACCTCTTGCTACTTCAAAAGTTTAAATAAATACTTTTGAAATGATTGCTAAGCAAAGATGCAAGCATACGTGAAACACTCTTTAAGGACAGGCAGCAGTGTGACAGGGTTTAGTTAAGACTACCTTATCTATACAAAACATCAGCACTAAGAAAGCAAATGAGACAAATCTAAATAGTATTTTTAATTCCATTTAGAGAGAACTCCCAATTCCATCTAGGGCCATTAAAGGTTTATAGAGTCATGGAATGGTTGAAGTTGGAAGAGACCTCAAAAATCAGCCAGTTCCAACCCCCTGCCATAGGCAAGGACACTAGAACAGGTCACTCAAGGCCTCATCCAACCTGGCCTTGGACACCTCCAGGGAGGGAGCAGACACAACCTCCCTGGGTAGCCTGTGCCGGTATTTTACCACCCTCATTGGAAAGAACTTCTTCCTAAAATCTAGTTTATATCTCCCCTTTGCCAGTTTAAACCCATTACTCCTCATCCTGGCATTACAAGACTTTGTAAATAGTCCCTCCTCAGCCCTCCTGTAGCCCTATTCAGATACTGGAAGGCCACTCCAAGCTCTCCATGAAGCCTTCTCTTATCCAGGGTGAAAAGGTCCAACTCTCATAGCCTGTCCTCATAGTAGAGGTGCTCCGATTCTCACAGCAACTGTTTCTGACAGCCTGTGTGCCACCCCAGGTTTTGAGTGCAGGCATTTTTCCTGGCTGCCTTCATAACCAGTAAGAACTAAAGAGTAAGTCTTACCTTGCTTCTAGATAGCGCCCAGTAACTAACATCAGACCTCTCAGTGCAATAAAGGTATCTCTTCCCCAAGAGCGAAAAATTCCAGAGGAAAAGTGAGGTAAACCTAGAAAGAAATGACTCTGTTCATCTCATTTGTTAAAATGGCAGAAATCTCCAAGCACCTGTGCATGTGTAAAACAACCAGAGGTACAGACAGATTTGCCACTGCAGTATTTTTCCCAGATGAAGATATTTAAACAATCTTCCAGAGTAAGTTCTGACATAAACTCTCGTTTTAGTACAGCATCTCCTGGAATGTCAAGATTATGCAACCATTTATCATAGAATGGTTTAGGTTGGAAAGGACCTCAAAGTTCATCCAGTTCCAACCCCCCGCCATAGGCAGGGACACCTCCCAGTAGAACCATATACTCCTCATCCTGTCACTACAAGACCTTGTATATAGTCTCTCTCCAGGCCTCCTGTAGACGCCCATCAGATACTGAAAGGCACAAGAAGGTCTCCTCGAAGACTTCACTTCTATGAACAACAGCCTGTGCTTTACAATAATGATGAAATCTATACCATTCATTGCTAAAAGACAAAAAGCTGAAGTGTAAACAATTTGTCCCTAATTGCTTCTGAACATTTGCTCCCTTTGCTTCTCTACTCCCTCCCACTCACCTTGGCTAACAGGTAACAAGTAAGCCTTGCTGGTTGTTTTCTGTCTAGGAAGAAGAGAAAAGGTGGCCTTAGGCCCTCCAGGGCTTCTTTTGTTTGTCTGGGAGGGGAAGCTGGATTTCTGTATTATTCCTAAATTGTATACAATTATAAATATATGCAAATACATTGTGTATATCTGCTTGGAAATGTAGCTCTGCTGTAAATAGAGCTTTAGCTTACTGCCAAGCCATCTGAGCTGGGCTGGTAAATTTCAGTAGCGTGTGGGGGAAGTTCCTCAACCTAATACACAAGCTACTTTAAGAACGATTCTGAATGACAAAGCATAGTAATTAGAACAGTAAGGTTCATCCTCATCTCTTCTTCCATGGATTAACTTTCTGTTCTTGCATGGATGAACTTCCTCAAACAGAAAAAATCTCTGAGGCAAAGCTCCAAACCAGCAGCTCGTTGTGCAGGCTTGACAGAACATTTTAACTTCCATCACTCACTTCGCCGAAGTATTTGCTAATAGTTCACGGAGGCACCCCCACGCCTCCACAATTTTATAGTCTGTAACAGCACTTGAGAATGACAATCCATGTAAGAGCTAAAAAAACCAAAACCTCAGACAACTACCAGTGAGTTTGTGAAAAGACTATTTAAGATCAAACCCTTTAAGTATAATCAATCTTGGTGACCAATTTAAGGGAACACTGTGCCTCTATGCTTCTAGGTAACACTGAAGTAGGCCAATGGAATGTTACTAGAAACCAGAAACTACCAGCAGTAGAATTGCGTGACAGACAGACAGGAAAAAAGAAGAAAATAAATACCCCAGTGAGACAGATGCCATAGAATCTGTGGCTGTTAAAAGTTTCTATAGTTGCAGAAAAGAAATGGGCCAACTCAGAACAAAAATTAATTTATTCTAAGCCACTGGACAGAGAAGTGAATACTTTTGACATGGCAAAGCATCCAATTTGAAGACTGCCAGATGCTGGCAGAACATTCAGAGGTATAAACACTATTTGCTGACTGCTTTTATGCTCTTTCCTTTTGGAGACATTTTCAGATTAGGTGTTCTGCTCTGCTAATGGTTCTTTCTTTTTCTGAGAACTCATAAACAACAAATTCTGTCATCCATTACAAGTAATTTTTAAACTCATGTTTAAAAAAGATAAACTAAAGCTACTATGCTATTTATATCAAGTGCTCTGGAAATAAAGATAACACACTGGTGGATCTTTATTGTGCTAGTTTGAAGCTACCTAGAATGTTTTGGTGAGAAGGATTCGATTACAGGCTGTGAGAGGAAAACAAGGATTATGTGTACTTCACTCATAGGCTTGCCGAACAAGAACACAAACAAAGATAAGGGAGTTGCTCTCTGTCCGGGCTGTGGGCTGCATTTTTCTCTCTAACCTAACCTGCTGTGTCTCTGATTAATCCACCTGCTTTCTAACCCCCTGGCCGACTCTCCAACCTTCCTTGGGCACAAGACAACATCTGGGGTAAGGTAGAGGGGTGAGAGAAGGTGGAAGGGCGGTTGAGAGCCCCTCTTGGGGACGTAGGTTTCTGGGAGGGGAGTTGTGTTTCTGTATTACCTTTTAACTTGTATATTTCTGTAGATAACTGTATATATATATATCTATCGTAAATACCTGCTTGTATATTGTGCTAAGCTGTAAATATAAAGCTTCACTCAATTTCCAGAGCCAGCTGAGTCTAGTCTGATTTTACAAAGTGTGGGTGGGCGAGTAACACCCAAACCATCACATTTATATATGATAGAAGTGGATACAAGTCTCTGAATAGCACTTAACACTCTCACTCTCCAAGAGCAGTAACAAAACGGTTGTCCACAAGAATTCTGCTAGACAAAAATTTATCTTCAATACCAATTAGAACACAGGAGGAAACTGAGGAAAACTGCCACCTGCATTTTATAAAGGATTCCTGACACAGGGATTCCAAGCACAACAAAGACAATTTTAATACAGTTGAACTGGTTTTAGTAACTATTTTGGGAGATCTTTTTTTTTTATGCTTTTCAAATGCTGCCCTCACTTACCAGCTGCCAAGGAAACACAATACTGCTCTTTCTCATTTGTAATCTCATTCAGCCTGTAGGGAACATCATGTAAGGAAGGAGACAGATCTGGCAGACAAGAATATTTTCCTATCCCACACATCTGGACTGAACCCATGGCGAGGTGTTTGACAAACGTTGATCCATTCTGCACAAAACTGTAATTCAACATAATTAAATCACATTCAGCAATATCAGTCCATAAAATGTACCCTTTTTTCACTTACAGAAGACTGTTTTAATTACTATGCATAAAACATGAACTAACAATGAGTTACAGAATCACAGAACTTTAGAGCTTGGAAGGGACCTCCCAGAGATCATCCAGTCAAACCTCCCTGCCCGGGCAGCATCTGCTACAGTAGTTCACACAGGAACACATTCAAGTGGGCTTGAAAGCCTCCAGAGAAGGAGACTCCACAACCTCTTTGAGCAGCCTGCTCCAGGGCTCTGTCACCCTCACTGTAAAGAAGTTTCTCCTCATGTTGAGGTGAAACCTTCTGTGTTCCAGTTTGTAGCTGTTGCTCCTTGTCTTATTGCTGTGCACCACTGAAAATAGATTGGCCCCCTCCACTTGACACCCACCCCTCAGATATTGATAGACATTGATCAGATCCCCTCTCAGTCGTCTCTAGATTAAACAGCCCCAGTCAGTCTCTCTCCATAGCAGAGATGCTCAAGTCCCCCAGTCTGCTGGACTCTCTCCAGCAGTACCCTGTCTCTCTTTAACTGGGGAGCCCAAATCTGGACGCAGTATTCCAAGGTGTGCTCTCACCAGGTCAGAGGGAGAGAAAAACCTCCCTAGGTCTGTGGACACTCTTTTCCTGATGCATTGCAGGATGCCTTTGGCTCTCTTGGTCCCAAGGGCACATTGCTGGCCTATGCAGAACTTGCTGCCCACCAGCACACTAAGGTCTTTCCCCACAGAGCTGCTTTCCAGCAGGGCAGCACCCAACCTGTACTGGTGCCTGTTGTTATTCCTCCCCAGATGGAGGACCCTTCACTTGTCCTTACTGAACTTCATTTAGTATTTTCATTGAGTTAATTAGTATTTTTTGCATTAATTAATTTAGTATACTTTTTTCCTCCCCAAATGTGTACTTAATATTAGCCTTACCTTTTTTTAATGCCAAATACCTCTAGGGGAAAGGCTAAAGAAATTTGGTTTGGTTTACTCAGTGCTAAATACAAATCTAAGACCTCAAAGATATGGCAAAAGGTATTTTACTGTCAGATCCTCATCAGTGGGTTTAAGGCATCACATACATATATATATTCTTTTATACAGAAAGGGTAAATCAATACATCAATCAACATGTTGTCTCACATAATGCAACCTGAATTCTTAACTAGCTCATCTCCAAGCTGTTTTTCCCCCTCACAAAATATACCACTTCTCACATGATTTTACAGCCATACCAAATTCTATTCCTATTTTAACATTTGCAGTTTTGTAAAATACTGCCTTGTTCAGAATGTTCACAGCTAGAATAAAGGCTGCACTAAATCAACCTCTCTTCCCCCTTTCCAAGAAAAAAGAAGCAGACATTGAAGTGTAATCAGTCATTTCAAGAACTAAGCAAACCGTTCAGGTAATGACATTTAGCCGTATGTGGGCCAGCAGTGTGCCCTTGTGGCCAAGAGGGACAATGGCATCCTGCAGTGCATCAAGAAAAGGGTGGCCAGCAGGGCTAGGGAGGTTCTTCTCCCCCCTACTCTGCCCTGGTGAGACCATACCTGCAATACTGTGTCTAGTTTTGGACTCCCCAGTTCAAGATACACAGAGACCTGCTGGAGAGAGTCCAATGGAGAGCCACGAGGGTGATTGGGGAACTTGAGCATTTCCCCTGTGGAGAAAGACTGAGAATCCTGGGGCTTTTTAGTCTGGAGAAGAGAGGCTGAGAGGAGATCTGATCTATGTCTACCAATATCGAAGGCAAATCACTTTTCAGTGGTCAGCTGAACTAAGCCAGGGAGCAATGGATACAAACTGGAACACAGAAGGTTTCAGCTCAACATGAGGAGAAACCTCTTTACAGTGACAGTGACAGAGCCCTAGAGCAGGCTGCTCAAAGAGGTTATGGAGTCTCCTTCTCTGGAGGCTTTGAAAACCTGCTTGGATGCATTCCTGTGCAAACTACCGTAGGGGATCCTGCCTTGGCAGGGAGGTTGGACTTGATGATCTTTGGAAGTCCCTTCCAACCTCTAACATTCTGTGATTCTGGCAGAGAAGAAATTTTGAACAAAGCATCAACTACAAACTGGCCTAGTTTCTTTCCCCTTCTGACTTTCAAGAATCTGTGCAGCTGCACTAAGATTACAGCAAAGAAATTCTTAGTTAAGATTTCTTCATTCTACTGTGCAACACCAAAGGCAGTTATAAATTTATAACCTGGCTAGATAACTGAACTCTCTGTCTTCTAAACACCACTGTTAGAAGAGAGGATTTGATTTTCACTATCTATTTTACTCTTTTGCACAGGATGAGTAGGAAAATCAAATTACATTCTCCAGCAGATAATCAATAAATAAATGCATGCAGATACCTCTATAGCTCTGAGATGCATACCTAGACATCTGATGCCATCCCACGTCCAGAAGAGTCGTGTATGCACCCACTAATATGGCATCAAAGTAACAAGGAATGAGGTAACGTGGGATTCTCTTCAGGTAGACAAACATGGCCTTCAACCACTTACCAACCTGGTAAGATACAATTAGAACTTGATAAACACTAGGATTCAAAACCCAGTGTTCTAAGGATCCACCTAATCAAAGTATTTGTCACAGTTTCTGCACCTTTGTTCCACTCAAGTTAGGCATCTTCAGTTACTAATAGCACCATGAATAGGCAATCATTCACGTCTAAGAAGCTGTTCCATGCTAGGCACTTGTGGTAAAACTGCTGTACCCTCCCACCTCATAATTTCCACTGAGAGAGATGAACTCTAAGAAAAGTAGTAGGGAAAATTCTGTCATTAAGTGGGCAAGAACACCATTTACCAAGAGAGATTACATTTTGTTAGCCTTGTAGGAAAGGAAAAGGAGGGAAAATACAAAAGAAAAAACCTAAATGATCACAACTCAACAGGCATCACTGTAACTCGAGCGTGGGAAGGAGGTTTATCAGTGCTCAAAAAGACATGAAGAAGAGATGAAGCTTTAGACTAGGGACAGAGAAAACACCAGAAGGCCAAGTTAAGTACAACCACTAGTGAGCATGACTGCAGATCTGGATGCAAGAGCCCTGTGAAGGACTTCCTCTAAAGCACTACTATATCCTAATTAGGTGTGCCTTAGTAGTATTCCAGCCTTCTTTAGACAGTACTTAAAAAATAATTTTAAATGGTTACTTCATTTCCATTTGGAAAAAAGTAAACAGGGAAGGATCACTGCAGGTTTTTTGTAAGAACTAACTCCCCCACACACTTTGTTTCCCTTTCGCTGTCTGTTGAGCAGGACTGAGGAGAAGGAAGAGCAACTTATTGTTTAATCTCCTGGAAGAAGTTGCCTAGACAAGAAACACCATGCAGACAGATTGAACTCCAAAATATACCACTGAAAAAGAACTAGCCTAGTAATTAAAAAAAAACAAAAACAACAAACCAACAGAGTCACCAAAGAAGATTTTACTCACTTCTGCACAGGCTCCTGCACGTGAAATCAGACGATTACTGACGTAATCAATCATCCAGTCTCCAGATCTTAAATTATCACATAGTGGGTGACCCAAGTCATTCTTTGGCCTAATGTCTGCCATCACTGACATTAACCCTGAAGATACAAACCCAACTGTATATTAGAAGACACAACATTTTCCTAATCAGGAATTAGCACTCAAGAGGAAAAGCATACTCTCAAACTAGATATGGCTACATTGCTTCTCTTGATCATAGAACCATAGAATGAACTGGGTTAGAAGGAACCTCCAAAGCTCATCCAGTCCAATCCCTCTCTGCACTCAGCAGGGACATCCTCAACTAGATCAGGTTGCCCACAGTCCTGTCTACCCTCACTTTGAACCTCCAAGGATAGGGCCCCAACTGCCTCCCTAGGCAACTTGTTACCGTGTTCCACAGGTTTGCATTTAGGCTCTCTATCACTAGCTATGAAAAAGCAAGCTAGCTCATCTGTTCTGTACAAACTGATTTAAATGTGTTCATACAATGGTCTGGGTTGGAAAGGACCTCCGAAGTTCATCCAGCCCAACTCTCTCTGCAGTCAGCAGGGGCATCCTCAACTAGATCAGACTGCCCACAGCCCTCTTGAGGCTCAGCTTGAGTATCTCTCAATCACCTCCCTGGGCAATCTGTTCCAGTGTTCCACCACCCTCACAGTAAAGAAGCTGTTCCTAACATCCAGTCTAAATCTGCTCTGCTCTAGTTTGAAGCCATTGCCCTTATCCTGTCCCTGTGAGCCTTTGCAAACAGTCTCTCTCCAGCCTTCTTCTAGCCCTGGGTATTGGACAATCTCTATTGGGTCTTCTTGGAGCCGTCTCTTCTCCAGGCTGAACACCCCCAGCTCCCTCAGCTTGTCCTCATAGCAGAGCTGTTCCAATCCCTGATTATTTTCATGGTCTCCTCTGGACCCACTTCATCAGGTCCACATTCTTCGTGTGTTGAGGGCTCCAGAGCTGGACACAGTACTCCAGCTGAGGTCTCACCAGAGCAAAGTGACAGAATCCCCTCTCTGAATCTGCTGGCAGCACTGCTTTGGATGCAGTCAGGCTGCTACACAGGCCTTCTGTGCTGCAAGCTCACACTGCCTGTTCATGCCCCGCTTCTCACCCACCAGTACCCCCAAGTCCTTCTCCTCAGGGCTGCTTTCTACCACCTCCTTCCCCAGGCTGTATTGCTAGTGAGGATTGTTCCAGCCTGGTGCAGAACCCTGCACTTGCTCTTGTTGAACCTCTGGGGTAACAACTCAATTGCAGTTTCCTCAGTGTAGATCCCAGACAGTTGTGCAAATTGCTGTGGAATCATTAGCACAGTGGAATTCATACATTCGCTAAATGATTCAACTCTCCTCCATAATCTGCTACTGTCTAGGGTTTAATTACTTTGAATTTCCATTGGAGGTTTACTTTTTTTTTAAAAAGCAAGGGTATTGGTTTTAAAACAGCAGCCCAGAGTACTGAGAAGGCTGCTGTTTTTTTTGATGAAATTCAACAAGGGCAAGTGCAGAGTCCTGCACCTGGGAAAGAACAACCCCATGGATCAGTGTAGGTTGGGGACTGACCTGATGGAGAGCAGTGAAGGGGAAAAGTACTTGGAGGTCCCAGTGGATGGAGGCTGACCATGAGCCAGCAATGTGGTCTGGTGACAAAGAAGGCCAATGCCAGCCTGGGGTGGATTATGAGGCCTGTGGTTAGTAGGTCAAGAGAAGTTCTACTCCCCCTCTACTCTGCCCTGCTTAGGCCGCATCTTGAATATTGTGTCCAGGTCTGGGCTATTCAGTTCAAGAAGGACTTCAGGGAACTGCTTGAGAGAGTCCAGCACAGAGCCACACAAATTATGAGAAGAATGGACATCTTCCTTACCAGGAGAGCCTGAGGGAGCTGGGGCTCTTTAGCTTGGAGAAGAGGAGCCTGAAGGATGACCTCATTCTTGGTTATAAAGATGTAAAAGTGAGTGTCAGGAGGATGGAGTCAGGCTCTGCTGCATAATACCCAATGACAAGACAAGGGGCAATGGTGGACATTGAGGTATAGGAAGTTCCATGGAAACATGAGCAGGATTTTTTCCCTGTGAGGGTGACAGAGCCCTGGAACAGGCTGCCCAGAGGGGTTGTGGAGTCTCTCTCTCTGCAGATATTCAAGAGCTGCCTGGATGTGTTCCCCTGCGATCTGCTCAAGGTGATCCTGCTCTGGCATGGGGGTTGGACTGGATGAGCTCTTGAGGTCACTCCCAACCCCTAATCTAACGTTCTGTGATTGATTCCTGGTTACAACCAGTGATTAGTAGCACAATCAAACAGAAAGAACTTCCTGGGGTTTATCCAAAACACGGCACTAGTCTTAAACCAGCCCTAAGGTATGATCTAGATTGTGCAGCTCTGTTTTGATTTTTCCTTTGATAGAACGAAAAAATAAATGCCCCAGCTGTTACCTTGGAGGCCTGCATACTTCAGTGGTGACCAGTTAGGTATGTTGTAACAACCTCCACCATCTTCTTGTTCTTCTGCCTCACATCTATACAGTACTTGATTTAGGTCAGCCAAAGTTAGTTTAGATGCAATGCTAAAATAAAGAAAAAAGTGGAGAAAAAAAAAACCTCAAACCCCAAAAGCAACATTAGTAGGGAAATGGAGAAAGGCTTTCACAGTCAACACTAGACTCAGACTAGTATTAAAATTATTAAATATAAACAACTCTCACCAATTAATCTTGGAAGTTAAGAGTTTGGTTTTCCAGATGTCCCAAGCCCCTCTGCTTAGATGTTTTGGCATTTATTTAGAAACACAGCACTGAGCACAAACCCCAAACCCAACACTGACAAACACTCCATGTTACTAAGTTGACTTTAAGGAGCAATTACACATAACAGGAACAGAACAGCCTGGGAAGACTTTAGGTATTAACCCTGGTTAGTATTATACATATAAAAAGAGTATCTCAAAGCTTTTATTGCACTCTGACAACCCAAATCCATTTATACCAACAAAAAGCCAAAACAATCCAAACCAAAATTATCACTCCAAGTCTACAAAGCTGTTCCTTGCTCCCACTGTAGCTCTCTTGTTTCAGAAACTTAAAAAACACTCACGAAGAAAACAGTGTTTTTAATACAGGTGCTGAATGGTCATCAGGAAGACTTCCGGATTTGAAATGAGGGCTGAACTGGATCAAGTGATTGCGGAGTACACCAACAGCTTCCTGAGCCTTTGGGTCGAGACTAACCCTGTGAACAAGGATGCATAACATAGAAAGATGTCTTGGTATAAGAAGTGAAAACAGATGCTCTTTACACCTCCTGAGAGTAGTAAAGTAAATGGATTGGAGAGAATTAGAAGTTTAAATGGAAGAATTAATCATAACTACATATAACAGTACAAAGCACATAAAACTCACAAAATTCATAGTCTACCTCGGCCATGGTTCTCCAAAAAACCTCCTTAGCCCAAAGCTTTCAAAAATCTTCACCAAAGCAGCCCAAAAACCCAGGCCACAAACAACCCCCTCCTCTATCTTGCCTCTCTGCCTCCCCCATACTTGAGTAACACAGCTGCAAATTCTGCTTGCCAGCTCCAGTGCCAGCCAGGCTGCTCCAGGTCCCAGTTGGCAGCATTGTCGAGGCTGACTCAGGCCTCACTCTCCTACACCAAACCTGAGATAAAGGTCTGAGCTCCCTCCCTGAATCAGAGAGGGAAGGAAGAGGGGAAAAAACGACAGAAATGTCCATTTTTATAGAGACGCAGGGCTTATGAGAATGAAATAATAGTCATAGAATCAGTCAGGTTTGGAAGGGACCACAAAGATCATGCAGTTTCAACACCCCTACCATGGGAAGGGACACCTCATGCTGGATCAGGCTCTGTAAAGCCTCATGCAGCCTGGCCTTAAACACCTCCAGGGACAGGGTTTCCACCGCCTCCCTGTGAAACCGCTTCCAGGGTCTCACCACCCTCATGCCGAAGAACTTCTTCAGACATCCAGTCTGAATCTACCCATTTCTAGCTTGGTTCCACTCCCTCCAGTCCTATCACAACCTGTCATCCCCAAAAGTCCCTCCCGAGCTTTCTTGTAGGCCTCTTTAAGATATTGGAAGGTCACAATAAGGTCACTTTGGAGCCTTCTCCTCTCCAGACAGAGCAACCCCAACTCCCTCAGTCTGTCCTCGTAGCAGAGCAGCTCCAGCCCTCTGCTCATCCTTGTGACTCTTCTCTGGACATGCTCCAGCACCTCCATATCCCTCTTTTAATAGGGGCTCCAGACCCAGACGCAGTACACCGGGTGGGGTCGGGGTCTCACTAGTGTGGTGAATTACACTTTCCGGTGTCCAAGCCCTGGATTTACCTAGCCCTTTCTGGAGGACCTTAAGAAACTCTGTGGTGTTCTTAAAGACCCACGACAGAAGGTAACAGCTACAGTAACTACTCTTAGGTTTTAAAATAAAGAATCCTGTAATTCTATTTTAATTAATGCAAACATTCAGCAATTACAGTAACATACCTGAATACTATTACGCTTCCTGGTGTTAATCTTTCAAATTCTATTTCTTGAACAAATTCATTTGGCCCTTTTATGGCAGTTCCAGCTTGCTTTATGATTTTACTGTCTTTAACCTTGGGGAAGAAAAACACATTTGCAACTGAAATTCAGTGCTGTCTTTCTGTCATGGAAGGCCAATATAGGCCTAATACATGTTCTGGCTTGCCCAGGCATGATCCCAGGGTCCCCTCTGCTTAAGAGGGGGGTGCAGAGCAAGGGAGAGAAGACAAAGGCTTGGAGATACCCAGTCTGAGGGGCCAAGACTTGCCCAGACTTGTTCTGCCTTGCAGTGGTAAACGAGATGCATATACATTTGTTCAGACATGGCCTGTGTTTTCCAAAATAAGGGAAAGCAAACTCCTGACTTCACCTAATATGGTCAGTTTTGCAAAGTGCCATTCTGATTGGTGAATCTCTGGGACCAAAGAAGCCATTACACTCGGGCAAACTGCTGTAAACAACACGTTCTCCTTGCTCTGCCTCATGCTCTCTGCCTCAACGTGCTTTTGCCTTGTTGTGTTCTGCTCTGCCTTATGCTCCAGTTCAGCTTTGACATGTTACAAGCTTAGGTGTTTGAGCCTCTTCACCTGCTGTGCCTCAAGTTTACCAGGAGGAGGCAGTAAGTGCCCTCACACCCTGGCAAGAATAAGGCACCCGTAAGACATTGTGTCTGCCTATACACTGTCTGGCCTGGAAGGAGTCAAGGTGAGCCTTGAGGGAAAACTCCAAAAGCCTCTAACAGCTTTCAAACCAGCGAGAGCAACTCAGATTCTGAGTGTTTGGGTACTGTCTGAGACTATAATGCAGCCCCAGAAATCAGGAGGTACAGTTTTGCGAGTAAATATTCTAAAAAGCCTCTTTGTAATTAAAGTTACTCTATTGTGCCTTCTGCCTTAGCAAAAAGGAGCCTCTCGGGTCCCCCCTCTAGAGAGCAAGTGGCACATAAACTGCAGGATTCCCTTTCCAACTGCTTAAATTGTTTGCATTTCTGGTTTTCCTTGATTGTTGTAAATTGCCTGTTTCCCTGTGTGTAAACACCCAACTGTGCGTTTGAACCTTGGAAATAAGTTTTCTAGCAAGACTTAATATTAAAAACCTGATTTTCACTGTTGTTTATAATTTTCACCTCAATATCAAAATTAAAAATCAGCATTAATTTTGCACAACTCAATAACACTTTCTGACACAAACCATCCTAAACCCCAAAATACTGCATTGTGACAGTGGGTGAAGAAAGCTAATTTACCTGGATATGCTCTCTGAGTTCCACTGTGAAATTAGGCAACCCATTTATAAAGCGTTGATCTTTTTCGTAAGGCTTAGCTTTTCTCTCAACGGTCCTAGCCTCAAGTACTACTTCTTCTATTTTTCCTAAGAAAAGTTAAATCATGTTGCAGCTGTTAAGATACTTCAAATGAAAACTTATTAGTTGGAAAACACAAAGCAAAAAGTAAAATTATAAACCGAAACGCTCAAAACAAATCTCTCACTGTACAGCTGAAGAACAAGCACAGGTGGCAAAGTATGTGGGAAGCTCTCTTAAATGTCTTATCTCCTTGGCTCTATTGTATGCAAAACTGCAATTCTGTTATTTTATTAAAAAATAACCATAAAAATTAGTCAACAATTAGTGAAATACAGCATAAAATCACAGAATTGTCATGTCTGGAAGGGACCTCAAAGAAAAGCCAGTTCCAACACTGCTGCCATAGGTAGGGACACTTCCCTCTAGATCAGGTCGTTTAAGGTCTCATCCAGCCTGGCCTTAAAAACCTCCAGGGATGAAGCTTCCATCACCTGCCGGGAAACCTGTGCCAGTGTCTCACCACCCTCATGGTGAAGAACTTCTTCCTAACATCCAATCTGAATCTATCCACTTCTAGTTTCCCCAAGAAAGCTGATGACAGACTTTTTAGGGTGTCAGGCAGTGATAGGACCGGGGGGAATGGATCCAAGCTAGCGGAAGACAGATTGAGATTAGACATTAGGAAGAAGTTCTCTGTTGCTCTTGAACCGGGGAGCCCAAATTGGATGCGATATTCCAGAGGGGCGTCATCAGGACAGAGCAGAGTGGGAGGAGAAGCTCCCTTCATCTGCTGGACACACTCTTAATGCCCAGGACATCATTGGCATTCTTGGATAGCAGGGCACATTGGTGTCCCATGGACAGCTTCTTGTCCACCAGCACTCCCAGGTCCTTTTCCACAGGGCTGCTCTTCAGCAGATCACCTCCCAGTTTGTACTGGTGCAGAGTATTGTTCCTCTCCAGCTGCAGGACTCTGCACTTATTCTTGTTGAACCTCATTAGGTTCCTCTCTGCCCAGCTCTCCGTCTGTCCAAGTCTCTTCGAATGGCTGCACAACCTTCGGGTGTTTCAGCCAAGTGTCTCAGTCTGGTATCAACATCAGACTTGCTGAGCAGACTCTATCTGTCCCCTTTAGCCTTCTTCTCCCAGTACAAAACATATAATAAACAGCAAGTTTATTATATGTAATACAGGTAATCATCTTCCCATTACCTGTTTCTTACCAGTTCACAAACAAGATCATTAAAAACCCCACAGCCTTCTGGGAAGCTTCTAGCATGAGGTATCCTCAATATGTGTGCCTCTGAAAATCCTAAGCACGGTAGGTTTGGTGCTGTTTCTTTAACCACTTTTGGTGCAAGCATGGTAGTAAAACTTAACAGGGGTATTATATACTGAAAATTCTTGCACTGATTCCCTTGTGTTTGGAGTTAAAAAGTCTGTATTTGGAATACCTTTGATTTTTTTTTTTTTTGTACCTGCCATTTCTTGAAAAGAAATCTGATTACCTGGGATACACATTTCAGGTACTTCTTGACTGTAGAAGGAAGTTTTAGGATCCCTGAAGGCAGTTCGACTCACAGCCACAACAGACTGGTGTGTGTTAGGGCAGTGTCTTGTCACAGCCACTATGTCTTCGTCAACTTGATCCACGTACACCTAGAAAAGGCAAACATTGCAACTGGGCTCGCTCAGAATACAGAACATGCAGAAACCACATCGTTACTCTCGCTTCTTGCCTGATTAAAGCCTTTAGCCCCCAGCTCTTGATGCAGCCTGTTTATGGCCAGCCTTCCTGCTAGAATTCCCGTTTGGAAATTAACTTCACCAGAAGACAGATGTGCTGCTGGATTCCATTTTGAATAAAACCTTTCTTCAGATACCACTGAGATCTGTAAAGCAATTACAGTTTAAGCAAATATTAACTCTCTGAAAAACAAACAAACAACAAAACACACCACAGTAGGAGGTCACAACTACATGAGAACTAATTTTTCACATGACATTGGACAATCTCAAAGCAATGCCTGCCAGAAACTACTTGGAATGTCATATAAACAACATTAAAATGTGTCATACAGCATCACAGAATGACAGGGGTTAGAAAAGACCTCTAGGTGCAGGCTGCCCGGGATGACTTGTCCAGGCAAGTTTGGACTCTCTTACAGAATGTCAGAGGCTGGAAGTGATCTCTAAATCTCATCCAGTCCAACCCCTCTGCCACAGCAGGATCACCTACACCAGATCACACAGGAACACATCCAGGTAGGTATTGAATGTCTTCAGAGAGGGAGACTCCACAACCCACTTGGGGCAGCCTATTCCAGGGCTTTGTCACCCTTACAGGGAAAACATTTTTCCTCATGTTTCCATGGAACTTCCTATGCCTCAGCTTCCACCATTGCCCCCTGTCCTGTCATTTGGCATCACCCAACAGAGCCTGACTCCATCCTCTTGGCACCCACATTTACATCTTTATAATGAGGAATGAGGTCACCCCTCAGGGTCCTCCTCTCCAAGCAGCAGAGCCGCAGCTCCCTCAGGCTCTCCGCATAAGGAAGATGTTCCACTGGCTTCTGCATTTGTGCGAGTCTACGCTGGACTCACAAGTAGAAAAAAAAAAGACTCCACAGCCTCTATGGGTAGCCTGTTCCAGTGCTGTGTTACCTTTAATGTTTTTCCTCATATTGAGACACAACTCACTGTGTTCCAGTTTGTGTCTGCTGCTCCTCATCCTACTGAAAGGCACTACTGAAAAGAGCCTGGCCTCACCCTCTTGACACCCACCCTTTCAATACCAAGATTCCCTTTCTGCAGGCTTAACAGCCACAGATCTTTCAGCCCTTCCTCCTAAGAGATATGCTTCAGCCCTTATTTGACCAAGGACAAGGGTGGTTAGGGGACTTAAGCACCCACCCTGTGAAGAGACACTGAGAGCCTTGGGACTGTTTAGGCTAGAGAAGACAGAGAGGATCTGATCAATGTCTATCAATATCTCAGGGTTGGGTGTCAAGTGGATGGGGCCAATCTCTTTTCAGTAGTGTGCAGTAACAGGACAAGGAATAATGCACATAAACTTGAACATAAGAAGTTTCACTGCAACATTGAGTGTGAGGGTGATGGAGCACCAGAACAGGCTGTCCAGAGTGGTTATGAAGTCTCCTTTTCTGAAACCTTTCCAGACCTGTCTGGATGTGTTCCTGTGCAACCTGCACTAGATTCTCTGGTCCTGCTCTGGCAGAGGGCTTGGACTGGAAGATCTCCAGAAGTCCCTTCCAACCCCTAACATCCTGTGAGCCTGTGATCTGCCCAGATGGCATGCAGCACCCATGTGTCATACCTTTGATTTGCAGTCATCCAATCAGCAATGACAATTCTGTCCTAGAAGAAGAATAAAGTTCACATTTTCTAAATTAACTTCGAAATTGAGTGGTAGACATACCTGGTGTGGCACTAGTTCATCGTAGCCTTTGGTGCTCCCTGTAGCACAGCATGCCATGGAAACGATCATTGCACTAGGCAGAGCATCATACGCAGAGCGGTGCTACGTTAAAAACCAAACATGTAACAGACAGTGAGACCAAGATGTAAATCAGCCCTCCCAATACAGCATACAGAAGACAGATTCAGTTTAACAGAGGAGTTACTAATCACATGATCAGAGTTTTTTCAACTGCAACAGAATTACTTAAAATTTACTACAAATGCAGCAACCAAAGCAACTTAAGAGAAATCCTCAAAAGTACACCAATGCCTACCGCTCACTCTCATTCTCTCCTGTACAACAGGAGCTTAGGAGAACAAGTTCACAAGCAGAGACAGAACTACTTGGTAGTAGCTGGAATGACAGTATCCAACCAGCTCGTTAGTAGCTTCATATACCTTTTTCCCCTTGGAAGACAAACTCTTCAACACCAGAGGAAGCTGTTATACAATTTTATTATCTGAATGAAATCTTGAAGATCTGAAACACTTTTTTTCTGACTATTTCTCAAAAAAGCAAAACAAAAAAGCCAGCCCCATATAGACTGCAACTAGCCCTCCCGTGTTTCAGCATTATCAATTCAGAAAACCTTAAACGCAAACTTCGGTTTTCTGCTCAGGAGCATACCTGAATTGGACATTCATTATCATGTGTAATATCCATGAAGAGAGCATGAGCGATCGCTGGCATCAAAGGTCTCAAACGTGGCTGAACAAAAGAGCCAACGGGCTCCCCACCAAAACGATAAACCAGCCTTCCCTCCTCGTGGCTGTTGTAAGCAGTCATTGCCTCTAAAGAACAACATAGGTAAGCGTTTGCATAAGAATACCAGAGAGTACCGCAAGCACAGAGACATCAACGCAGCCTTTTACAGTTGTTATTCTTGTGTCTTCAACAATTAAAAACAAAGTAGAAACTGCAAAAGCATTTATAACTGTATTCTCCAGTGTGGACACACGACCTTGTGAGGATTCCATTTACTATAAAACATAAAGGTAGAAGAGGAAAAAGAAGTGGATAAATAAGCAGAGACTTGAAACTATTTCTCACGTGCTTTGTGAAATTCATGCAACAAAAACCGGATATGATGCAGCACTTGCATAGCAGAACTGTGCCACAACTTCTTTTTCTATTGCTAGAACAAGAGTGAAATATTTAGCCTTCCACAAACTAATACAGGATGTTTCCTTGTTGTTTGCTTGTGTTTTGTTTTTTTTTTTTTTTTAACAGCTAGTACTGTACTTTTGCTCAGTATCCAAAAAGTCACAACATAAAACCTGTACTTTCAACTTCATACTCCGTGTAATCAGAAGTGCATCATCCAGAAGCAACCTTTTCCTTGGAAAAAGCACATCACCTATCATGTGGAAAGAGACCACACATACAACAAGCCTACCTCTTATTAAGGAGCTAATGCCCAGCCTGTTCACAAAGATATTGTCCAGCTCCTCATTTCCTGTGAACAGCTCAGCCACTACATACAAATCGGCTCGCAATTTTCTAGCTGTGTCCAGCATGTACTGCAAAAAGCACAGCCAAAAAAGCCACAGAAAGGGGAAAAGTAGATACAAAAAAGGACAAGTTTCAAAGCTAGGCAGGGATTGGACAACAGGAAAACGCCATGCAGCAAAGATAATCAGAATGCCAAAATGAAGGAACAAATAAAGTGGTTACATGGAAGAGGACACATAAGTGTAAATAAGAATCAGCACACAACGCAGGAGAAGTTAAACAGAACATGAAGAAGAAAAGGTAATTGCATAAGCAAAGAACACGAATATGCGAGAAAATAGGAATGTGCAGGAAATATGCAGGAAAATAGGAAAAAATAAAGCATACCAATGTTAGTTCCATATTAAAAACTCCAAACCATACACAACCACCCTAGGTAGTTCTCAAGTGCTTATTGTACCTCTAATCAGGCTGGTAATTCCCAAGCGGTTGACAAAAATATTGTCAAGGTACTCACTGCCCGTGAAGAGTTCAGCTACCACATACAGATTAGGTCTGACTGACCTGGCTGTTGCTAGCATCTCCTATAGAGCATAACACATTTTTTAATGCAAGGCATCCATTGTCAGCTGTGTATGTGCAATCATTAACACAAATGCTAACCAAACAGAAATGAGTCCCTCAAGGAACAGTACTGAGGCAAATCTGGTTCAACATCTTTGTTGGTGTCATGGACAGTGTGATTGAGGCACCCTCAGCAAGTTCACCAGTGACACCATGCTGTGTGGTGCAGCTGACAAGCTGGAGAGAAGGGATCCATCCAGGGGCACCTAGACAGGCTGGAGAGGTGGGCCTATGCCAGGATCATGAGGTTCAACAAGACTAACTGTAGGGTCCTGCATCTAGGTCAGGGCAATCCCAAGTATTAATATAGGCTGAGCAGTAACTGACTTGAAAGAAGCCCTGGGGAGAGGAATGTGGGGGTGCTGGTGGAGGAGAAGCTCAACATGAGCTGCCAGTGTGCACTTGCAGCCCAGAGAGCCAACCAGATCCTGGGCTGCATCAAGAGAAGTGTGGACAGCAGGTCAAAGGAAGGGATTCTGCCCCTCTGCACTACTCTGAGACCCCACCTGGAGTACTGTGTCCAGTTCTGGAGCCGCTGTTACAGAAAGGATTATGGATGTGCTGGGGTGTGTATAGAGAAGGGCCACGAGGATGAGCAGAGGGCTGGAAATTCTATGAGGACAGACTGAAAGAGTGGGGGCTGTTCAGTATGGAGAAGGCTGAGACCTTCTTGTGGCCTTCCAGTATCTGAAGGGAGCTACCAGAAAGGTGGTAAGGAACTTTTTAGGGTGTCAGGTGATGATAGTACTGGGAGATGGAGCAAAACTAGAAGTGGGTAGATTCAGATTGGATGTTAGGAAGAAGTTCTTCAGCATGAGGGTGGTGAGACACTGACACAGGTTGCCCGGGGAGGTGGTAGGAGCTCCACCCCTGGGGGTCTTTAATGCCAGACTGGATGTGGCTGTGGGCAACCTGATCTAGTGTGAAGTGTCCTTGCCTATGGCAGAGGGGTTGGAACTAGATGATCTTTGAGGTCTCTTTTAGCCTTGACAATTCTGTGTTCACATATGCAGCTCATGAAAAGATCATCAATAACAGGTAAGATTCATAAATGCATGTTTATATTTTACAGAGCTATTTATGGACTGAGTAACCCTAGGAAATTCTCTGATTACCTGAAGCTAAATGCAACTTTGTTTTTAAACAAGCTCTTACCTCAAAACGCAAGAACAAGGTTTGCATTAAAAAAATGTCATCTGTTAAGGTAAGTAAATTGAGGAAGACTTGAGTTTAAGTCTTTGAAGTTACCATTCCAAAAATAGTACCAATAAATGAAAGAATGGCAGAAGTTTTGAACTGGCTGCATTTAAGAGTCACTTACAACTTCTAGTGGGCAAATCAACTTGTTCTAGATAGCTCTTCACAGATTAACATCAGCTCTGTAACTACATTAAGATTTAGCACTAACAAGCTGCACTAATCAAGACAAATTTACTAGGCAAGTACCTGCCTAGTAATCCATTCTGGATATAGTGAAGCCTAAGAGGCTCTAATCTCAGCAGTAAACCTGCCACACAGAACTTTTCACAGGTTTTCTTTACAAACTTTCAAATTCTGGGAAACAAACCATTCCCTGTTAGACTCTACAATAGCAAAATGCACATGGCAAAAAGACACTGAAGTCTTTCAACCAAGTCTTGGCAATGACCTCAACTAAAACAGACATAATGAGTGCTGGCACTCACTGTACTAAATCCACAACTACATGAGAAAAAAAAGTTAGCCAGGTCTATTTGCATCTGCAGTATTTCAGCTAAAGTAGAGAATTAAAAGATACGATAGCTACAGTACTCTATTTAAAGCAGCTGAAACCACACCTAAACACGAACAGCCAAGAAATCTTACTGGACTATGAGGAAGGTTTGTTCACACCTGAACTCTGCCATGCCAATTCTGCAGATTACAGAATCACAGAATTATCGAGGCTAGAACAGACCTCTGAGATGATCCATGTCCAGCCTAAGACCTAACACCATCACACTGACCAGACCGTGGCAACAAGTGCCACATCCAAGCTTTCCTTAAACACTTCTAAGAATGGCAACTCCACCACCTCCCAGGGCAGTCCATTCCAGTGTCTAATTCCCCTTTCCCTCAGGAAGTGCTTCCTAACATCCAACCTAAACCTCCCCTGGTGCAGCTTCAGGCCTTGCCCTCTCCTCTTGTCACAAGTCGCCTGGGAGAAGAGCCCAACCCCCACTTCAATACACATTCCCTTCAAGTAGTTGTAGAGTGTGATAAGGTCCCTCCTGAGTCTCCTCTTCTCTAGGCTGAACACTCCCATCTCTCTCAGCCTTGCCTTATCAGACTTCTGCAGCTAAGATTTCTATAGCAAGAGCAGAGGACTAACTTCACAGATCAAAGTGGCTTTATAGCAGTCATGGCTGATTTTGCGTACCTCAGCTACATGAATAGGTGTCGAGTGACAGTTGTCAAGACGAACGCCATGGAAGTATCTGGCAGTGATTTCAGTGTACTTTTTCATGTGTTCCCAGAGGTAGGGGCAGTCTTCAGGTTTGTTACCATAACGCAGTTTCACACTGTCTCCCCAACAAATAAGCTCTCTTCTCAAGTAAACATTTGAACCTGTAAAGGAAACAAAGTTACTATAGTCTCTGCATGCGTGTGTGTATGTGTATACACACAAACATATATATAGATGTAAACTCCAGCACAGGAAGTTCCACCTCAACATGAGGAAGAGCTTCTTGACTGTAAAGGTGACTGCCCTAGTCTAGTGAGGCCCCACTTGGAATACTGCATCCAGTTCTGGGCTCCCCAGATCAAGAGCGACAGGGATCTACGGGAGAGAGTCAGGCCTGATGAAGACAGGTTGAGAGCCCTGGGGCTGGGTAGTCTGGAGAGGAGAAGGCTGAAAGGAGATCTGAGCAATGTCTGTAAATAGCTGAGGGCTGGGGGTCAGGAGGGAAGGGACAGGAACAGTCTATGCTCACTTGTGCCCTGGCATAGGACAAGGGATGGAAACTGCAGCATATGAAGGTCCACCCTCAACATGAGGAAGAACTTCTTGACTGTAAGAGTGACAGAGCCTTTCCAGTCCTGTCTCGATGTGTTCCTGTGCAACCTGCACTAAATTCTTTTGTCCTGTTCTGGCAGGGAAGTTGAGACTGAAAGCTCTCCAAAGATCCTTTCCAACCCCTAACATTATATGATATATATATATAGCTCATAAACATGCACCAAAAAGAAATGTAGTATTTCTTCTGTTGCTGAAGCATAAAAGACTGCAGTGAAGAGTAGAAACTCTAGCAATAATGACATTAAAAATATATATGCCTACACTGATGTCGAATTCCAGACTGCTTAAAAGAGAATATTCAACTTTTATAGTGATATTGAAATAATTATTCAGATTAAAGAATGAAACGGGATTTGATTTCAAAGTAGTAGAAAAACTGTAGTGGAGAGAAAAATAACTATAATAATAAAACAACAACAAAGAAGAAAAGAAAAAAGCAGCAAACAAGTGAACAGAATCAGTAGTTTGATTACACTGGCCAAATGAAAAAAAAACCACCTCATTTCATTACCACAAATAAAATGCCACAGCCACAATTTAAAATCTGATCTGTTAACAGCAGGCTGGGATGCTGTAAGGCAAAGTGTCAAAGTGCTTGGGCAGGCAGGTCACTGAAATGGGTAAAGTCTCTAAATAATTTCAGTGTGCATGAAAATGCTTATCCTCCATCTAGTCTAGTCTCACATACTGGTTTCTGCCTTTTACTTGAAATAATCAATAAACCCCAAAATCTTTAAATCCAGAGTTCAGCTGTGAAACACTGCATGGAATATACTGACTTTTAGCTGTGACAGACTTAAATGATCAGACATTTCCAAAAAAGAACTCACTTCTGTTCTGTAGCAATAATGCATTTGGCAAGGGCAGGAATATAGTTTAAAACCAGAAAAAACTCATCCACCAAAACTCCACAGTATTTGCAAAACTCACAGAACTGTACGCAATCAAGACCCCAAATAAGAGAAATGCAATCATCTCTGAGCCATCAGTCTTCTGAAAGTCTATTTATTTTAGCCAAACCTGATCAAAGCATGAACAGGGTCAGCACCACTCAAGATTAGTAACACTTAGCTACTCCACTGACTTTTGCTACTGCTAGCCAAGCTATGATGATGCATCACCACTATCATTTTAGTGGTTGAACTTTCGTGCTGGTTTGAGGCTAACTGGAATATTTTCATGAGAAAAAACAGATCATTGGTTGTGAAAAGAAAACAATGATGGCTGTATCATTCATTAGTTTGCTGAGAGGGATAAAAAGTCAAAATACAAACAATCTGCCTTCACTTTCTCTGCTCTGTGTTGCTGGATCTAATCGCTCCGGTCTGCCACACTGCTCCCTTTCGCTCCTCCTTTGATCTGCTCTAATATCTCTTCTCTGATATCAGCTAACAATTAACACCTAAGCTTTGCTGGCTTTTGGTTTTGTCTGCCTGTCTGAGATAGAGAGGGAGAAAAGGGGTAAGGTAGGGTAGCTTTGAGCCCTTCTGGGCAGTTTCCTTGTCTGGGAGGGAGTTTAGATTTCGGTATTATTTAATTTGCATATAGTTGTAAACACTTGTATGTACTACATGCACTCATAAATTTTGCCATGCTGTAAATATAGCTTCATCCTACTTTCAAGCCGTCTGAGCTGGTCTGGTGAATTTCAAATAGTGGGGGAGGAGGAAAGTTCCTAACCCAAGTCAACCTTGAGTAAGGAAACTTATTCAGCTGAGAAGTAATCCTGCTTTAGCAAAGAGACTATTTCAGACAGACTAATTTCCAAGGCTTACATTAATAAGGAGCTAAGTGATTTGGCCTACACTAGCAAAAGAAAACGAGAGTATGCAGGTAGTAAGTGAAGCACAGGGGCTGTAAATCACCACTACTCCCAGATATATTGACTGAAGCACAGCCTAGCTTTTATCTTCACTAGTGGCAACATAGCTACATGAAGAGAAAAACTGTCCTCTTTGGAAGATCACAGTGAATATGCTACAGGCCATTTATGGAACTGCCTGCTTTTGTTTTGAATTTCCTATAATTGTGCCCTTAGGTATCATCTTTTCACACTGTGTTCTTATTTGAAATAATGTGTGGAATACAACAAGGTACAACACAAGCATAAAACACTGAAAAAGATGTAGATGAGCCAAGAGAGAAAACTCACTAATGGAAGTCAGGCATTCTAACTAAAGCCAGTTACTGAAGGAAGTGCAAGTGTCTGCCCAGAAGAAAGGGCAATTAATTATCTGAAAGGCAAACAAAATACATCCTTGAAGCACACATTATTTTCATCCTTGCAAAGGAGAAAAAAAAAAGGAGTACACAGAAAGCAGCAAAGAGACTGTAGACTGTAGTGTAGAAATGAGGTGTCAGCTAACCCCAGATCACTTTGGAGGATCAATCAGATCAGATTGCAAAGCAGACTCAAACTCTCAGAGGTTTTAAATTAAAGTTTAACTGGCCTTTGTCTGACTCCATTTACTAAGTGAACGACTACTCTGAAAACAAACATTGTAAACCTTGCTTTTACGGGACACCAGTGTAGCCCTCAAAGGAATTCGAGGACAGTATCTCAGGGTGTGGTGATTTAATATCCTATCTCACCTTCACAAATAATCTGCATACTTCATTTGCATTAACTGGGTCATCTCTTGATTGCCTGTCACTCACTGGACTTCCTTTGCTAGGAAGGCTGGACTAGCTGATTTTTCAAGGTCCCTCTTCCAGCCTCTAACATTCTGTGTTTCTGTGGCTTTTCAAGGATCCAGTTTCTGCTCACTAAGGCAGTAAACTACTATTCAACTTTTTATTGTGTTAGTTTTCTGGCACTGTCATTGTCTTATGGAACTGCCAGCAAGCAGTAGTGTTGGAACAAAGAAACAACAAAGACCATGACAAAAGTGAGGAGGCAGGACTTCCCTGTTTCAGTGGCAGAAAGCTGGTAATTCCCCTGCAAAGCTGTACCTCTAACTCCAGCCCTTACAGCTGATCTGTATACTACATTGGAAATAAAAACCTGCTATAAAGCATTTGCTATTCTGTAGCTTCATAGGAACACAACTGGAATAAAGACAGACAAACCAAAATCCTTTTTGCTTTGGTTAGAATATCAGAAGATTTATAAAATGATTCAAAGTTTCTACAAACCTGGTTCCGCAAAGTTTCTGAGAGGATCATCTCCCATAACCCAGCCATTGTGAGCCATGAAGTAACAAGCTTTATCTGGCTGATGTATCATAGTTTCTTCTTCCTCCACAGTCAACTCTTTGAACGGGTAAGTAAAATACCTATGGTACAGACAGACAATTACGTTTTTAAAAAAGCCTACATAAGGTAATCAAAGCTCAAATTCTTTGTCTTTGAAATAAAAGTATCTGCCATGAACTGCTTTGTAGATAAAATAGATGGAAAAAAAACAACAAAAAAACCCAAACAGCTGCTCGACTACAAATGACAGGGAGTTTTCTATTTCGTAGCATGCCTTGAAGGAGGAAGAAGAGGTGTTGCCACTCCCTTGGTGTTAGCTGGTCACATAAGATTAAGGCTCTTAGCTCTTCAGATACATCAGCAGCATCAACTACACCAAAGCTGGAAGGCGAATGCTTCACTTTCCTAGTTCCACCCACATGTGCAATGTATTCTGTGTAAAGTTTCAGCGTGCTCAGAGCCTTGTTTCACCCTCTCTGGTCACATCTGCCTGTTAAACAGCTAGCACTGCTGCATAAAAAACAGCCAGGTCATCAAAAGGCATTTGTCCACAAGGAAGAAAACAGACTCTTGTGTGCTTGCTACTTTGAGGCTAGTTGGAGTATTTTAATGAGAGAAATTACATCACTGGTTGTGAAAAGAAAATAATGATGACAGGGATCCACTGAAGAGGATCCAGTGGAGGGCTATGAGGATGATTATGGGATTGGATCACTGCCCGATGAGGAGAGGCTGAGGCTGTTTAGTCTGGAGAAGACTGAGAGGAGATTTAACAAATGTCTACAAATATATGAGGGCTGAGGGTCAGGATGGCAGGGGGACAGACTCTGCTCACTTGCTTCCTGTGATAGGACAAGGAACAATGGATTGAAGTTGCAGCACAAGAAGTTCCACCTCTTGTGGGACAGAAATAGGGGTAAATTTGAGCCCTTCTGTGTAGTTTTCTTTGCCCAGGATGGAGTTTGGATTTCTGTATTATTTCTAACTTGTATATAATTGTAAATACTGTGTATATATGCTTGTAAATTTTGTCATGCTGTAAATATAGCTTCGTCTTA
This sequence comes from Tricholaema leucomelas, assembly GCA_013400475.1. Taxonomy (NCBI): domain Eukaryota; kingdom Metazoa; phylum Chordata; class Aves; order Piciformes; family Lybiidae; genus Tricholaema lacrymosa; species Tricholaema leucomelas. The sequence goes on along the minus strand of WAAF01013764.1, from coordinate 66,384 downwards.
CTGCCAAGCCATCTGAGTTAGGCTGGCAAATTTCAAACTGTGGGGAGGGAAAGTTCCTAATCCACCACACCTTGCACACATAGAAGCACACTTTTAATGAACTTTGAACTTCCCTTGGATAGGTTCCAATACTTTTGAAATAAAGCAAAAAAAATACCTGGTAACTAAAGGGTCTTTTCTAGTGATAGGACCCAGCTTAGGACCATGACCAGCCAGTCGTTCATAAACCACGGTCCCCACGAGACAATTGACAGCCTAGAAGAAATTAAATTATGCATTATTGAAATGCCTGTGTTTATTTGCTATTTTAAGCAACTCAGCACTAAAACACAGTGATTAGTAAGACCTGCTCTTGATGGTGATTAGTTTGTCTGTACTGTTCGGCATTCAGTTCCTCAATCCTCTTGCGAAACCAGTTACAGCACTCTTCAATTGCTGCTGGTCCATTGCTTATTGAAGGAGGGAAAAAGCAGAGAAAATTTAATTGCTCTTTAAAACACACAGCATGCATAACTGAAAGGAATGGAAAAACACCTATTTCTCATTACTGAAAAGAAATTTGGGGTTGCAAGTTTATTCTTATTTGTGATATTTGGGGCTTTTTAGTCTAGAGAGAGGAGGAGACAGAAGAACTAGTAAATGTATACAAACATCTGAAGGCTGACAGTCGGGTAGGAAGGGACAGGGACAGCCTCTGTGCACTAGTGGGATAGGACAAGGGGTAATGGATATAAAAAAACGCAGCACAGGAAGTTCCACCTCAACATGAGAAAGAAATTCTTGACTGCAAGGCTCCCAGTGCACTGGCACAGGCTGCCCAGAGAGGTTGTGGAGTCTCCTTCTCTGGAGCCTTTCCAGCCCTGTCAGGATGTGTTCCTGTGTGATCTGCATTGATTCTCTAGTCCTGCTCTGGCAGGGAGGTTGGACTGGAAGGCCCCCAGAGGTCCCTTCCAGCCCCTAACATCCTGTGACCCTATGATTTTAATTTGGAAGAAATACAGTACCTGTGTGGTATGAATGTTGCCAATGCTATATTCATATCTACAGTACAGCCAAATCGTCTATAATCAGGGTCCTGAACTATTTGAAGATGTTGATTTGGATCAGTTTTGCTGCTCATTTTCCCTAAACACAAGATAGAAAAGAGCATTCATAAAGCAAAACCAAGAATTAAATTTAGAAGATGTACAACTTTTATAATCTAACTCAAGCAAGATTATAGGTAGGTAAAGGCTCTAAAGGGGTTCAAGGTTTTTGAAGACTTTGCAGGCCCTGAAAGGATTCATGTATGCTTAAAACACTGCAGTGGGTTTCTCACATAGCAAAAAATGCAATTATTTGGGTTTTCAGCTTACTACTAAGTTTATCTACAGGTTTCTTGAACTGTCAATATATAATTCACATGCTTCAGCAACATAACCTTCCCCTTACCTTCAGTGAGAAGGGTTTTAAATTGCTGCACGGCTTTGTTCACATCCACTTGGAAAAATTCCCACAGTTTAATTTTTGGGTATATGTCTTCCCAAATTATTTTTTGGATACACTGTAAAATTAAAGTTAATGTTGATTATTTATACAATTAAGCCAAATGCTTCTAACAAGTTGTTACAAAAAATAGGGAGTAAAGAGTTAACTCATTAAATCTATCTGCAAAGCAGATACCCTTTTGGCATTGGCACAATGATTTATGGTGCTCTTTGCAGTGTCCATTAGCTCATACTTAGCTCTCATTCACTTACATTCAGATGATGATCATTTTCAATCGAGGGCGGAACCCCTTTAGCAATACATTTTCCATCAGCCACCATACAGGTCAAGTGCCACAGAGCTCTATCCAGGACCCAAGCTGGCTTCAGGTGAGGAGAATTTACAAGGTTATAGCCACATTCCGGATGCATCCTGAGCCATTCACTGTTAGTAGCTTATTCAAAAAAGGAGGAAAACAGAATAAAAGGAAATGTAAGTACACGAACTGAACACAATTTGTTTTGTGCAACTGCCTTAATGCTAAGATGTTAAGATACTACAGCATGTGTAGTTGGTGTACATACCAACCAAAGTTTTCCAAGCTAAAAGTAAATCCTGTCTTGCACAGAAGGTGTGCAAGATACATTTCTGATATCTGTTTTGCAACAGAGTTGCAGAGACTGCAGAGGAACCTTGTTAGTTGCAATAAAAATATGCACCACCAATTCTAAAATGCTAAAAATAACTCCCATAAAACTCAAGAAAACAAACAACACCCCCCCACCCACCCAAATCACATTCTGATTACAGGATATACATCAAATACCAGACATAAGATGCTCCTCATTTGTTGAAAGCCAAATATCCATCCCAAATCCATACTTAAGATAGCTTAAATTGTTTACATTTTAATGTTCTTAACCCCATCAGATGGCCACAGAAAACATCCATCTGGAAGAGATATCCAAGCTCATCCAGTCCAACCTTCGTCCAGCACTGAAGAGTCAACACCAAACCACGTCCCTGAGTGCCAGCTCCACAGGCTGCTTAAACACCTTCAGGGATGGGGACTGCCCTAGGCAGACCATTCCAATGTCTGGGAACCCTCTCTGGGAAGAAATATTTCCTAGCATCCAGCCTGATCCTCCCCTGGGACAGCTTGGAACCATTTCCTCTGCTCCTGTCCCTTGCTACCAAGGACCAGAGGCTGCCCCCTCCTCACTCCAACCTCCCTGCAGGGAGCTGTAGAGAGCAATGAGGTCTGCCCTCAGCCTCCTCTTCTCCAGCTTCAACATCCCCAGCTCCAGCTTCATTGCTCTTCCTTGGACACGCTCCAGAACCTCAGTGTTCCTTCTTGTGGCCCAGAACTGAACACGACACTCAAGGTGTGTCCTCAGCAGTGCTGAGTACAGAGGGATGACCCTCTCCTGTCCCTGTTGCCCATCCTGTTTCTAACCCAAGCCAGGAGGCCATTGCCTATGTTGGCCACCTGTGCACTACTGGCTCATATTTAATCGACTGCCAACCAATACTCCCTGGTCCCTTTCAGAGTTGCAGCTTTCCAACCACACATCCCCAGGTCTGTAGCTCCCCATGGGGTTGTTGAGATCCAGGTGCAGGACCTGGTACTTGACCTTGTTAAACTTCATACAGTTAGCCCTGACCCATGGGTCTCACCTGTACAGGTCTCACTGCAAAGCCTCCATACCCTCTATCAGATGGACACAGCCACACAACTTGAGATAATCTGCAAATTTACTGAGGCTGCCTCAATCCCCTCATCCAGATCACTGCTCAAGAGGAGAGGCCTCAGAATTAGAGCCTGGGGGACACCACTAATCACTGGGTGCCAGCCAGACTTAACACACAGACACAGAGGCACATAGCAGAAGTGCACACACCAGCAAAGAAAGCTAAGGAGGAGCAGGAGGAGGAGACTTTCCCAAGGAAATGCATTTAATTCTGATATGGAAGACAATGATGCTTTCTGATCAGAAGCTAAGCTCCAACAATTCACAATGTTACATCAAAAGAAGTTAATTCATGCAAAACCAAAATATCTGCCCACCACTTGTGATGACACTTGTTACATCTTGAGAGAAAACACACTAAAACACATACTTCAGTATAAAAATATGGAAATAAGCTGGCAGAATGCGGAAAATACTTTCTAAAACACATTACACTTATTTAAGGGAATAATTTCACATTTTTCAAAGGACTAATTAATTGTTGTATAAATTAAAGCAAATGTAGTACTCAGTAGTGATGCTTACTGCCTAAGATTTTTATTTTTTGGTCCCCTTCGTAAAGCCAAGAAAAAGTAATGTTTAATGCAATCTGTTGAGTGCTTGGGAGGAGAACTTACTCAAGTGTTAAACTGCAATTGGGTAATAGTAGCCTCTTCTGACAGATAACAAAGATGTGATCTATTGTAGTTCATTTTTATGACTTCATACATTTTATTACAGCCACTAAATGCTCAGAAAAGAAGCAACTCTTCTGTTTCTGTCTCCTGGTGACAGTACAGAGAACACAGCATTCTTACTTGAGGGCGTTTGAGGCCCCTGACAGAAACTGCAGACTAAGAAGGGCACATCCACCTGACTACCAGAAAAGGTTTGCAAGTTTATCTATGGTATCACAGAATTAACCAGGTTGGGAAAGCCCTTTGAGGTCACCGAGTCCAGCCTATCACCTAACACCTTACAATGAAATAAATCATGGCACTAAGTGCCTCATCCAGTCTCTTCAGGGATGATGACTCCCGCCACCTCCCGGGCAGCCCATTCCAATGCCAATCACTGTCTGTGAAGAACTTCCTAACATTCAGCCTAAACCTGCCCTAGTGCAGCTTGAGGCTGTGTCCTCTTGTTCTGTCGCTGGTTGCCTGGTACACCTACTAACATCCCAAAGGTGCATCTATATTTAACACCAGCATATGTGTCTAAACTCAAGCCACAGGTGCTGGCTTTCATCAGAGCCTAGCAGAGAGGTTAACATTCAAACCTGATCCTCAGTGTTCTCTACCGAGCAAACAGTCTGTTCTCCATTCTAGTGTAAAAACCAAACACCTCAGCTTAACCGCTCGATATTGCAAATGAGCTGTTCGACTTTACAGCAGAAATAGAGGTGTAGTATTGCTGTATTTATACAATGGTCTCAGCTAGAAAGCAGAAACTACCAACAGGTACAACTGCTGTAAGCTGTCGTGAGCTGTTAGAATTACTAGCATTAGAGGATTTACTGAGAGACAGTTTAAGCTTCTGTTGCATATCTACGTTAGAATTAATAATGATATACGAGTATCCATTTCTAGAATCCATTTTGGAGTCAAACAACCAGCTTAGGGTTAGGCATTTCAGTCAGTAAAAGCATTTTTCACAGCAGGACGCAAACATACACAGTCAAAAACTGATGGGATCGCAAGCACGTGGGAGAGAAACTGCACTTCCAACTGGAGCACAAGAACTTTTTTATCCACAACTGGGAGAACGTTTAAACTCCTAATTCCCTCAGACATGTGGCCAGTAACTATAATTAGTAACTTTTCAACAAACAGTCAGGGCAAACAACAGGGCCCACAGCGCATACTGATTGGATAGGAATGTTTGGCAGCGGTCAACACAACTAAATCAAGTAAAGCTTGAACTTCACAAATACACAGCGAGGGGGTTTTAAGCCTCAAAGGACTGCAACGTCCGCGTACATAACCATTCCTTGTACTCTCCGACTATGACAGTGCTAACGATTTGGATCTTTAGCATTGCAGCCCAAAATGAAAGCCGTGTTAAGGATAAAAATCAAACTCATTATCCAAACAATCCACAACGAAGCACTATTTAAATCTGACCTACTTGCACTGAAGAAAACCCTCTGCCTTTCAAGCAATTAAAAAAAGCCTTCAAACACATCGGCCTATTTATGCTTAAAAACCTCCCACCCCAAACACAATGCTACCTTTTTTTTCACCCTTTTCCTCGCAGACTGAGCCATCACATTCACTTCATTGCTTAATCCTAGCCTCTTGACCCTAGTCTGTTTGTCTTCTGCACGTCAGATCCAAATTACAGCACAGCAACTACAATACCGTTTAACAAGAAAAGGTCTCAGTTTAACTAAACAATCCGTAATGGAGGCACCACTCATTTAGAATCTGCACACTGCAGATCATGAAAAGAAACATATTACAAAAACACAGACACATGCAGTTCGTTAATTCTAAGAAGGGCTCTATTCACTTGTTGCAGTAACACCACAATATTTTTGCATTTGCTATGGCGACATATTAGTTATAAATAGGGGTTGGACTGGATGACCTTTCAAGGTCCCTTCCAACTCAACCCATTCTATGATTCTATCATAATAGCAAAGAGTTGTCCTAAAATTACGACATCCAAAGACAGAGGTGACAACAACTCTGTTGTTTAAAACAACCACTAAAAAATGGGTTCAAAGGGGGAAAGTTAAGGGAAATAATGAATTACAGGAACAATCTTGCTGCTAACACACATAAAAATCATACCAGTGTGATTGTAGACTACATCTGTGATGCAAAGCATATTCCATTCATTTTTCATTTTTTCCACGAGAGCTCCTATATCACTCCAAGTGCACTTCTTATTATGGCTTGAAAACTCAGGATTTACTTCTAACTGATCAGCCAGTGAATAACATGATCTTGACAGTCCAAGCTTCTGCAGTGGTGTAAAATGAATCATGTTGTAACCTACACAGTAAGAAACCATTTATTTAGTAAGAGAAATTTCAGACAGAATTGAAAGGAGCATACTTAAGGTACACTGATAGCATGCATTTGAAGCTGGTGTTTGGAATAAGTGACTTAAACTATCCTGAGCCTTATCCCCATTTAATTTAACCTGAGCCTTTCCCTTGCAACTCTACAAAGCAGGAGATTAAACATCCCTCTGTCAACCTAAAATCTATTCAGTCTATCTGAAACCAAAACAACAAATAAGAAGTGGTTTCCTGTCTTAGGAAATCACCGAATCTTTGCACCTCTGCAAATGATTTTATTCATTTTACTGACTTGATCTGCTAACTAAACTGAATTTAGTGGAAAATATTTTCGTTGACCAACTGAGGAACACATGAGCTATTTCCATTGAAGCTCTTCAGTTTAACTTCAGGGTTTGATCATAAACCTTTAATATACTGGTTAGTATTACCTGTTTCTTTTGCAACTTTAAGCCTATCTTCCCATTCCTGAAAGGGTCCCAGACACTTGGCGAGGAAGGTCTGGAGCGTAACACAATCCAAAGGCAACACATGGTTATCGGCTCCAACGTGCAGAATAGGATCCACAACGATGTAACCTCCACCACTCTTTTCATTTCTAGGAAAAATTGATGTGCATTGGTAAACATCCATTGTATCTGCCAGCTTCAGAAAGAGAATCCAATAAACATGGCAGTTTGAAAAGCTCAGTAGCCTCATACAGTGGTTGGGAAGAGGTGAAGAACAGGACAGCAGGTAACCTGAAGACCTCATTGTTAACAGCAGGGAGAGATTTCGTGAAACTGGATGGAATTCAAAAAGGCACGTGTGGAATCTTGAACCTGAGAAAGAACAACCCCAGGGATCAGTATAGGTTGGGGACTGGCCTGTTGGAGAGCAGTGAAGGGGAAAACGACCTGGGGGTCCTGATGGATAGAAGGATGAGCATGAGCTCTGGTGGCCAAGAAGGCTAATGCTAGCCCAGGGTGGATTAGGAGAGCTGTGGTTAGGAGGTCAAGAGAGGTTCTCCTCCCCCTCTACTCTGCACTGCTGAGGCCACATCTCAAACACTGTGTCCAGTTTTGGACCCCTCAGTTCAAGAAGGACCTCAGAGAACTTCCTAAGAGAGTCTAGCACAGAGCCACACAAATCCTGAAAGGAGTGGAAGATCTTCCTTAGGAGGAGAGCCTGGGAGAGCTGGGCTGTGCTGCTTGGAAAGGAAGACCCTAACAGGTGGCCTCACTCCTCATTAGATGTAAAGGTGAGTGCCAAGAGAATGGAGCCAGGCTCTGCTGGGTGATGCCCAGTGACAGGACAAGGAGCAATGGTAGAAGGTGAGGCATAGGAAGCTTTGTAGAAACATTAGGATTTTTTTTTTCCCCTGTGAGGGTGACAGAGCCCTGGAACCGGCCTCTCTACTGGATTTACAGCAATGCAACTGCGATACAGAGCTTTATGCTCTCCTCAAAAGTGAGGTAGCTTTGTATTTTCTGAGACAAGAGTACTGCTTCCTCTTTTCAGGACAAAAAAAGCCAAACTGATGACTGTCCATCTTTCCTACAAAGTCCTCCATTTGGCACCCCACCCTCAGAAGGATATCTGAGATAAACGCCCTTTTAAGCCTGAAGGAATTTAACCACCTATCTTCCAGAAACTCAGAATACCAGACCACAATTCTTACAGATGCTGGCAGTCTCTTCTGGACTTGTCCCATTAAAAAAGAGGAAGAATTAAAGAAGGTGAAGAGTACCAAACCCTCTGTGCTAGAAAGACAGAAAACAACCTTCAAAGTCAATGAAGAAAGTACAAACGAGTCATCTAGATACTCAGAATGCTGATGACGTTGAAGCCCTGTACAATGGGCTTGCCTTTCCAACGTTCACAGAAACTTTCACATCAGAAAGCATCAGACAACTCCCACAAGCACTACCTTTCATTTGCAGATTGAGACAGGGCCCATGGTTGTAATTTGCAAGGGAGTAAGTTGCATTTGGCTCTAGCTATGGAATTCCACTTACCCAAGACTGAAATGGTACTGGTATGACCCAGAAATTTGGAGATCCAGCTTGCAGTATTTGTCAGAATCATCTTCTTTTCCCGTGGGATTGTGCCATGGTAGTGTCCTGAACTTGTGGCGATCAAACACTTCTCCGGAAGCCGGGTAATTTGTATAGACAGTCACAGGCTTGCCCTGAAGGGTGGGGCCCAATCGGAACTGCAGTTCAAAACCTAAAAATAGAAAGGTAAGAGCACCTTCCTCAGGAGGACTAGGTATTTCTGTTCTGCAATGACACATCACAATTTCATACCACATTAAGAAGAAAGTGCTCCAACACTTTTACCAAGGATTTCAGCAGAACGGTGCACTTCTACAGCATCATCTCTCCCTGCTTTCCTAACATTGTTCGTGGCACAATTTACACGTTTCTTTCCTTTACTTACAGGGCACTATTCATCTCCTTTCCAAATTGTTCCTCTTTGCTATATGAAAAGACTTAAGAACACAAAAGAGAAAAACCTCGCAATTGTCAGATTTTGGGATTATGTGGTAACTAAGTATTTAGGTTTACTAAATCCATATTAAACCAACCCATGAAAAGGTCTGAAAAAACAGGTTTACATTTCAAAATAGAAAATATTTTTAATTCTTTCTTTCTGTACTGAGGGATCACTAAACAACGCTGAATTCCTTCTGCTTTTAACTGTAAAATGATATGGAATCATAGAATGGTCTAGGTTGGAAAGGACTTACAAAACCCCTCTGCAGTCAGCAGGGACATCCTCAACTAGATCAGGTTGCACACAGCCCTGTCCAGCTTCACCTTGAATATCTCCAGGGATGGGCCCCAAACATGCCCCTGGGCAACCTATTCCACTACCCTCATGGTGCAGAACTTATTCCTAACATCCAATCAATCTAAATCTGCTCTTCTCTAGTTTGAAGCCATTGCCCTTGTCCTGTTACTGCAGGCCTTTATAAACTGTCTCTCTCTAGCCTTCCTCTAGGCCCTTTCAGATACTGGCAGGCTGCTCCTGCTAGGTCTCCCCAGAGCCTCCTCTTCTCCATGCTCAACAACCCCAGCTCCCTCAGCCTGTCCTTGCATCAGAAGTAATTACTTCTCTGTAACCTACAATATACAAACAAACTGTTAAAATTTCCAGAGAGCTCAACAAACCAAAGGGAGTCACACACACATAGAAAGAGTAGTATTTAGACTTAAGTTACTGATGATAATAAGATTAGGTTAAAATATTAGGACCACAAACTGCATTGTAGTCTGTTCAGCTGGATATAAAAAGTTTAGTGCATAGGTTCCAGGACAGGTGGAAGTATGAGCATGGCTAATGACAGTGTCCTTTCAAGCTACTGAAACAGATATAAGTGCTTGTGGTATAACTTAACTGTAAACTATATGCTAGTCACATAGTTAACTGTAGTAAAACACCTACTAGCCCTAGCAGTCTACAGCATTGGGAGTAAAAGAAACTTCAGTATTTGTGAAAAAAAGAAAGTTATTGCTATACAAAAAAACCAAATTATGAAATGTAAAAAACCCCGAACAAGAATTTGATGTCTGAATGCATTTAAATGTAAGTCTCGCCAAGATAGCAGTTTCTCCTATAAGCATAACCACCACTGCTCTAAAACCCACCATGTAAAGGTGTGGTTTTAGAATGCAAATGTCTGACATGTAAAATGAAGCTCATTTCATTGCCCCAAAATATTTTATTTAGATGACAAAAAACCAAACCACTTTTGGAAGGTTAAGTACACTCTCCCCAGTACTGTCCTGACATTTTATCGTTTTATTACAAGGGTAACTAAAATTAGAGTGCAGGGATATACGCCATTGATATCTTATTTCCTGTAACAGTTATACTGTCATCAGGAATGCTGCAATCAAAATTAGCCATGCCCTCTCAGAGACTGCCACCAACAGAGGCACTCTCAGTGTCTGATAGCCTTGCCCTTGCATGTGACTCCTTCTAAGCAAATGAACACAACTGGAAGGAGTAAAAAAAATAGGGTTATAGTCAGCTCTGCACTTCTAACACTACTGATAGTTCCTTACAATAGACTGGCAGGAATTTTTTTAACCATTATACAGTTCAAGAAAATGTTTCTTCTCTACTAAGCAATCTTGATATTAGGTTCCTAAATCAATAACAAAACCAACAAAACGACATGAGTAATAAAATCTGCTGCATCACTTTAAATGGTTTCTAAAGACAGTGGCTTTATTTTTGTAGACTGGATCTGCTGACCAGCATAATAGCAGATGAATTAGTGGGGCAAGTTTTTAAGTGGTTTTTTTTTTTTTGTAAATAGACTTAAGAATGCTTTCAGAAAGAAAGTATCCTCAAGTTCTTAGATGTATGCAGCCAGAATATATAACACAGCTATAAGAAAAATGACAGGCATGGTAAAATTTAGGAGGAGCTCAAGATCTCATGTTCTGAAGCTACCTCAGGCTCTACAAAATGTTAGCATTACTGATACATTTCAAAACTATAATATTAAAGATGGGATGCTGCACAATGTATTGCAAATAAATACTAGCAGTCTTGACTTATGAGCCTGTTTTTTTCGTATAAATACAGGTGATAAAAGCAGAGGTCTTGGTCTGCAGGGTCTATTAAAGTGCTTTGCGCCTCATTCCCATGAAGACTGACAGCTCCTCGCTGACCTGCTCTTCATTTCCCAAGAGTTTTATGCCAGACTGAACCCTGACTGCAGCTCTACAGTGGAAGCAAGAGTTTCACATAACGTTTCCATTTAAAACAAAGAACTTACACAAATAACAAACCAAACGAAAACCACCACTGCAAACTAAGCTCCCTTTCCACTGTGCTGCCTGGAGGTGACGAGCTCCCAGCCATTCCCCTTTCACCTGGCCCTGGAGGGTTCCCAGCCGAGGGAGAGGAGAGGCTGAGGAGGCCGCACCCCACCGCCCCCGACCTACCCTGCTCCAGCCTGAAGAGGGTCTTATCCAGCTTCTCCATCTCGCCGAGGTGCAGCAGCCGCGTCTCCTTACCGCTCGGCATGGCTGCGCCCGTCCGACCGGCGCTGCTCCCGCGCCAGCAAACTCACTTCACGGAGGTAGAACAGATCCCTGCCGCGAGGGAAAACAGACAAAAACCTACAGGTCACTGGCGACCCCCGGGAGGAGGACGGCTGCTAGGGAACACCTCACGCCGCCGCTTTCACTTACATGTTCCCCAGCCTCGGGAAGTGTGAAGACGAGGCACGACAGGACAGGGAGGATGGTATGAGGGAGCTGTCAGGAGACACCGAGTCCTCACCTGGCCGGGGACCGCTGCTAGCAGCACCCCGGCGCAGCTCCCCGTCCCGGAGCACGGCCCGGCCCCAAGCCAGAACCGCGGAGTTGCCCCCAGCTCGACCTGCTCCCGGGAGGGGGGTGGGGGGAGCCTGACACCTGTCACTCTCTCTGCTCGCCCCGGTGCTGCCGACAGCCACCGTCAGGCCCCTTATCATCGCTCTGTGTATGCGGGAAGCGGTGCCCGCCTCAACCGTCCCACCATACTCACCAGCGGGCCCGGAGAGCAGCGGAGGCACAGCTCTCTGCGGAGAGCGACGGCAGCCGAGGCCGAGAGGAGCCAGGGGCGGAGGCTAAAGCAGACCGTCTGCCCTCTTCTGCTGCAACAGCCACGGGCTGGCCGGGCGGGCAGTCACTCACGCACTCGCCAGCAGCGGAGACACAGCCGGTGACCACTGTTTTCCTCCTCTTTCCTCGCCTTTTTTGAAACAAACTTTATTGGTTCCGCCACGGCCGCGCACGGAGTCGGGCGGCGCCGCCGCAGCTCCCGCGAGAGCGTCCGGACCGCCCCGGCAGCTGTCGGGGGCGGCGAGGCCCGGCCGGGCTGGCTCCGCCTCTCCCCGCCCTGAGGGGTGGGGCTCCGTTCTGCCGAGCTGCTGCCCCCTGCAGGTGCCGGAACTCTTTGCTAGGCTGGGCCGCGGAGCACTCGGGGCTCGCGGGCAGGGCAGCCGTAACCCCGACGGCGCCTTCATGCGCTGCTTGTGCGTGCCAGCAGGAGAGGCGCGCACCGAGGGGCTAGGGCACTCGATACCGAGTTCTTGTGGCTTTAGAGGGCAGCTCCCTGAGGAAAACTGACTTTAAAGTCTTTGGGCCCAGCTGCTCCTCGCCGCGATGCAAACCTGGCGGCGGCTCCATGCTTCCTCCGCGCTCTAGCTCTGCCGCCTTCGGAGGCCGGCGCGGGCGGCACCCTGCCGCCTCCCTCCGCGTCAAGGAGTTCACAGTGCCCGCAGCCCGCTCCTTATCCGCAGGCTGAAACACACATGATGTCAGTCTGGGTTTACGTGCTATAGATAGTGTGTGCCCAGGAATACGAACTCCGGGCTGTGTCTTTGGCCAAGACATACGGTGGTTTAAGAAAATCCCAAACCGAAAAACTACCGGCCGGATTTCGAAGCATTCTGTCATGCCAGCTGCTGCCATCAGATAGCCCAACCATTGCTTTGCAATGCAGAATACCTGGGACAGTTGGTCCAGGCCTCTGGACACACAGCTCCTTAACTGCACCCCACTCTAAAGGTCAGCCTTGTGGCATTGGAAGGTCAATCTATTTTTATTGCCTACAACTATGTTAAAAGGAAAAAAAAATAAAAGTGCTTCTCACTTTACAGTCACTATTTAGACTGTTTATTATTTTTCTTTTCAAATGTATATGTTTTTGTAAAACTGGGAGGAGTCTGCAAAACTGTTTAGATGCAACCATTTACTTCCAGTCATCCTATGCATACCCGTACAAGGAGGTCTTACTGCAACACCTGCATCTAAGTACACTGCATTTAAGGGCAGTCTGGAAGCCTTGATACTCAGGGAAACATACACATTGCAAACAGAGTTTATCTGTTGGTAGCAATTTTTTTTTTCTCCTTTTCTCTCTTCACCTTTTCCTTCCTCTGAACATTAAGAACCCCCTCAGGCAGTTCATTAAATGTCAGATCACACTCGTGTCATAGTGCTTATGCCTGGTTTAAAGGGTATGACTCTAAAGTAGGGGAACTTAGAACACTTACACGACAGCGTCTTATTAATAGCAGAACAAGAGCTCCCCAAAACAACAGTGAAAACTAACCAGCACAGAAAGAACTTAACTGAACATCTAACTAAACTTAATCCCAGATTCCTTTGATCCGTGTGCAGGAGATAGGAGACTGCATAAAATTTAAAGTGGTTACACAGTTTCCCCCAGTGTCTCACACTTCTAACCTGTAAATTCATGCATTAACACTGGCATAGTACAAATAATAGGAAGCTTCTCAGTTGCTGAATCTGTAGTCTAGCTGTTGTCTTCTAATGGGGAGACCTCATCTGCAAATGCAAACCTGATTTTGGAAGAAAGCTCCTTTTCTTTTAAACTGTATCTGTGCTTTGACAGGACTGCAGTCTTTCCTGGGAGTGAGATCTTTGTAATGCAGTGGCTGAAAAGTGATGTCCTTTGGTGCTTTTTGTGCCCAGCAGGAATTTAAATGTGGGCTTGGAAATTAGACTGACAGAATCCTAGAATCGTCAGGGTTGGAAAAGACCTCAAGGATCATCCAGTTCCAACCCCCCTACCATGGGCAGGGACATCTCACACTAGATCAGGTTACTCAGAGGCACATCCAGCCTGGCCTTAAAAACATCCAGGGATGAGGCTTCCACCACCTCCCTGGGCAACCTGTGCCAATGTCTCACCACCCTCATGGCGAAGAACTTCTTCCTAACATCTCATCTCAATCTGCCCTCCCTTAGCTTGGATCCATTCCCCCAAGTCCTATCACTACCTGACACCCTAAAAAGTCCCTCACCACCTTTCTTGTAGCCCTCTTCAGATACTGGAAGGCCACAAGAAGGTTTCCTGGGGGCTTTCTCTTCTTCAGACTGAACAACCCCAACTCTCTCAGCCTGTGCGCAGAGCAGCTCCAGCCCTCTGATCAACCTCGTGGCCCTTCTCTGTACACATTCCAGCACCTCCAGATCTTTCCTGTCACAGGGGATCCAGAACTGGACACAATGCTCCAGGTGGGGTCTCACCAGAGCAGTGTAGAGGGGCAGAATCACCTCCTTCACCCTGTTCACTACACTTCTCTCCATGCAGCCCAGGATCTGGTTGGCTTTCTGAGCTGCAGGTGTTCACTGGTGGCTCATGTTGAGCTTCTCATCCACCAGCATCCCCATCCTTTTCTTCAGGACTACTCTCAAGCCAATCACTGGATTGCCTATATTAGTGCCAGTATTAAGGGAAAATATTGGTCAGAACAGTGAAGTAGTCACCTGTAACCTGCTGATTTTTCCTAGTACCTCCTAAACATCTGAACAGATTGCAAAAGCCTGATAGGCAGTGAGTAAACAGTAGGCTGGAATGAAAATACCTGTATAGGCAGGAAATGAGTTGGAGAGGCTTTGGCATTAGCCTGTGCAGTTTGTTTTTACCAAACATGTAAGTGCCCTTTGATTACTTGGCAGTGTTGGCCTGACATTTCAAAGTTGAGCATGGAGTCATCATGAATTTTTGGGACTGCAGAACCTCTTCTGGTTTGGTTTTAATCCCATCTTGACCATTCCTCTACTGTGTGGCCTCAATCAATCAGCTTAGCTTCTATACAGACTATTAATTTCTAATAGAAAAATTGTAAAATTCAGTGCAGTTATCTTTAAAGAAGCCCAAATAAAACTGTTAAGTGTTCTCCCTTAATTGCTTAAGATATGTGTGTCTGTGCTTTAGCCATCAGATTAATTTGATACTATCTTCTGCAAATGTGATGTGGCAAATGTTTTGAACTAAGTGTCCAAATGGTATTTTTGTACCATTTAATTAAGTGTAAAAATAAATCCACAGGTACTGGGTCAAGTTTTGCTTTACAAGGAGAGCATGTTGCAGTGGCTTGCTGAATCACTACCAGCACATCTATCTTTTGCCAATTCCTTCATTTAACACTACTGAGATAGACTGAGGTTTAAGACTTCAAAGTGTCTCTTCCTGCAGGGAGCAGAGGAATGTTTTATCAAGCAGATCTACTCTTTCGGTTTTATAGGCCCTCCTCAAAAAGCAGTATTTAAAGACTGTCTCTTGCACACTCCATTTTCTTTATGATGCTCCTTCCTGCCCACCGAACTGTAGTAAGAATACAATTTTCTTAGGATATTAAATCTTAATTAAATCTTATCTAGACAGCTCTGAACTCAGATGGTAAACAAGTGATTGCATTTGTATAAAAGTGGCATCTGATTTTCAAGTGAAGCAATAACTATATACTAGACCCACATAACCTGAGGTTATCTGAAAGCTGGTACTGAGATCTGTGGGCCTGGTTTGTAATGTTTCAGCACAGAGTTCAAGCCACAGTAATTCTAACAGCCTACTGTGCTGTAATGCATTGTAGAGGGAGAATATCTCACCAAATGCATGACTACAGTAAGCATTTATTTTAAAAGACAGCTCTCTTCTCTTCCTCATTTTCATGCCTTTGAACAAATTCCCACTTTCTCACTGCCTAATCACTTTCAGTCTCAGGCCTCTGTTTTCAACCAGCTTTTGCATTCTATCACCAAGTTAAACATGACCCGGGAAGGTGATGCAAGAGTAGTTTGCACACAAATGCTACAGCACTAAAATTCAAACTGACAAATCTTTTGCTATATAGTAATCAGTGCACCTAGTTCAGCAGTTAGAGTTGAATGACCACTAAATGCCAATACCAGAAATTCAAAAGTCCTTAATCAACATCCTACTGATACTGTCAGATCTTCCGATTCGCTGTGAATTTGAGCTTAAGACTGTTCAAAAGTAGCTTGCCTATAACTGAACAGCAGCTCCTACATGAGCTTAGAGGAGCTAGGAACTGTTGCTCTGTTGGGACAAGTCTCTGTTGCTGCCAGTCAGATTTTTGAAGCATTTTGCCTTTGCTCTAGCCATGAGTTTGGGAGTGTGATGTGTGGGAGTTACCCGCCCCCCTATTCCTATGAAATCACCCAGACTAGACTCAGCTGGCTGGAAATTAAAGAATGAAGCTTTATATTTACAGCTTAGCACAATATTCAAGCAGATATTTACAATATATACACCTACATACAGAAATATAGAAGTTAATACAGAAGCACGATGTCCCTCCCAGAAATCAGAATCCTCAGGAGGGGCTCCCAACTACCCTTCCACCTTCTTTCTACCCCTCTACCTTATCCCAGAGTATGCCTTACGTGCAAGGGGAGTTTGGAGGATTGGCAAGAGGAGTTAGAAGCAGAAGGATTAGTTACACAGATCCAAGCAGAAACACACACTCCGACAGAGACACATACTCTGTCTTACCTATGTTTGTGTTCTTGTTTTTATACATCTCAGCAAGCCTATGAGTGAGAAGTAGACATCACCATCGTTTCCCTTTCACAGCCTATAATCCAATTTTTCTCACTAAAATATTCCAATTAGCCTCAAACCAGCACACAGTGGGGTTTTTGTGGGTGGAGTCACTGCTGCATAACAGCAGCAAAGTATTGATATTTTGCCTCCAAGTGGACGAGCAATGCATTTGTCAGGTCCTTGCAGGTTATGTGCAGCACTTTTCCCAGAAGGCTGGAACTTCCTTGGAGGTACTGGCTTGCAAGAAGACTGTGCACTAATCCAACATCTATCTTTAGCCTGTGTCCAGGGCTAAACTATAGCAGTTGCTCTATCACCCAAGAACTCCTCAGCAGAGAATGGGGATTGGGAGTAAGAGAAAAGCCCTGTGGTTCGAAATCAAGCAGCCACACTAATAACAACATCACTGTAAAGTCTGTAAAGTTATACTCAACTCACCAGACATGCAAGCAGCTATGATAGCCAGGAGAGCAGTCCTCAGGACCAGGATGAGCAAACAAGCCCCTCCAGGGACAGAAAGAGAAGGAACTTCCCTCTTTATAATGCCTGTGACATTTATGATATGGGATACACCTGTGAGCCAACTCAGGCCAGCTGCCCTTGTTGCTCCAAATTGCTAATAGTCTGCATGCTGTGCCTGGCCTGTGATTCTATCCCAGGAAAACCAGGACACCTGGCTCTGTGGGAGACACTTTTCCATGGAGTCTCGCTGGCATGAAACAATCTCTTCTCACAGCTCTCCTATATTGTATATGCCTTTTACTAGCTTGGATATAGTCTGTCCAGCTTATTGGTTTTAATGTAAAAGTCTCTGCAAGCATTTAGGCAAGACTTCACAGAATCACAGAATGTTAGGGGCTGGAAGGGACCTCCAAAGATCATCCAGTCCATAAGCAGATTATGTTTGGTTTTAGGAAGCAAGGCTCTCTATGCTTGGTAGTTACTTTTGGAGGACAGATGTCATGGACAATCCCCAAACTTCCTTCTTTTACTTTGTTCTTATATCTGAGCTGATGTCATATGGCATGGAATAGCCCTTTGGCCAGTCTGGGTCAGCTGGGTTGGCTGTGTCGTCTCAGTGCAGGCAGGGACATGTTGAGAAAGCACAACCTGGGTGCTCACCTCAGCAGTAGTCAAAACACTGATGTGTTATCAACACTGAGCTACAGCACTAGAGAGATACGTTGAGGAGAATTAACACCAGCTCAGCCCAAAACCACTACAAGCAGCCATGGAAGGATGTAGTGGTGAAAAAGCAACAACTGACCCTGGTTTGTACTGGCCTGAGGTGATCTCGGTTGCCTCCAGTCTGTCTCTTTTGGCCCTGTGGTCTGTGCTTTGGTCACCCACCCCCACAAGCTCCATTTTTACCCTTCACTAGCACTGTGAAGATTGTTGTGTGCAACCCTCAAGCAGGCACAGAGAAGGACCCATGGCACAAGACCACTTAGATCTATTTGCAGTACAAAAAGGAGGAGCCCTTGTCTGGCATGCTGCATGGTGTAATGGAGTGTATTAATTAATGCGAGATGGTATTTTTTCAAAATTAATATTGCTTATTAATTTTGATATTCAGTATTTTCTTGCCACCTGCCCAATATTTTTTAATAACAGTTAGGTTCTTTGCAACAGTCATGAAAGTATTACATAAAGGAATAACTCAATCTAGAACAAATAACTAGCAATAACACAACATTAAATTCAATTCAACTGGAAGAGAAGTTCTTGCAGTCAGTATACTGCTTGCCCACTAGCTGGACTCAAGAGGTTCCTTTCTGTTTAAGACAGAAGGACAGGATTCAATTAGATTCAATTAGAGTTTTGCTGAAGATTTCTAAAGTGCCTTTGAGTATTTACTCACAAATTTGTTTCCCAACTCATGGAGCTAACTACAGTTTCAGACAGTACTCAAAGCACTTGCAGAGAAATCTGTTGGTGTATTGTCAGCCACTGAGGGGCTTCTAGTCTTCCCAGGCCCTTAGCAGGGGTGCTATCTCTGACTTGGTCCTGGTTCCTTTTGGGTCCAGACTTAGCAGGAAGGCTTGCAGAGGAGCAGGCAGGATGCCTTGCAAATGTGCAGTCTTAGCAGGAGACTGGCAGGTGTCACACTTGCTAAGCAAGCCTATCATATGGAGGCATTTGGTGCCTGTTCCTGGTAAACTTGAAGCAAGGCAGCTTGCAGGCAGACATACCCAAAGTATTAGGGTTTGTTACTACGTAGCAGAGCTAGCTTATAGTTTAGCAAACATAATGCTGCAGAGCATGGCAGAATGCAATGGGGCAGTAGCCCTGCCAGAAGCAGAGAGCACAATAAAGACCGGGACAATGGCAGCAGCAGATTGTGTTACCTGCTCATCTGTCAATGTAGCCTGAGTCGAATGGGCCTTTAGACACAAATTAGCCAACCAGAATGTCAGTTTGCCAGTCTTAACCATATTAGGTGAAGTCAGGGCTTGCTTTTACCTTTTAGGGCAGGACACAAATATGCGTATAAACACGTGCGAGTACCCTGTAAACAAGTTTGGACAGGCATGGTGGCACCAGGCCCCTTTGTCTTCTCCCAACAACAGAAAGAGGGAGAGCAGAGAAACACGTCTGGGGAGCCAGGACATGGTCAAGCCTATTTTGGCCATTCTGACCCTCTACGACAGATGGTTGCTTCCCCAGAGCGGACACCATTTCCGCTTGGGCTGCTGCAGGAACATGCTTGGTGTGTTTGGTGGCACCACGATGGATTGGATGAACTGGGCTGTGGGCTGAGTATATGCCCCACTGCTACGGGCTCCAGTGGCTGCTCTAGAATCTGCTCAGGGATCACCTATCAAACCTTGCCGACCTCTTCAGATTCCTATGGACTTCTGAAAGATGCCTGTGCACCCCTAAAGAACCCTGCAGGCCTTTAAAAGGTGTCTGTGGGCCCCCAGAGATGTCTACAGATCCCTCCACACTTCTACAGATTCCTACTGACTTTTACTAGATGTCTGCAGACCTCTACAGATGCCTCCAGATATTTAAAAGATACCTGGGGGCCCCTGTACACACCTACAGAGGTCCACAGATACCTACAGACCTTTAAAAGGTGCCTACAGACCTCTGCAGAGCCATCCACAGTTCTACAGAGCACTAAGGACTGCTGCAGGCACTTGCAGAACTCTACAGACCTCTAGAGAAACTTCTGGGGCCTGCAAACCCCTACAGAGCTTTAACAGGTACCTGAACACCCATGCAGGCTGCTGCAGACCTTCAAAAATATGCCTGCAGATCCCTGAAGATCTCTACAGACCTCAACAGAGCTCTATATGGCCCTACAGATGTCTACAGATACCTACAGCCCCTTCAGACCTTTAATAAATGCCTGCAGACCACTACAGATGTCTACAGACCTCGACGGAATTTTAGTAGTTGCTTGCTTTTCGAGACCCTTGTGGGTACATGCAGACCTGTACAGACACCTACAGACCCCTGCAGATTCCTACACACCCCCAGAGACACCTGCAGCTTATAGACTTCTGCAGACCTGTAAGAGATGCCTACAGACACATAGAGACCTCTACATATCCATCCAGCCCAACCACACCTCTAGACACCTGCAGACCCCTACAGACCCAAAGAACATCCTCCAGATGTTTAAAAAAATCTCTGCAGAATCCTCCAGACCCTTCTAGACCTTTAAAAGACCCCTACAGACACCTCCAGACCCATGCAGATCCCTAGTAAACCCTACACAGCTTTAAGAGACTCCTACAGATCCACAGAGACATCTACAGACTTCTGGAGACACCTGTGGACACCTAAAGACCTCTTCAGACACTTACAGACACTGACAGACCCCTGTAAACCTTTAAGAGACCCCTGCAGACCCCTAAAAGGTACCTCCAGAATCCTTGGGATCTATGCAGACCTGTACAGCACCCTACAAACCCATATAGATATATACAGACCAGAACTTCCAGAACTCTACAGACCCCTACAGAATCCCAAAACATGCCTGCAGACCTCTACAGACATCTATGGACCCATGCAGACCTGTACAGATATCTACAGACCCCTACATACCCCTAAACACCTACAGTCTCCTGCAGATATTAACAGACACCTGCAGACATCTACAGACCCCTAGAGACCCCTACAGACCTCTAAGAGAGCCCTGCAGACCCATAGACACCTCAACAGACACCTGCAGACCCCTAAAGACCTCTACAGATCCCTACTAACTTCTATAGAACTCTGCAGGCATTTAAGAGATCCCTGCAGAGGTCTACAGACTCCTACTGACATGTACAGAGCCCCTACAGACATTTAAAAGGCACCTACAGAGCCCTAAAGAACCCTACAGACCCCTGCACACATCTACAGGCCCCTACAGACTCCTCTGGGCCTTTGAAAGGCAACTACAGACTTATACAGACACTGTACAGACTCATACAAACACTTTTGAGACTTTGACCCCCCCCAGCATGTACAGAGCCTTAAAGAGCGCTGCATACCTCTGAAGACCTCTAGAGTTCCACAAAACCCTGTGGACCCCTACAGGATCCTACAGAATCTTCCAGACCTTATCAGACCCCTAGAGACCCCTGCAGAAACCTGCAAATCTCTACAGACCTTTAAGAGAGTCCTACAGTAACCTGCAGAACCCTAAACACCTCTACAGACCCCTGCTGACCCCTGGAGAACCCTACAGACATCTATAGAACCCTGCAGAATCACAGAGACTCTTGTAGGCCTTTAAGAGACTCTGCAGAGGTCTATGGACCACTACAGACATCTGTAGACCCCTGCAGATGCCTACAAACCACTGCAGACCTTTAAAAGGCACCTACAGACCTCTACGACCATTGCAGAACTCTACAGACATCTACAAACCCCTACAGAACACCACCAACCACTGTAGACATCTATAGACCCCCGCAGACACCTCTAGACTCCTTTATGAGACCCCAGCTGACCCCTAAAGAACTCTGCAGACTCCTACAGACATTAAGAGACATCTAGAGACCCCTAAATTGTATCTGCATATCTTTGCAGACATCTGCAGACCCCTACATACCCCTAAATACCTACACAGATGCCTGCAGATGTTAACAGACACCTGCAGATATCTACAGACCCTTAGAGACCCCTGCAGAACTCTGCAGTCTTTAAGAGAGCTCTACAGACCCACTGAGACCTCGACAGACACCTGCAGACCCCTAAAGACCTCTACAGATCCCTGTGGACTTCTGTAGAACCCTGCAGGCCTCTAAGAGACCCCTGAAGACCTTTAAAAGGCACCTACAGACCCGTGCCGACATATGCAGACCCCTGAAGAAGCCTACAAACCCTTCCATGCCCCTACACACCTATATAAACCTCAACAGGATCGTGTAGACCTTTAAAAGTCAACCCCAGACCCCAGTAGACCTTTAAGATAATCCTGCAGACCTCTACCAGACACATATAGACCTCCACAGACTTATACAGACCCCTTCATACCCCAGAACACTTTTACAGACCCCTACTGACCTTAAACAGACCCCTACAGAACCCTAAAATGTACTTTCCGACCTCCACAGACCCATACAGACCTATACAGATTTCTACAGACCCCTACATACCCCTAAACACCTACACAGACCCCTGCAGATATTAACGGACACCTGCTGAGGTCTACAGATCCCTACTGACTTATACAGAGTCCCTGCAGAGCTCTATAGACCCCTACGGAGCCAGCCAGACTGCTGGAGACCAATGTATACCCCTAAACAGCTCTGTGCAACCCTACAGACACCTGCAGACTTGCACAGGGCCCCACAGACCCCCGTAGACTTGCATGGATCCCCACAGGCTTGCACGGACCCCTGCAAACCCTCGCAGACTTGCACGGACCCCTACAGAGTCGGACAACCCCCCAAAGACCTCCACAGACCCCGACGGGCTTGCACAAACCCCTACCGACTTGCAGAGACCTCTGCAGACCCCTACGGACTTGCAGAGTCACTGAAGAATGGCAGGAAACACTGCGTTCTCTTGGTGCCGGGGCAGAAGCAGCAGTCCGTGTGACTGACCTGCACATGACACGTTTTCAGTTTTCAAACAAAACCCAGGGAATTCTTTTGAAGACTTACTACACAGAACGCAGAATCACAGATTTGTCAGGGCTGGAAGGGACCTCAAAGATCATCCAGTTCCACCCCCTTTGCCGTGGGCAGGGGCACCTCACACTAGACGAGGTTGTTCAGAGACATATCCAGCCTGGTCTTAAACACCTCCGTGGATGAGGCTTCCACCACCTCCCTGGGCAACCTGTGCCAATGCTTCACCACCCTCATGGTCAAGAATTTCTTCCTAATGTCTAACCTCAATCTGCTCTCCTCTACCTTGGATCTGTCCCCCCCCAGTCCTATCGCTACCTGACATCCTAAAAAGTTCCGCCCCAGCTTTCTTGTAGCCCCTTTCAGATACTGGAAGGCCAAAAGAAGATCTCCTTGGAGCCTTCTCCAGACCAAACACCCCAACTCTGTCAGCCTGTCACCATAGCAGAGCAGCTCCAGCCCTCTGCTCATCCTTGTGGCACTTCTCTGGACAGCTTCCAGGAAACAGGTTTCACACCAGGAAAAGTGCACCTCTAGAGAAGTTTCAAAAGCATATTACAAAACTAATAATAGATGTAAGATGAGCTTTATTAATTTAATTAGCTTATTAATTGGGTGAGACATCCTCTTATGCATTGATAAATAGGGGAAACTGAGGCAGAGACAAGGGAAGAAATCAGCCAACACTGGGAAGAGCAGGGAACTCAGAACTTCTGACTGATGTGCTTGTGCTCCTTTCACATAAGCCAACTCCTGGTTCTGGGCTAGTTGAAGAACCAACAGAATCATAGAATCAGTCAGGGTTGGAAGGGACCACAAAGATCATCCAGTTCCAACCCCGCTGCCATGGGCAGGGACACTTCACACTAGATCAGGCTCTCTAGAGTCTCATCCAGCCTGGCTTTAAACATCTCCAGGGATGAGGATTCCACCACCTCCCAGGGCAACCCCTTCCAGGGTCTCACCACCCTCATGCTGAAGAACTTCTTCCTAACATCCAGTCTGAATCTACCCATTTCTAGCTTTGTTCCATACCCCCCATCCTATCACTACCTGACATCCTAAAAAGTCCCTCTCCAGCTTTCTTATAAGCCCCCTTAAGATATTGAAAGGCCACAATAAGATCACCTGGGAGCCTTCTCCTCTCCAGACTGAACAGGCCCAACTCCCTCAGTCTCTCCTCATAGGATATATGTGTTATGGAGGCGTGAACAGAGAAAAGATTTGAGATTTCAGTCTCATCTGCACTATACAGATTTGTGCCTTTTACAGACAGGGCAGATAATTCATTCTGCTCTGTGGTGCAGGCAGCTGGACAATGCTGTACATACTTAGGTCTGTGACAGTTTGAGTATCCCCTGCCCCCACACTTTAGAAATCACCCAGACTAGACTCAGCCGGCTCTGGAAATTTGAATGGAGCTTATATTTACAGCTGGCACAATTTACAAGCAGATATTTACAGTATATACAGATATATACAGAAATATACAAGGTAAAAAGGTAATACAGACACAACTCCCCTCCCAGAAACCTGAGTCCCCAGGAGGGGCTCTCAACCACCCCTCACCTTCCCCCTACCCCTCTCAACCTTACCCCAGTCCCAAAGAAGAATGGAGGTTCAGCTGAGAGGATTAAGAAGCAAAGGTGAATCAGCAAAGCAAATGGAGGGTGAGGTTAGAAAGCAAGATGGAGTTCAGCCAGCAGCCTCAGCTCCCCAGCAGGCAAAAAGCTGAGAGAACAGCCCAGCACGAAGCGCCCAAGCGAAGTGCAGAGCAAAGGTGACTTTATCTTTGTTTTGCCTTTCTTCTTTACACATCTCAGCAAGGCTGTGAGGGAAGTAGACCTCACCATTGTTTTCATTTCTCAGCCTATGATCTAATTCTTCTCACCAAAACATCCCAGCTAGGCTCAAACTGGCACAAGGGCACAAAGAGAAAAAATAAATAGCAATTAGTATCAAACAAAACACTCCTCACGCCCCAAACTCTTTCACTTATAGAACAGAATCATGGAATGGTCCTCCAAAGGTTATGCAATCCAAATTCCCCTGGCAGGGGCATCCTCTACTAGATCAGGTTGCCCAGAGGCCTGTCAAGCCTCTCCTTGAGTATCTCTTGGGATGGGGCCTCAACCACCTCTCTGGGCACCTTGTTCAGTGTTTCACCTCCTTCGTGGTAAAGAACTTGTTCCTAACATCCAAGAAAGTTACTTATAAAGCTCATGGAAGCAAAGTATGCAAGAACTGAAAACTTGGTCACACCTATACATCATCTGCAATGGAGGAATGAAAGAGGAACAGCATCATTCATAAGACTTGCCTCTTCTCCACACATCTCACTCCCTCAGTGCAGAAATACTCAGGGTTCAGTCAGGAGTGAGATATAAAACCTTCCATTTGGCCTGGTTTCAGCTGGGATAGAACTGATTTCCTTCCTAGCAGCTGGTACAGTGCTGTTTTTTGAACTCGGGGTGAGACGAGTGCTGGTAATGCACTGACCTTTGCAGTTGGGTTTAGATTAAGTCAAGGATTTTTCAGCTACTCATGCTCTGCCAGCAAGAAGGCTGGAGGGGTCCCCGAAGTTGGGAGGAACACAGCCAGGACAGCTGACCCAAAGTGGACAGAGGAATATTCCATACCATAGGATGTCATGTCTGGTGTATAAACCAGGAGGACTTGGCCAAGAGGGGTGGATTGCTGCTAGGGGCTGGCTTGACACTTTTCAGTGGATGGAGCAATTGCACTGTGCACCACTTGTCCTTCTTGGCCTTCATTTCTCTCTCTTTTGGTTATCTTCCTTTACATATCAATTACTGGGTCTTATATATATATAAATAATTTAGTTTATTCAGCTTTTCTTCTCTCATCCTCTGTGTTTTACTTGGTTTTAATTCTCCTTCCAGGGTTGGGTAGCAGTGAGTGGCTGAGTGGTACTTGGCTGCCAAAACCAATGAATGTTCAGCTGTTGTATTGTAGCAGATGCATAGGTGAACACCACCACCACTTGGCCATGGAACGTGGAGTAAAAAGAGTTTATTGTGAGCAAACCTTGATAAGAGGGAAAAAAAAGGTAATGGTCATTGTAATAATTCTGCTTCTTGATACTCATTACTGAAACTTTCCTCTACTTTGTCATTCCCCTGGTAGGATTTCTGCCTCTTTCCTTTTGAAAAAGCTCCTTACAAATCCTCCTTAATCAGTTTTGGGAGGATGAGCATGATGGCTTCATCCAGTGATTAAGTAAGGAGTTGTTACAAAAATTGGAAAAAAACTATAATAAATTAAATACCTTCAGGAAACTGAACTGTCTTGGCTGATACTTATTAGCTAGCCATAAACTGCTAGATACAGACAATTCTTTCAACTAGTTCAGCTGACTAGATGCTGATGATGTGGATTCAGTATATCTACTCTACACTCAAGTACCTTTTCAAAACAGCCAAAAGGATAGCCACAACAACTCCATGCAGTGCTCCAGGCTTGGAGCAGTGTGGCTGGAAAGCTGTCTGGCAGAAAGGGACCTGGGGATTCTAATCAACAAGCAGCTGAAGATGAGACAGCAGTGTGTAAAGGTGGCCAAGAGAGCCAATGGCATCCTGGCTAGGATCAAAAATTCTGTGTCCAGCAGGAGCAGGGAGGTGATTGTCCCCTTGTACTCAGCTCTGGTGAGGCTGCACCTCAAGCACTGTGCTCAGTTTTGGGCACCTGAATGCAAGAGAGATGTGGAAGTGCTGGAACAACTACGGAGGAGGGCAACGAAGCTGGGGAAGTGCCTAGAGAATAAATCTGATGAGGAGCAACTGAAGGAGCTGGGGATGGATAGTGTGAAACAGAGGAGGCTGAGGGCAGACCTCATGGTTCTCTACAGCTACCTGAAAGGAGGTGCTGGTCTCTTCTCACAGATAATTAGTGATGGATCAAGGGGGAAAGGCCTGAAGCTGTGACTGAGTAGGTTTAGACTGGGCATGAGGAAATGATGTGGGTTTGTTGGCTTTTGTGGTTTCCCCCCTCCCCCCCCTACACACACAGAGGGAGCGGTCAGACACTGGAACACGCTGCACAGGGAGGTGCTCGAGTCAGCAACCCTGGATGTGGTGCTTGGGGTGACCTTTGTAGTGTAGCGTCAGTGGTTGGACTTGATGACCCCAGGAGTCTTTTCCAACCTGAATGTTTCTGCAGTTCAGCTCAGCACATATGTTAACAAGCTCAAGCAACTGAAAACTTGCCAACCTTTGCACTATATGAAATCACTGTTTATCCAGTTTAGTCAATCCTATATTGTCCCCCTCATACTAAGTGGCTACTAAGTACTAGCAGGAGGGAAACATATCTCAATCAAGATACTTGCTTACAGTGCAGAACATTAAAAGCACAAGTTAATAGAAATTATGTCTTGAGAGGTGTATATGGTTAACACTCCAGGAGTGTCCCTGAACTTGAAACCTGACCTCAGGGGGTCCTGACCCCTCCTCAGGAGTGGGTCTGGACAGCCCCAGGTGAGGGTTAGCCCACTCCCCCTTCCTGTCCCTTAAAAGCAGGGGGACTTCCTGTTCTCTCTCTCTTGGGACTCACGCTGCTCTTTGGACACTGCTCCCTTGGGACACTGCATCTCTCCACACACACGTGGTCACCACCATCACAAACCCGGGTTGTATTCATACCTTTTTGTATTTGTTATCCTCCCTTCCCTACACCCTTTGTAACCTCCCTACCTTTGATACCCTTTTAAAGTTATTGTTAAACTTGTTTTCCTTTTTAACTTCCAAATTGAGTGAGACTGATTTATTTGGTGGGTTATCCTATCAAAATTATTATTGTCTCTGGGGATTTAATTCTAACCCCAGACAAGAGGAAACTTTGATTAGTTTACTGTAAACAAAGAAACAACAAAAAACCAAGCAAGATAAAAAACGGTCACATAATAACAGTTGGCTCTATCACTGCGTTGTAACGTCTTTAAAATGAAGAGTGTCTAAAAACTTGGAAATTTTAAGGCACCAACCCAATGAAACCACACTGCAATTCTTCCCTGCTTTTTGTTTCACTCCCCTGTATTTAAATTGTACTGGATCGTGATGTTTCCAATGTGTTCCGTTTCCATTTCTCTTGCATGATTGCAGAAAACCCAAACCACAACAAACTCCACTGCTTATCTCCAGCTCCAGAAGAGATAGGAGCATGTCTAGAGTGGGAGGCGCCAGGTTCAGGGGATTCAGCAGGAGCTAGATCATCTGTGCTACTCTCTTCCTATGGGCTTGTTTAACACTGCTCTGAAACTTCAGCTGCACACCAGCGAACAGATTCACATCCTCCCAACCTCAGAGAAGCCTGGTTTTAACACTCCTGTGCAATTTTCTCTGGCTTACTTTTGCTATTTCTAATATCACTAAGAAACCAAACCTGAGACTGGTGATCTTCATTCAGCATGTGGCTTCCCCAGACATGATCTCATGTAACTTGTGCATCACTTACCTTCAGCCCATTCCTTCCCATGCAAATGCCTGTGAAATCAGGTTGAACTGGAAGGTAGAGCAACAATAGCTGTGTCTGAGCAGATTTTTACGGCAAGCACACAAAGAGCTCCAGTGACCTCTAATGGCAGTTTGCCAAGCCTCTGGATCTACAGAACCTGTGATGCTAAGCAGAGTGCATTATATATTTGCAATAAAGAGAATGAGTCACACCTAGCACTGGCTGCAAGGTCTCACAGCACTTTACAACACTGGGACATAACCGACTACTGGACACAAAGGCAGAAGGCTATGATGTGACTCACCTAAGATCAAGCACCTGGTCTGGAAAAGCCACCAAGGATACTGTTCAGGAATTCTCTATCTCAATCCCAGACTTTCTGCAAGTGAACCTGATAAAACATACTGGATTAAATACCAGTACAGCAAATTCTGTCTTAAATGCAAGTTCTGCTCTACCCTTTCTTGGCAGTTCAAAGCATTCATTTTCATTTCTGAATAAAATGAAGACTTTGTGCCAGTGCTTGGTGTTGGTCAGTGTCTGTGGAAAGGCAAAATCTTAATCAGGGAGGGGAAACCCCAAACCCCCTTACTTTTGATGTGAATTAGTCTAGAAGTGACTTTGGCCTGTTCCTGAGCTTATAAGGCAACAAGGGGGTTGGATTCATTTCCCCCATCAATACAGAGTATAATTAGTAGCTCTGTGGTCTTGACTTTTGTGATGGGTTAGGAACTTCTGCCCCCACTATAGAAATTTACCAGAGCAGCTCAGAGAGTCTGGCAGTAAGATGAAGCTCTATTTACAGCATGGCAAAATTTACAAGCATACATACACAATATATTTACAAGTATTTACAATTATATACAAATTAGAAATAATACAGAAATCCAAACTACCTCCTGGACAAAGAAAACTGCCCAAAAGGGACAAAAAGCTCTTTCTCACTGGACTTTCCCAGACAGACAAACAAAACAACCAGCAAAGCTTATGTTGTTATGTCTTAGCCAAGGTCAATGGAGATATATTAGAGCAGAATGAAGAGGAAGCAAATAGATCCAGAGTCCCAGACCAGAGCAGGGCAAATTGTTTACTTTTTGACTTTTTATCCCTCTCAGCCAACTTTGATTGATTGATAAAGACTGATTGAATAATAAACTTCATTGTTTTCTTTTTACAACCTACAATCTAATTTATCTCATTAAAATATTCCAGTTAGCTTCAAACCAGCACAGCTTTTTTATGTGCTTATCCTTTTTTGGGGGGTCTGTAATACTCCCCAGCTTAGAGGTGGAATTCTCAGGCAACTACTCACACTCAAAGTGAAGCTCTGTGGTCAACAATATGTATACAAGTCACTCTGGGTGCAGTTTGAAGCCCAGCTGATACAGACAGGCAAGGAAACAGCAAGAAGCTGAGGCAAAAACCTGGCTTATTTTCAGTCTGACCCTCCACTGCACCGGGCTCCAGCCATATGGTGTAGCAAATGCCAAGGTGTACATTGCACACGGAAAAGCCAGAGGCACCAGGAAGCTACCATGATGTTATGGATGGCCAAAATTGGCCTAACCATCTCCTGCTTGTCCAGACATGTTTTCTGCTCTCCCTCTCTCCTGTGCTTGGGGGAAGCAAGGGCAGGAAAGGAAGACAAAAGCCTAGTGGCTTAAGTCTCCTCTCCTTCCAAAGAGGGAACCCGTACGTGTTTATGCACTTGCTTGTGTTACGCCCCAAAAGGGTAAAAGTCCAGGGTGGATGGAAAAGCTGCTAAACTCTGACATGTCTCAAGCGCTTCTTCCACAAGTGGGATGATTGTGGAACGATGCTGCCTCAGCAGCAGCAGGGGAGAGCCAAACTATTGGCATCTTCCCAGCTATGATAGCAACCAGGAAGTCAGCTGCAGTATGGTCCAAGAGTAGCTGGGTCCGGGTGCTGCTGGCAGCTTTCTCAAATGGACCCCAGGACTTGCCAAGCTTGCAAGTTTGCACAGAATGACACTGAAGTGGGGGAGAACTGTCCAAAAGCAGGGACGGTGCAAAACAGAAACTCTATCATGGCAGGAACTTTTTCAAGGTGGGAACCTGTCCTGTTGGGATCCATGTCAAGGCAGGAACCTTGTGCCCTTTTCCCTTGCTCTATTTATGCTTTTCTAGACGAAGTGTCCATTTGCCATTTTATACTGGGTGTGAAGAACCCAGCCAGCCACCAGCCCAGTTCCCAGCACAGGCTTGCACACAGGTCAGTATGTGTGTGGAGAGAGGCATCTTTTGCTGCTCCTTGCTTCGAGCCGGCGGGGGGAAGGAAAGAGGGGAAAGTAGTTTTTCACACCTTCCTATCCTCCCCCTTCAAACCCTTGGAGATGGAGGGGGTGGGTGGAGAAGGAAGGAATTTGGAATGTTCTACAACATTGAGTCCCTCCAGTGTACAAGTGGTATAATCGACTGCGAGAGCCTCTTTCCATTTCTAATGGTTTAATGCTTATTATCTTATGGCTAGTTATTTCTTAAGTGTTCTAGATCCTCTATTCTCATCTGTGTAATGGTTTTCATGACCATGCAAAGAACCTATTATTAAAAGTGATGTTCTGTGGTGAGAGTCCTGAATATAAAAAATTAACAATTTATTTTTTTTAATAAATTCCTCCACACATTTGCCATCACACCTGCACCACCTGATTCGAGTGTGCAAGGTCTGTAAAGGCTCTGGCCTCTCAGCAAACACAAAGTAATAAGACTTAGCTTAACGTGCAAGAAAGGAAATTTCACAAGAGTAGCATGACTTACATAAAGAGAGAGCTGAGCAGCTGCAGCAAGACAACAACCATGACTCAGGCAACATGCAGTAATTTGTTGAGCCACAGCAATGAGGGTGTTTATCCAAATCCCTGAAGATTTCCTGTAGTCTCAAAAGAGGCTTGTTGCAGAACCTAACACTTTCCCAGAACCTCAACTGTTAGGCCTACATTCCCCTCTCTCACTTGTAATGGCAAAGAACACACAGGTGTACCCTTTTATCAGGAAAACAGTGATTGCCTAATTGATTCACCGTGGGAGTTTGTAAAGTACCGCTCATTTGAGCAGCTTCTGAAAGCATTAAACCCATACTAGTGCAGATTAACAGAGGATTTACAATCACAGAACTTGGAAAGTATAATTTTTAGAATTGGACATCTCAATAAAGATAAATTCTCAGGTGCACATAACTAACTCCATGGTTGCTCACTGCAGGGTTTCTTGGATTTCAGAATTAAGCATACTGCAGGACATGGTTTGCAGGACTAGATGGGACCTCAACTCCTATGTAAGGCAACTCCTATGCAAAACAAAACTTCCCTGTCATAGCATTCTCCATTGCATCAAAGAACTTTTGCAATCTTTTGAAAGAGAAATATAGAAGAGCTTCACACAACTGAGAATTCCTCTTCCACCTTGCAGCATAAAGCTGTTCTGGCACAGGTAATCAGTGGAAAGAAAGCAAACCTGAGATTCTGGTGGCACTTGAAGCCCTAATGCTCATTCCATAGCATATGCACATCTAAGCGGAGATTGTGAGTCTGAGCTCCCTGTCAAGCACTTAAGAGAACTGTGATTTATTTCAGCAGAAGTCAGACGCTTTCATCACAACACAAAGCTCTGTGAGGCCATGTCTGGTGCCGTGAATTGTCTGGTGCCAGCACTTAGAGCATACTCTCAGTGGCATGCTACACCTCATCATTTATGTGTGCTCCTCAGTGTTTGCAGGAACTCAGCATCTAAGAGCTCCCAGTGAAATTCAGCCCTAGTGCAGAACTTGTCTGCCCTGGCTGTGAGACAGTTCCCTGGTCAAAGGTGAATTTTAGCCAATGTGTTCTCAACCAAAATAAATCTGAACCCAGAAGTTTCCACAGATACGAACAGCTGCCAGTTCTAGCATCAATGCATACTACTCTCCAGTTTGCTCCAGCCCAGCAAAATGGTGTAGAGTGCAATCTGGTTTGAACCAGCCCTCAGCCTTTGCTGAGAAGGGGCAGGAATACTGACAGAATAACATTCTGCAGACAACACCAGAACATGCTTTACTTAAAGACTCAATCTGACTTGGACCATGTGCAAAGCTAATGTGTCTTGCAACAAACTGTTGACTTGAGCAGTAAGTAGTGAGTGATTCACAGGGCGGAGTGGAATTGGTAGAATAAATCTCTGTGGATATAATTTTCCGTGTGCCTGAGCATGGCACAAGATAACCCTGATGCTATAACGTGGACTTCAGAAGGGAGGCAGAGCTCTACAGTGTTCAAAGGCGATTAACCAAAACCCTGCCAGACCCGGGAAAAGAAATCTGAATTCATGAAGAATTAGTTCAGGACCTGCTGAGCCATCTGGACACCCACAAGTCCATGGGACCAGATGGGATCCATTCCAGGGTGCTGAGAGAGCTGGCAGCTGAGCTGGCCAAGCCGCTCTCCATCATTTTCCACCAGTCCTGGCTCACCGGAGAGGTCCCAGGAGACTGGAAAGTGGCCAACGTGGTCCCCATCCACAAGAAGGGTCGGATGGAGGAACCTGGGAACTACAGACCTGTCAGCCTGACCTCAGTGCCAGGGAAACTGATGGAGCAGGTTATCTTGGGGGTGATAAGAGCTCACCTGAGGGATGGCAAAGAGCTCAGGTCCAGCCAGCATGGGTTTAGGAAGGGCAGATCCTGCCTCTCCAACCTGATCTCCTTCTATGATCAGGTGACCCGCTTGGTGGATGTGGGGAGGCCTGTGGATGTGGTCTATCTGGACTTCAGCAAGGCCTTTGACACTGTCCCCCACAGCAAACTGCTGGCTAAGCTGTCAGCCCACGGCTTGGATGGCAACACTCTGTGCTGGGTGAGGAACTGGCTGGAGGGCCGAGCCCAGAGAGTGGTGGTGAATGGTGCCACATCCAGCTGGCGGCCAGTCACTAGTGGTGTCCCTCAGGGATCAGTGCTGGGCCCCATCCTCTTTAACATCTTCATAGATGATCTGGATGAGGGCATTGAGTCAGTCATCAGCAAGTTTGCAGATGACACCAAGCTGGGGGCTGATGTGGCTGGGTTGGAGGGCAGAAGGGCTCTGCAGCGGGACCTTGACCGCCTGGACAGATGGGCAGAGTCCAATGGGATGGCATTCAATAGCTCCAAGTGCAGGGTGCTGCACTTTGGCCACAACAACCCCATGCAGAGATACAGGCTGGGGTCGGAGTGGCTGGAGAGCAGCCAGACAGAGAGGGATCTGGGGGTGCTGATTGATACCCGCCTGAACATGAGCCAGCAGTGTGCCCAGGTGGCCAAGAGAGCCAATGGCATCCTGGCCTGCATCAGGAATGGTGTGGCCAGCAGGAGCAGGGAGGTCATTCTGCCCCTGTACTCTGCACTGGTTAGACCACACCTTGAGTACTGTGTTCAGTTCTGGGCCCCCCAGTTTAGAAGGGACATTGAGATGCTTGAGCGTGTCCAGAGAAGGGCGACGAGGCTGGTGAGAGGCCTTGAGCACAAGCCCTACGAGGAGAGGCTGAGGGAGCTGGGATTGTTTAGCCTGGAGAAGAGAAGGCTCAGGGGTGACCTTATTGCTGTCTACAACTACCTGAGAGGTGGTTGTAGCCAGGAGGAGGTTGCTCTCTTCTCTCAGGTGGCCAGCGCCAGAACGAGAGGACACAGCCTCAGGCTGTGCCGGAGGAAGTTTAGGCTCGAGGTGAGGAGAAAATTCTTCACTGAGAGAGTCATTGGCTACTGGAATGGGCTGCCCAGGGAGGTGGTGGAGTTGCCGTCCCTGGAGCTGTTCAAGGCAAGGTTGGACATGGCACTTGGTGCCATGGTCTAGCCTTGAGCTCTGTGGTAAAGGGTTGGACTTGATGATCTGTGAGGTCTCTTCCAACCTTGGTGATACGGTGATACTGTGATACTGTGATTCTGTGTGAATGATAAAGAAGGCCAGGCTAAGGGAGAAGGCCAGGCTAAGGGAATTCCGGTGCAAGGACATGGCGGGGAGTTGCCCAGCAGCGGCCCCTTCCCGGCCTGTAAGATGGAGTGGCCAGAGGGTGGCCTCTTTGCCTGCTAAGTTGTGCAGCCAGGGCTTGGGTGGTAACGGCAGCCTGGCAGCAGGGGCATCCCGAGGTGCTGAGTCTCGCGTCCTATTAAGGCTTCCTTAACTGAGAGAGCTTCTAAGAGCCTGAGCCCCGTTAGGTTGTTACAGTGTGAAACTTACATAGTGCAACAGCAGGGTTTAGAATTAAGAAGTGGAGAAGGATTTAACCCAACCTCCTGTTTAACTGGTCCTAAGGAGAGGAAATTCCTGACTATTCACAGAATCATGGAAACATCCAGGTTGGAAAAGCCCCTCAGGATCACCAAGTCCCACTTAGAACCCTATTCTAAAAGATTCACCTTAAACCACATCCAAACGACTCTTAAACACGTCCAAGGTGGGTGACTTCACCACCTCCCTGGGCAGCTCATTCCAGTCCCTGACCACTCTCTCCATAAAAAACTTCTTCCTAATATCTAATCTAAACCTGCCCTGTCTCAGCTTGAGGCCATTCCCCATTGTTCTGTCTCAGATTACCTGTGAGGAGAGACCAGCACCAACCTCTTCACAACCTTTTTTCAGGTAGCTCTAGGCAGCAATGAGGTCTGCACTCAGCCTCCTCTGTTTCAGACTAAACATCCCCAGCTCTGTCAGTCACTCCTTATAAGATTTATTCTCCAGGCCCTTCACAGCTTCGTTGCCCTCCTCTGGACCTGCTCCAGCACCTCCAAATCTCTCTTGTATTGCATTGCCAGAAACTGCACACAGTACTCGAGNGAAACTGAACACAGTACTCGAGGTGTGGCCTCACCAAAGCCAATTCCAAGGGGACAATCACCTCCCTGCTCCTGCTGGCCACAGTATTTTTAATACAAACCAGGATGCCATTGGCCTTCTCGGCCGCTTGGGCACACTGCTGGCTCATCTTCAGCTCCTGTCTATTACAATGCCTAGATCCCTTTCTGCCAGCAGCTGTCCAGCCACACTGTCCCAGGCCTGTAGCATTGCTTGGGGTTGTTGTGACCCAAGTGCAGGAGCTGGCATTTGGCCTTGTTGAAACTCATCCCATTAATGTTGGCCCATTGATGTAAGCCTATCCAAGTCCCTCTAAAGGGCCTCTCTACCCTCATTCAAATCAACTCATTGCTGTCTACAACTACCTGAAGAGATGCTGTAGCCAGGTGGGGGTCATTCTCTTCTCTCAGGCCAACCAGGAACAGAACAAGGGGACACAGTCTCAAGTTGTGCCAGGGGATGTGTAGGCTGGATGTTAGGAGAAAGTTCTTCACATAGAGAGTGATTGGCATTGGAATGGGCTGCCCAGGGAGGTGGTGAAGTTGCTGTCCCTGGAAGTGTTCAAAAAAAGACTGAATGAGACACTCAGTGCTATGGTCTATTTGATTGGATAGGGCTGGGTGATAGGTTGGACTGGATGATCTTGGAAGTCTCTTCCAATCTGGTTGATTCTATGATTTTATGAACTCTGACACCTAACGTGGTGTCATCTCCAGACTTACTGCTGACACTCTCTATTTCTGAATCAAGGTTGTCAATAGACCTGAGCTAAGGAAAGAACTGCATGATACCCCTTGGCCAGGTGGAGAAAATGTGTTTATAGAGGGCTCACCTGAAGTGATAGAAGGCAAAAGGGTTACAGAGTGAATCCTAAACAGATTGACATTCTTTACTGTGAGGGTGATGAGACACTGGAACAGGTTGCTGAGAGAGGTTGTGGATGCTCCCTCTCTGGAAGTGTTCTAAGATAGGTTGGATGAAGCCTTGGGTGACTATTCTAATTGTTATGTGTTTATAATAAGTGCTTGTCTTGATCAGTTCCTTTTTGTAATCAATTCTAGTTGATATGTATTTATAAGTGCTTGTCTGGTATCTTCCCACCTGCCTTCTGCACCAGACAGCCTGTTCACAGTCCACCTTGAGAGATGAACACTGCAGTAGCCTCACAGGGCTTGTGATACAACTACCTGAAGGGACATTCTGGAGAAGCTGCTGCTAATCTCTTCTCGCAGGTAGTTGGAGACAGGACAAGGGGGAATGTCCTCAAACTGAGAGTAGGAAGGTTTAGATTGGACATTAGGTTAAAGGTTTTCATGGAGAGAGTGGTCAGGCACTGGAATGAGCTGCCCAGGGAGGTGGTAGAGTCACCAACCCTGGATGTGTTTGAGGGTTGTTTGGCAATACGGTTTAAAGTGAATCTTGCAGAGTAGGGTTATAGGTTGGACTTGGTGACCTTGAGGGGCTTTGCCAGCCTGGATGTCTGTGCGATTCTGTGCTGTCTGCTGCAGCTCTTACTGCAGAGCCAGATCTTGTCTGGTTAGTCAGGGAGGGACCCCGTGAAGCATTCTTCCTGGCTGGGATGCAAACCGAGCTGCATTTTCTGCACTCCTGCATTGTGCACAGTATCTCAGGAGTACGTTTAAACTGCATCTTCTGGCTTTGACATAAGGCAGTGTTCGTAGCAAGTCTTAAGAGAGCTGTGGTACTTTTCTGGACTACTTGATGTTTTAAAAACTGTCTTAAGGACCCTTAATATCTCTGTC
The DNA here is from genome assembly GCA_013400475.1 of Tricholaema leucomelas. NCBI lineage: Eukaryota > Metazoa > Chordata > Aves > Piciformes > Lybiidae > Tricholaema lacrymosa > Tricholaema leucomelas. Next base: position 29,668 of record WAAF01013764.1, on the reverse strand, counting down.
GGTTTAATGCACCACTGCACTATTGATTAATGCTGCTAGCACAGTCAGGATTTTGCCCGTTATTTGCAGTTGTAGGGGGTAGTGATTTCACAAGCACGGCAGGTAGCTCACGCTCAGGCAGCTGTGTGGACAGTTAACGTGAGCCTCTATTGGTTAAATCTGCAGGACTGCCGTACTCTTCGATGTGGCGTGAGTAACGGCGGCAGCCGCACAACATCCTGTCCCTCCCGTGTTGGGATTCACTGTGGGGCCCGTCTCGCCGCAGCCCGGCAGCGCTCTGACCTGCAGGGGCAGTCTGGCGGCACTAGCGGCGCCGCTTTCAACGCCGCCAGCAGGTGGCTCTGCGCCCTACCGCGGAGGCTCGGCAGAGAGCAGTCCCGGGCGGGAGCTGCCGGCAGAAAAGCGCCCGCTGGCGGTCGCCAGCCGTCCTGCCGCGCTCTGCCGCACCATCGCCATTCCTAGCACAGAGCCGCAGGTGGGTTCTGTTCCCGGCGGCGGGGGGCGGTGCCGCGCACAGGTAAGGAGGTAGCGATGGCGGCGGCGAAGAGGTGGTGGCAGCAGCTGTAGCTGTTCAGGACGCGCAGCGGCGGTGGCAGGCAGGCGTTAAGGGAGGGCGGGAGGGCGTGCGCCCGCTCCGCGCCGCGCCTGACCTGACCTTGCCGGTGGCTGTAGGTCGGTCACGGAGTGCGCGGCGGTGCGGCGGCGTTACGCGAGGCGCTTCCTGCTCTCGGGGGATGCGCAGGGGTGTCTCTGCCTTGCGCAGGCCTGGCAGGTCTGCGGCGGGTTGGTGGGCACGAGCAGAGCCCGGCCTGGTGCTGGTGGGCGGTCTGTAAGTGCATGTTGCCTGTCCCAGGCGCGCTGATGGGCCCTAGTGGGCCCTGTGGGTGTTTAGTCCTGGTTTTTATTACTTGAAGGCAGTTTTTCCCTTTGATGTTGTAATGTGTGAGGCAGGAACGTGCCTGCTTTTGCACTCACTGGGGAAGGACCGGCTTGAGAGCAGTCCTGAAGAAGTGGGCTTGCGGGTGCTGGTGGGTGAAAAGCTCAACATGAACCAGCAGTGTGCACTTGCAGCCCAGAGAGCCAACCAGAGCCTGGGCTGCCTCACGAGAAGGGTGGGCAGCAGGGCAAGGGTGAGGATTCTGCCCCTCTATGCTGCTCTGGTGAGACCCAACTTGGAGCACTGTGACCAGTTCTGGAGGCCCTGTTACAGGATGTGCTGAAACGTGCCCAGAGAAGGGTCATGGGGTCAGAGGGCTGGAGCTGCTCTGCTATGAGGAGAGGCTGAGAGAGTTGGGGTTGTTCAGTCTGGAGAAGAGAAGGCTCCAAGGAGACCTTCCTGTGGCCTTCCAGTATCTGAAGGGGCCTACAAGAAAGATGGGGAAGGACGTTTTCGGGTGTCAGGTAGTGACAGGACTGAGGGGAATGGATCCAAGCTAGAGGAGGGCAGATTTAGAAAGAAGTTCTTTACTAGCCTCATCTCTGGATGTTTTTAAGATGAGGCTGGATGTGACTCTCTGCAGCCTGCTCTAGTGTGAAGTGTCCCTGCGCGTGTCAGGGGGGTTGGAGCTAAATGATCTTTGAGGTCCCTTCCAACCCTGACAATTCTGTGATTGTCCTTCATAAATAAACCCTGTAGTTGTGTATGAAGAAGTTTGCCTTTTTTCCATGTAGAAACTTGCCCTGAAGAGACCTGGCACCTGGAAGCTATGGCTCTGTCTGTGTCTTTTACAGTATCACAGTATCACCAAGGTCTAACCAGTGCAGAGTACAGGGGCAGAATGACCTCCCTGCTCCTGCTGGCCACACCATTCCTGATGCAGGCCAGGATGCCATTGGCTCTCTTGGCCACCTGGGCACACTGCTGGCTCATGTTCAGGAGGGTATCGATCAGCGCCCCCAGATCCCATTCTGTTTGGCTGCTCTCCAGCCACTCCGACCCCAGTCTGTATCTCTGCATGGGGTTGTTGTGGCCAAAGTGCAGCACTCGGCACTTGGACTTATTGAACGCCATCCCATTGGACTCTGCCCATCTGTCCAGGCAGTCAAGGTCCCGCTGCAGAGCCCTTCTGCCCTCCAACCCAGCAACATCTGCCCCCAGCTTGGTGTCATCTGCAAACTTGCTGGTGACTAACTCGGTGCCCTCATCCAGATCATCTATGAAGATGTTAAAGAGGATGGGGCCCTGCACTGATCCCTGAAGGACACTGCTTGTGACCTGCCGCCAGCTGGATGTGGCACCATTCACCACCACTCTCTGGGCTTGGCCCTCCAGCCAGTTCCTAACCCAGCACAGAGTGCTGCCTGTTGTTGAAGACCTAGTCCTACCTTGCCACTTTACAGCCTGCCCTGGCTTCATCCCCCAGCTTTGCTGTCTGGGATTTCTCTCTGCAGCTACCTGAAGGAAGGTTGTCATGAGGGGGTTTTGGTCTCTTCTCTGAAGGAACCAGTGATAGAGCAAGAGGGAATGTCTTTAAGCTGCACCAGGGGAGGTTTGGGATGGACATTAAGGGAAAAAAAAATCACATAAAGTGTTATCAGGCTTTGGAACAAGCTGCCCGGGGAGGTGGTAGAGTCACCATCTCTGAGGGTGTTTAAAAGCTGTGTAGATGTGGTGCTTGGGGATATGGCTTAGTGGTGGACTTGACAGAGTAAGATAACTGGTTGGACTTGATGATCTTGGAGATCTTTTCAAAACAAAATGATTCAATGATTCTATGATTCTAAGCTACTTAACATTCCTTTTTTTTTTTTTTTTAATTTAAACCTTTTTGGTAAAAGCCAGTTTTCCAGTTTGTAAATATCTTTTGCTGTCTGTTTCCCTGTGCATCACCTTTGTGTTACATTAGGGGCTTTCAGATTTTGTATGATAGCAGTATGACTAAATTCTGATTCAGCTCTCTCCAAGATTTCCTCTGATTTACAACAATCTCTTTTCTTTCCAAAGCTGAAGTTGAGGTAAAGGGGTTTCTTCAGTCTTCATATGGCAAACTTAGGCAAGGAATTATACTGCAAAAGAAAATGATCATTTTGGTGGACTTAAATAAAATCTGAACTTTGAATCTTTGTGGCAGTCGTTTTGGTTTTGTTTTTTTTTTTTTTTCAAACACCATAACACAAATTTTCCTGTTCTAGTTCTTCATTCTTTCTCCTTGCGTTGTAGATGCCTCCTCCTATTCAGCAGCCATCCCCAGATCAACTGTTTCTACTGTCAGCTGTTAGAGAAGAATATTCCATTCCCAGAGTGCATTCTGACAAGAAATGGGTCTACCCCTCAGAGCAAATGTTCTGGAATGCTATGCTAAGGAAGGGGTAAATACACTGAATTATCAGCTAGGATCTGTCAGCCTGAAATTCATCAAGTAATCCCTTGATATTATTTAAGAGTTTCTGAATGTGAAGCACTAAATAAGTAAGTCTTCTAAAAATGACTGGGTTTACGAACAGCTTTATTTTAAAGAGTGAGCTGGTCTCAAAGGCTGTGACTCCTGCAATCACAAGCAGGTAGGGAATGTCAGGCACCTGCTGTTAGCTTGGAAAATGTTCTTGAAAGACTGTGCATAGGCACAGGTAAACCTCACATGATTGCCAGCTTTCAAACTCAATCGGCTTCCCACAAACTGATGCTAAAACTTTGGTGATTGTCAGAACATCTAACTTGACTTTGCAACACTGGTTTGCTAATTTGTTTGACAAATAGATGTTTTCAGACTTCTCAGAAATTCAGCATAGGCAAGATCCAGCTGTGGCCTAAAAACCCTTCTGTGCTGCTGCTTACAGAATTGTCATTCTCAAACAGATAAAGTTTAAAGGCAGTTGCTAGTAAAACAATAGCATATTTCTGTGTTCTGTGTATCAGTATTGTCCTTAATATCAGCATGGAACACTGGAACAGGCTGCCCAGGGAGGTTGTGGAGTCTCCGTCTCTGAAGATGTTCAAGACCCACTTGGATGTATTTCTGTGTGATCTGGTCTAGGTGACCCTGCTCTGGCAAGGGGTTTGGACTGCATGAGCTTTTGAGGTCTCTTCCAACTCCTGACATTCTGTGACTTGAAACAGAAGTTCACTGCAATTGTCATCATTTTCATCAGCAGCCCTATTCTTTGGGAGTGGGAAGGGTGCCTGGGGACATTTGTTGTTAAGCACACTGATGCTGTCTGGTGTTTTGAATGAAATAATAAAAGTTACAGTAGCAAATCCACAGATCTTAATTTTTCTTGAAAGCTGGGAAATCTCTGAGCTTCTCAGAAATTATTTGTAAGCTTGCCACCTTCTCTCTTCTTGACTCAGGTGCTGCACCAAAGATAACAGGGTTCTGATTCTGACCAGAGTTTTGAGTATTACTCAAATAGTGAAAACTGGAAATTTGATGAATGGTTTTGTGCTGGTTTGAGGCTAATTGGAATATTTTACTGAGAGAAATTAAATCCTTAGCAGTGAAAAGAAAGAAAACAACAGTAACCTGTATCACTTATTCTGCTGAGAAATGCAAATAGTCAAAATATAGATAAGACACTTCTCACACACACTTTTCAGTTTTCTGTTCTGCTCCTTCTCTCTGGCAGTCTGTATGTGGTTGCAGCTGCCTTAACTCTAATCCAGCCTAACCCTTTATTTCCCCTAACCTTCCTGTCTTCTCTTTGACATCTCCTCTCAGATCTCTCCAGAATCATCATGTGAGATATATGGGGATTGATCTGGTTATTTCTGAAGAGAGGGAAAGAGGGAAAAGGAGGTTTGGGTTGGAAGCCTTCTGGCAGTCTGATCATTTTTGGGAGGGATTTTGTGTTTCTGTATAACTTTTAACTTGTATATATCTGTAAATATTTGTATATATATATACATGCTTGTAAATTGTAGTAAGCTATAAATATAGCTTCATTCCTTAAGTTCCAGCTGGCCTAGTCTAGTCTGGGTGAATTAATTGTGTGTGTGCTGGGTAATTCCCAAACCATCACAAGTTTTAAAGTTACAGTATATAGTTGGATGATGAATAAGGGGCAAAACATGTGGACTGTTTAAAACTGCATGAGTTATTAACCATATAAACCAAGATTCTGTTTTCACGTGAGTACTTTACCTGTTCAAATCCATGCTGCCACAGAACAGCTGAGTCAAATTTTACGCAGTTAAAAATCCTCACACTACATTTCTTCCTTTAAAGGTGTGTAAGGTTGAATAGGAGAACATACTGGTGCTGGACTAAGGTTGGTTTATTCCTGGTTACAACATGGATGTTTGCCTTTGAGGATGCTGTCTACAACTACCTGAAGCGAGGTTGTAGCCAGGTGAGGCTCGGTCTCTTCTCCCAGGCAACCAGCAACAGAACAAGGGGACACAGTCTCAAGTTGTGCCAGGGGAGGTCTAGGCTGGATGTTAGGAGGAAGTTCTTCACAGAGAGAGTGATTGGCATTGGAATGGGCTGCCCAACGAGGTGGTAGAGTCGCCATCCCTGGAGGTGTTCAAGAAAAGGCTGGATGAGGCACTTAGTGCCATGGTCTATTTGATTGGACAGGGCTGGGTGATAGGTTGGATTGGATGATCTTGGAGGTCTCTTCCAACCTGGTTGATTCTATGATTCTACTCTGTCTGTCAGCTACCCACAAAAGAGTTGGCAGGGCTTTGATCTGATTCAGAAGGGTTTCTTTGTTAAAGGCAATTGCCAAGTGCAGTTACTGATCAGAAAGGGGACAATGTGATCAGATTTGTGCTGTGACATATCACCTCTCCCAGCCCAGGACATTGGTTTATCACTATGTTTAATTACCAGTGATGGAACCAAGCCTTGCTGTGCAGTTCAAAAGCTCATGTAGTTGAGACCCAACTCTTGGAGCTATTCAAGATGGGTCTGGACAGGGCTGTGGGCAACCTGATCTAGTTGAGGATGTCCCTGCTGACTGTAGAGGAGGTTGGACTGGATGACCTGTGGAGGTCCCATCGAGTCCAAACCATTCCATAAGTCTGTGATCCTCATACCTTAATCTACAGTTTGTCTTCAAACAGAAGAGCATTAGTTAGAAGCAGGACACAAGTGCCAGCTACCTTAAAAACATTTCTGAAAGGATATAAAGTTGATATTTAATGGCTGTTTATTTGAGTATTTAGAAGTTTTTTTTCTGATGTAAGAAAACTATCAAGATTTTCATGTCTTTAATGTATGCCTCACACGATGCATTCAGGAGAGGATTTAGCCTTATTTAAATAAACTGCTATGTAGTGCATCTGTGTTTTGCATCTTTGCTTCGTCAGCTGTACTACAGTGTATTTTTCATATGTAATATAAAACTGGAACTGCACAAGGCTGTGTGACTGCACAGTTGGGGTTGTTCACTTTGGAGAAGAGAAGGCTCTGTGGAGACCTTATTGTGGCCTTCCAGTATCTGAAGGAGGCTACAAGAAAGCTGGGGAGGGACTTTTTAGAGTGTCAGGTAGTGATAGGACTAGGGGGGATGGATCCAAGCTAGAGAAGGGCAGATTGACATTAGACACTAGGAAGTTCTTCAGCATGAGGGTGGTGAGACACTGTTGTAGGTTTTTGTGTAAGAGTTTCTAAGGAAAAGGGGCAGTAAAATAATAATGCTTTTGATGAATTGGAGATGAAAATACAGAAAGGTTGTATTAAAAAATGTGCAGGAAAAGATAGTGTACACAAATCCTTAATACCTAATACAGATACAGGATACATGAGAATCCCCCTCGAACCCTTCCCTGCAAGCAAACCACAACCACCAAAACGCCAGTGCTCGTTTTCTCCCATCCCCCATTATCTCCCATTAGGCCCAAGCAGGCTGAATTCACTGTGGCCTGCGACCTTGAAGGCTGCTGGCCTACAGGGTGCTCCTACATAGTTACTTAGTTACCCAGATAAGAATCCATCTGGAGAGCTGGAAAGGCAGGAAGAAAAGAGAGCAAATTGACCTTGTTGCTTCTAAATTGTTTGCAGGATTATGGGATTGAATAACAAAATTATGATATCCAGGGGTGACCAGTTCATTGTCTGGGATGCATCTTGGTCTCTCTAGTGTTTTTAGGGAGTCTGGCATAACCTGGAACCCCTCAAACCATGACAGCAACCTGTGCCAATGTCTCAGGGAGGTGGTGCAAGCCTCATCCCTGGATATTTTTAAGGCCAGACTGGATGAGACTGTAAGCAACCTGACCTAGTGGGACGTGTACCTGCCTATGGCAGTAGGGTTGGAACTGGATGATCCTGGAGGTCCTTTCCAACCCTGACAATTCTGGGATTCAGTGCATATTACTCTTGAGAATGAGCAGCCTGGCTTTGGCCTTGGACGAGCTAATTTTTGGCTGTGTCACTCGGGCTTGGTATGGGGAGGAGGGTAGAGCAGCATGGCAGGGGGAGGGGTGCATCTGAGGACTGGGTTTTTGGGCAGGTTTGGAGGGAGGCCGTGGAAAGCTTTGGCTTAATGAGGTCCTGTGGTAAGCCCAGACTGGAGAACTGGGCCAGGGTTGACAAAGGATTTGTGCATTTTGTATGTTTCTGTACTGGTTTACGTAGTTGTGAATAGTACTTTCATTTAAACTTCCAATTCTTTTCAATCTGGCATGCAGTGGTTTTTGTTTTACTCCCTTAAGCAGGGTTAAACATCATCTGTCTTCAGTACCTAAACCCAAGACAGTGAGTTTGTCTGAAGCCTATCTTGCCATGAAAAAGCTAATGTGAAGATAAGCTTACTGCTTTCTTGTTTTTTGTTTGATGGGTGTTTGTTTTACACACTTGGTAACGTGATCCATGCAGAATTCTTTAACTGTCACCACTAAATATGGCAAAGGTACACCAAGGTAGGGAGGTCTTTCAGGAGCTTCAAAAGGAGGAGTCTGACACTATCAGCTTGTAGCCCAGAAGGCCAATGGCAGTGTTGGCTGCATCCAAAGCAGCACTGCCAGCAGGTTGAGAGGGGATTCTGCCACTTTGCTCTGGTGAAACCTCACCTGGAATACTGTGGTCAGCTCTGGAGCCCTCAATATAGGAAGGATATCTGATGGAGCAGGTCCAGAGGAAGGCCATGAAAATGGTCAGGGAGTTGGAGCAGCTCTGCTATGAGGACAGGTTGAGGGAGCTGGGTGAAGAGGAGGTTCTGGGGAGACCTAATAGCAGCCTGCCAGTACCTGAAGTGGGCTACAAGAAGGCTGCAGAGAGACTGTTTGCAAAGGCTTGCAGGGACAGGAAGAGGCTTCAAACTAGAGCAGAGCAGATTTATATTGGATGTTAGGAACAGGTTCTGCACCATGAAGGTAGTGGAACACTGGAACAGGTTGCCCAGGGGGGATGGTTGGGGCCTCTTCCCTGGAGCTATTCGAGGTGAGTCTGGACAGGGCTGTGGGCAACCTGATCTAGTTGAGGATGTCCCTGCTGAGTGCAGAGGGGGTTGGACTGGATGAGCTTTGGAAGCCCCTTCTACCCCAGACCACTCCGTGATTCTCTGACTCCATGCCTTATTTACCAGTGGGCTACTGCAGTGGTAGCTACTCGCAATAGGTGCCTGCACATTTGCAGCATGGGTACCTAATTTTATGACTGGAGTCTGAATGACTCCAGTTTTTCAAAGGATAGTGTAAATTTACTGGAAGTATTTGTATTGCTATTAGGCCTCATTAAAACCTGAATAGTTTCCATTGCTGACCTTTCAATTTGGACTGAGGCCTGTCTTATAAACTAGAAACTATCACATTTGTTGTTGGCAGAAATGACAACCCCCCTGACCATTAAAGACTTCAGTCATGACTTTTGTTTTTTCCAATGTTTTGCCAATTTTCTGGTCACTACAGGAAGTTTTATCTGGTTTTCTAGCATGCTGCTGCTCTTGCCTCCAACTTCTGAAGAATGTGACCCTGTAAACCTCCTGTCTGTAGAGATAGCTAATGCTTTAATTGATCATTAGTAGACTTTCAAAACCGGTTTCCATCTGCCAAAAGATTAAGTGACTCAGGGAATTGACTGAGAGCAGTTTGATGCATGGAGGATAAATGGAAGTGCCTTTAAAAAGCGCTGCAAGACCACAAATCCTTGAAAAACTTGCTTCTAAAATACTTTAAAGTAATGGAAAAGATTTTTCCTGATTGGTTTCCTATTTCCTTTTTTTTTTTTTTTTTATTTGTTTTGCTTTGTTTTCCTCATAGAAGGCTTTAAAAAAAAATATCAATGAGAATTCATTAGCTCATTTTCAAAACCCAAAGAGTAAAAGGCTCATAAAAATGTTGAATTTTCTTCAAATGCATTTATGCCAACTTAAAAAAAAAAAAACTATGAAAACTTGCTAGCTGTACTTGAAAATATTTAGAAAAACATCTCCACATTTTATCACAAATTTTCACAATTCCAAGGGCTGCTTATCCTGTTTTCTGTGAAGTTTTGCCATTTAGCTTGTCTGGAGTTGTTTTTTGCAGGTATTTACGTTGAGTTTCTCATTGCCATTTTGGCACAAGCTCCATTTGGGAAAACTTCTACCACTGCGGTAACACTTGTTACTGCAGAAATTCTTCTTACTACAGGAAATAATGATCAGAGGGCTGGAGCTGCTCTGCTGTTGGGACAGGCCGAGAGGGTTGGGGTTGTTCAGTCTGGAGAAGAGAAGGCTCCAAGGAGATCTTCCTGTGGCCCTCCAGTATCTGAAGGGGCCTACAAGAAAGCTGGGGAAGGACTTTTTAGGGTGTCAGGTAGTGACAGGACTGGGAGAAATGGATCCAAGCTAGAGGAGGGCAGACTGAGATTAGACCTTAGGAAAAAGTTCTTCAGCATGAGGGTGGTGAGACACTGGCACAGGTTGCCCAAGGAGGTGGTGGAAGCCTCATCCCTGGATATTTTTAAAGCCAGGCTGAATGTAACTGTGAGAAACCTTCTCTAGTGTGAGGTGTCCCTGCCCATGGCATATGGGGGCCTGAACCGAATGATCCTTGAGGTCCCTTCCAACCCTGACAATTCTGTGATTCTGCAATGACTTCTTTCTTAGGTATCTGAAAAATCAGTGTTTATCTCCGTGAAGAACAATTCTAGTTGGTTAGCACACCCTTCTGGTCGCTTTAGAGCTGTCATGTTGTAGCAGAAAAATGCAGGAACTGCAGGTGTCCTGCAGCAGTGACAAAAGATGGATGATTTGTGCTGCACAGGTTAGTCATCACACTTAGCAGTGGTTATGGGTTCCTTGGTATTTTCTGTCTTTTGACCTCAAAATGGGCAGCTGCAGTAGTTATTAAACTCTTCTTAGTGATTCTTTAATGCCTTCCAGACTACATGCTTTCAGGAGCACTTACAGTTGCTGTAGCTGGGATGGCAGGGTGGCTGGCATGGAAATGATGGTAAAAAGATGTAGGAGGATGTTCCAAATTGACATTTTTTCCCCCAAATGGCTGTCTGCTCCTCTATTATTCGTCACTCAGGTTAGGAGAAAATGGGTCTAAATGTAGTTTTATAGCTAATCACTGGTGGTTGTCGATGCAACACCTAATTGATTTGGGCCACAATTCTAGTCACAGAGCTTTTGCAGAATAACAGTGGACAGGTTAGTGTTACCTGGCTTTGAAAGGCTGCTTTCTGTTTGCCTTCTCAGGCAAAGTGGAAAATGCTTGTATTGTCAGTGGCGTATCGATTTGTGAAGGAAGCTGGAGCTGGATTAATATAGGCTGACTCTTAAAAACCAAGATGTTTTTTCCTCCTCTGCTGATGGGAAAGCATCCATTTAAAGAAATGAACATGGCTTAATGTTATTTTATCAAACAGTTTGAAGAAATCATTTTTAAAAAAGGAAAATAAGATCCTGACTTGCAGTTTAATAATAATGGAATGTGAAGGCCAGATTGTAACTGCAGAAGTTAATTCCAAATTTAAATATTTAGCATTTTCACTGGTCTTGCAAATACAAGAAAATTTATTGCATTAAGATGGAATTTAGATCTTTTGACATGAAGCTGATATTTTCATAGTGTGAAAAATACCAAGCTGACATTATACTGTCTCATTTGATGACTTCCAAATGTCAGAGTGCAGTAACTTATTCATGGAGACCTCGATGTCTTATGATAGTGTCAATTTAAAAAAATTTTACAATGACTTTTTTATTTAAACATGTAAAATAGAATATGCAAAGTGGTTGAGAAGGGAGATGTAAAGGGGGGCAAGACCAGGGGCAACAATGTTCAGAGTAATAGAATGAGGCACTTTTAAGGCTAATTTTCACCAAAGCCTCCTGACAGCTGCGTGGCCTACCAGTATGTGGCAGCCTCCTTCTGACAACTGCTGTTTTCTTGCCTTCATTCACAACATTCCCATGTTCCTTGTTATTTCAACAGTTTGAATGTCTGTAAATATCTGAGGAGTGGCTGTCAAGCGGAGGGGGCTAAGCTCTTTTGGGTGGTGCACAGCAATAAGCCAAGGAGCAATGGACACAAACTGGAATATAGAAAAGTTTCACCTCAACACGAGGATAAAGTCCTTTTACAGTAAAGGTGACAGAGCCCTGGAAGAGGCTGCCCACGGATGTTGTGGCGTCTCCTCTGGAGGCTTTCAAATCCTGCCTGGATGCATTCCTGTGTGGACCACCCTTGGCAATCCTGCTTTAGCAGGGGGATTGCAAAGGATGGTCTCTGGAGGTCCCTTCCAACCCCTAATGTTTTGTGATTCTGAGATTTAGGAGATTAAAAATAACACGGTCTATTTTCATTAAAAAGTAAACCACCTATCCCCTTGTAATAATGGAAACTACCGAGTACTTGGAGATGAGCTGGGAGTTAACGATACCGTTGGTTGTGGAAGACCTCAGTTGGATGGCGGTTATGCAGCCGCACTGAGAGACGCACGAGTCTCCAGTGGAACTGCCTGTACAAGCGTGGGCGGCAGCGCGTCGGGTGATCGCCTACCGAGCAGGCCGCTCCGTCCCGAGGGATCGTCATGCGAAGCTGGGCGCTTGCAAAGTGGAGCCAAGCGGGCCCTGTCGGCCACTGGGGACGCTGCACAGCGTGGCCATTTTGTTCGGCACCGACGAAGAGAGGCCTCTGCCACCGTCTCCGTCTCTGCCCCTGCTCGTCGCCGCTCGCTGCCTGGGAAGTTGCCAGGCCGCGCGTCACCGCGCCGGCCTGAAGCAAGGGGCGGCGGCGGGCTAGGCGGCCGCAAGGCTGGAAGGACCCCGCTGGAGGGCTGGAAGGACTCCGCCGTCAGCGGTGCCCTCCTTGAGGCGCGGGCTGGAGTGGCGGCAGCCGCGGCCATGTCGGAGCTAGCGCTGGAGGAGCTGTCAGCTCTCGCCGCCATTTACTGCGAGCCGGACGCCTGCGAAGTGTTAGCGGTGTCAGGTGAAGGCGGCTGCGTACCTCTGCAGGGGGCTACGGATCGCCCCGCTGGGCAATGCCTCGCCGCGCTGCCCAAACGACAAGCGGGGTGCCGGCGCCTCGGCCGCGGACCTTCCTGCGGACGTTCTTGCGGCCCTTTAGCGCCGGCCCGGCCCCGAGAGGAGGCGCTGCGGGCCCGCTCACGGGAGGCCCAGCGGGGCTGCGCCACCTTAATCGCTTGCTTGCAGCGGCAGCGCCAAAAACACGCGCCTTCCCGCCTGTCTTTACTGCTAGCCTCTTTGTAGGTCTCAGCGAATCCCGTTCGTTTGTAATTAGCGACCTTCTTAATTGCAGCAGTTTGCAGTGCCGTGAGCGAAGGGCAGCCGCGGGAGTGGGCCCAGTGCTGTCTAGGCAGATAAGCAGTTGTGTCACATACGTGTGACAGGGACAGGTATTTGCCCTGCGATATTTAATAGGGGTGCAGCTGTTGCTCTGCATAAGAAGCCTTGGGTCATCTCTGCCTTTTTCTGTGGCTAAGGCAGTAATCTGGGGCTTACATATGGTTTCAGCAATGTGTGTGGCTGTGGGTTTTATAGAGGGTGCTAAGGCTAGTTCTGCACGTTTGCTTTGGGTGGAGAGATGAGTTCTTACGCAGTGCTTGCTCTCATCGGCTGCTGGATGCTATGGGCTAGGAACGTGGTGTGGGTAGACACCTTTAGTCCATGGTGGCTGCTGCTCAAAACATAGTTTTAAGAGGTGATTTTTATCAGCCTGTGCTGTCACAGGGCTGTGAAGATGCCCCTTCAGCGAGGGCGAGTAAATGTCACCGGTGCCAGTGTACAACAGCAGTTACTAAGTTACTATCAGGCTTAAAGAAAGCCTCAGGTGGAATATGCAAGTCTGGTGTGTCTGTGCAGATCAGGAGCATCAGTAAAGCTTGCTTAGTGCCTATTGCAGCCCTGACAAGCTTCCTGTATATTTGTTGGAGATACATAAATATACACTGAGAATGTGCTTGTGTTTTGTATCGCTCGCTGCCGTTGGTGTCCTGGGAGCTTTAGCAGTGTACTGCCAAGATGCCCAGTGGACAGTAGGTGGTTTCCTGTTGGTTGGATTGCTGTAAAGTCTTGGAGAATTCCATTGAAGCGGGATCTGATGGCTTGCTTTCAGATTTTGTCTGCTCATGTATTCAGTCCCGAAGAAGTGAGATGTGGAGACAGACAGAGAGTTGAGGTTGTTCAGTCTGGAGAAGAGAAAGCTCTGAGGAGACCTTCCTGTGGCCTTCCAGTATTTGAAGGGGGCTACAAGAAAGCTGGGGAGGGACTTTTTAGGGTGTCAGGTACTGATAGGACTGGGGGGGAATGGATCCAAGCTAGAGGAGGGCAGGTTTGGATTAAATGATAGGAAGAAGTTTTTCAGCATGAGGGTGGTGAGACACTAGCACAGGTTGCCCGAAGAGGTGGTGGAAGCCTCATCCCTGGATGTTTTTAAGGCCAGGCTGATGTGGCTGTGGGCAGCCTGATCTAGTGTGAGGTGTCCTTGTCCATGCTAGGGACATTGGAACTGGATGATCCTTGAGGCCCCTGACAATTCTGTGATTCTGTGAAAAGAGTGCACAGCCTTATCAAACCACCAGTTTGTTGGGGATCCTCCATCTTGCCTGCATCCCGTTTTTTTTTTACACATAGTGCTTTGTGAGCTATACACCCAGACAGAACAGTTCACTGTATTTATGTTGTGTGACTTAGAGAGCCTTTAGCCAGGATGCGTACATAATAGGTTGGATTGTGCATATCTAGTTGATTACCATTGCTCTCTGGTGAAATAGAAAAGATTATTTTCAACCATGATTATTGGTAGCTTTCTTATTTGGGAATTTACTTCTCTGTTATGCTGGAGGTACAAAATCTTTCAGTTTCTAGCCAGTTAATTTTTGTTGTATTAATTGGCTGACATCTCTTCCAACCATATAAATTTGTCACTGACAAATGGTGCCCAGAAGAAACTTCGAGGGAGACTCTAATGTTATGTTCTCTCTAATACATTAAGAGAATTTGTGTGTAGATCGACAGGATTAAAAAGGAGTCCATTGGGGTTTATAGTTTTGAGGAATGTGAGAAAATGCTTTTGTAAGTTGTCTTAGTACACTAAAACCTTAGTCTTTCTGAAATTTCACAGAATCACAGAATGTCAAGGGCTGGAAGGGACCTCAAAAGCTCATCCAGTCCAACCCTCCTGTCAGAGTAGAATCACTTACACCAGATCACACAGGAACACATCCAGGCAGCTCTTGAATATCTCCAGAGAGGGAGACTCCACAACCCCTCTGGGCAACTTGTTCCAGGCCTCTGTCACCTTCACAGGGAAAAAAAATCCTCCTCATGTTTCCATGGAACTTCCTATGCCTCATCTTCCACCACTGCCCTTTGTCCTGTCACTGGGCATCACCCAGCAGAGCCTGGCTCCAGCCTCTTGGCACTCATCCTCCTTCTTGGCCACTAGAGCAAATTGCTGGCTCATGGTCAACCTTCCATCCACCAGGATCTCCAGGTCATTTTCCCCTTAACTGCTCTCCAACAGGGCAGTCCCCAACCTATAGTGATCCATGAGATTTTTCTTTCACAGGTGCAAGACTCCACACTTGCCTTTGTTGAATTTCATTCTATTTCTTCCTGCCCAGCTCTCTTAGGCTAGCTTGAGTCTTAGTAATAAAGAACTTAGAATGTATATTTTTATCCATCTCCTTGTGTTGATGAATTTAAACAAACTAATCACAGCCTATATATATATATATGTATAAATGTTGCCTATCTATTTGACAAAGATTAGCGTTACAGATAAGAAATACACCATTTACTTGTTAATCTCTTCTGGTTTGTGCAAGCTTTCTATAAAAGTGAATTTCTATATTCTAAGCATTTGCATTAGTAGGTGCCATTTTCTGAACTTAAAATAGACTGCATGTGTTGCATAAAAAGCCCTTGGCAGGAGAAGGGGGAGATAGTGGTCTGGGTGACATGGAACGTAAGGGAAACTCTAAAGTGTGCTAGAGCTGAATATACTGATAAGTGTGCAGCTATTGGGGGAGAAATTAATTAAAATTCATTGAGTTTAATCTTATTAGCACATGAAATGCCAGCAGGATGGTCATACCCAACCTTTTATTTCAGAATTAATGACAGTTTTGCTGTGGACACAACTCAGACCTTGCAGCATGTGCAAACAGAGAGTATTTCTGTAGAGGCTGGTTACAGAGGGTGACAGTGGTTTGATCTTTGTTCTGACAGCCGTCTGCAGTGCTGGTGCAGAAAAGGGACACTGCAGTGTTTAGAGAATCTGTAGGTGCTGTTAGCCCCACAGATGGTTTTGAATTAATTCTCCTTTTTGAGAGTGAGGTCTGAAGCAGAGGTAAATGAGCCTGGCTGGGGTTTTCGCCATGCTTCTGGGTGATGCACCTCGGGATGCGAGGCAGCACTGCTGCCTTTGGATTAGTTCATCACTGCCAGAGGTGGGAGATTGTCACAGGCCTCAAGGGAGCAAGGTTGGTCTACCTATTTGTTCCCTCTTTGCTTCTGAGTTGGTGAGATCTGTTGTGACAAGCTGATGAAAAAATCCTTATGAGGATTATCAGCAAGATAAGGTGTTTTTCACTCATGGAATCATAGAATTGTCAGGGTTGGAAGGAAGCTGAAGGATCATCCAGTTCCAATGTCCCTGCCATGGGCAGGGACACCTCACACTGGATCAGGTTTCCCACAGCCACATCCAGCCTGGCCTTAAAAACATCCAGGCATGAGGCTTCCACCACCTCTTTGAGCAACCGGTGCCAGTGCCTCGACACCTTCATGGTGAAGAACTTCTTCCTAAGGTGTAATCTCAGTCTGCCCTTCTCTAGCTTGGATCCATTCCCCCCAGTCCTGTCACTACCTGACACCCTAAAAAGTCCCTCCCCAGCTTTCTTGTGGCCCCCTTCAGATACTGGAAGGCCACAGGAAGGTCTCCTTGGAGCACTATTTTCGGTACTGGATTTGACTCTGTTTAGTTAGTGATGGTTTGTATATGTTTGGAGACTCCTTTGTAGTAATGCTAGAGTTTGAATATTTAGGTTAGACAGTTTGTTAATTTTATTTTGTGACCACTCCAACCTATAGAGATCTTCATATAACCCAGGAAGGAGTTATGGAAACAAGCCCTAGGCTAAGCTCTCTATAGTGCTTCTGTCTGTCCAAGTCACTTTTAGGTTCTTTCACTTATTTTGTAGGGTTCAAATATAAAATCACGAGATCACTGAGGTTGGTTGGCAGCATCAGCAATACTAATCAAACATAATTCAACAGACTGTCATGTAAAGCAAGGTAAGATAAGGTATGGGGAGAAGAAGGCAAATCACTTCAAAAGAGCTCCTCTGAAACTCAGCTGTGCTCTAATGTGCCTTTCAAATTTGGCATCTCCTGCCCTTATAGAATGAATCAACCTGACATCTTAGCAGTTTTTTAAAGAAAAGGGGTGAAGCGTTTAGAATGCATCAAAGGGGTGAAGCAGAGAACATCTGAAGAAGATCTTTTATCTGATACCCTCTTTCTTCATGGCAGAAGAGCAAAAGTAGGTTAGGTCTTTGTCCTCACTTTCCACTTGCTGAAGTTTTGCATTGCTGTTCTGTGGAATCTGTTTTAGTCAAGAAGGTTTCAGTGCAGGAATGACTGTACATAAGTTTCATATTCAGTGTCTGATTATGTGATACATCAGGAAGATGTGGTCTTTGCCATTCCTGCTGCATACTGCAGGTAGTGTTTTCCTTCTGAAAAGAGCTCTCTTCTCAAGTAGACTAAAGGCAGGTTTTGAGTAGGTACATGGGTACGAACACATGTATTTCTACAGGAATGTGCATATGTTCATGTGGATGGATGCAGGGTCTGAGGTCAGCTCAGATCAACAGGGATGTTCTCCTTATTTCAGTCCAGCTGATGTGGAGAAGTTGGCAGAAGAGACACCCAAANAATCCAGGCTGGAGAGCAGCCCTGGGGAGAGGGACTTGGGGGAGCTGGTGGACAAGAAGCTCAACATGACCCAGCAGTGTGCACTTGCAGCCCAGGATCTAGTTGGCCCTCTGGGCTGCATCAGGAGAGGTGTGGCCAGCAGGTTGAGGGAGGTGATTCTTCCCCTCTGCTCTGCTCTGGTGAGACCCCACCTGGAGTATTGCATCCAGTTCTGGAGCCCCTATTACAAGAGGGATGTGGACATGCTGGAGTGTGTCCAGAGAAGGGCCACAAGCATGGCCAGTGGGCTGGAGCACCTCTGCTATGAGGACAGACTGAAAGAGTTGGGGCTGTTCAGTCTGGAGAAGAGGAGGCTCTGAGGTGACCTTCTTGTGGCCTTCCAGTATCTGAAGGGGGCCTACAAAGAAGCTGGGGAGGGACTTTTTAGGCTGTCAGGTAGTGACAGGACTAGGGGGAATGGAGCAAAGGTTGGAGGTAGGTAGGTTCAGACTGGACATGAGGAGGAAGTTCTTCACCCTGAGAGTGGTGAGAGCCTGGAATGGGTTGCCCAGGGAGGCAATTGAGGCCCCATCTGTGGAGGTGTTTAAGGCCAGGCTGGATGAGACTCTGGGCAGCCTGATCTAGGGTAGAGTGTCCCTGCCCATGGCAGGGGGGGTTGGAACTAGATGATCCTTGTGATCCCTTCCAACCCTGACGTTCTATCATTCTTTGATTCTAATTAAGCCTAGTTTCTCTGTAAGTTGTGGGGAGCAAAGAATCTGTGGTGTTTTCTTTCCAAGTCTCACTTCAGGGTGCAGCTGCTTTTGAATGTCTGTCTTAAAAAACACTCAGTACGAGTCTCTTTGCCTTGTGCTGATGGTGATGTTAGAAATGTGACAGATTTCTCTAGGAGTAATGCCAGGCAGTGCTGACTCCAAGGCTCTGTTGTCATTTTTCCTCGCTGCTGCTATTGAGCTTTAGAGGCTGACTTAGGTGTTTCTAAGAGAGAATAATTTTTAGAATGTGTTAATACCTTTCCTTCTGCAGTGATGTGGAAATGCTTCATTTCAATATTCCCTGCAAGTATAGCTTGAATAACTGGTTGCAATCTCCTGCCTGAGAAACCTGCCCCCTTCCTTATTTTCTATGACATGACAGTTACTTGAGATGAGTTACAGGCTCACAGGATGTTATGGGGTTGGAAGGGACCTCTGGAGGTCTTCCAGTCCAACCCCCCTGACAGAGCAGGACCAGAGAATCTAGCACAGGAACACATCCAGACAGGGCTGGGAAGGCTCCAGAGAAGGAAACTCCACAACCTCTCTGGGCAGCCTGTGCCAGTGCTCTGGGAGCCTTACAATCAGGAAGTTCTTCCTCATGCTGAGCGGGAACTTCCTGTGCTACAGTTTCCATCCCTTGCCCCTTGTCCTATACCAGGGCATAAGTGAGCAGAAGCTGTCCCTGTCCCTTCCTTCCTGACCTCCAGCACTCAGGTATTAATAGACATTGATTGGATCCCCTCTCAGCCTTCTCTGCAGACTACCCAGCCCTGGGTCCCTCAGCCTTTCCTCCTCAGGCAGTGCTGCAGTCCCTTCATCATCCCTGTAGCCCTCCCTTGGACTCAAGTAGGTCCCTGTCCCTCTTGAACTGGGGAGCCCAGACCTGGTTGTAATATTCCAGAAATTGGTAAAGAAAATACCAGGACTTAGTGATCTATCTATCTGTCTGTCTGACTGTCTATATCTGTATTTCAGCTAACTGCAAACTATTAATGTTTATTTTCTGGATGCTTTCCAGAGACTCATGGAATCACATTTAGGATTCAAATCAGTGTGAGAGAAATGGATGCAGATGTACTTCTGAAGCTGTTATTTCATTTACCAGTCAATTATCCATCAACTCTACCGGAGATTTCTGTTAACTCAGACCAGCTTACAAGGGCCCAGTGTATGGATGTGAAAGACAAATTACTTGAACAAGCAAAGAAGCATCTTTCTGAACCGATGGTCCACCAGCTGATTCTTTGGATACAGGAGCATCTTAGAAGTGTCATTAAGCAATCAGCACCAGCTGCCATTGAAAAAGCTCGATTGTCCAAAGGAATGAGTACAGAGGATGGTATCTGGATGCTCCTTCTGCATTTAGATCACATGAGAGCAAAGACAAAATACGTCAGAACTTTGGAAAAATGGGCTTCGGATCTAGGGCTGACTGGAAGACTAATGTTCATGGGCAAGATAATATTGATTCTTCTTCAGGGTGACAGGAACAACATTAAGGTGCAGGAACAATGAATGTTGACCAGTTCTATTGATTTAGCACTGAAACCTATGGATCTGAATATTTCATGTGTGTTTTTCTAAGATTAAGAATTTTGGAGGCAGTTTGATCATCAGGAGAGTGAAAAGACCCAACAACTTCATTCTATTTTTAAGGAAAAAAGTGAGAAAAAAACAGTGATAACCTGTAGGCCTGTGGCCTCTATTAATTTGCCTTCCACTGTAATTACACTACTGTATTTCCTGTATTTCATAGACTCATAGAGTGGTTTACGTTGGAAGGGACCTCAAAGCTCATCCAGTCCCAGCCCCTCACTATAATTGGGGACACCTCCCACTAGTACAGGTCGCTCAAGACCTCATCCAACCTGGCCTTGAACACCTCCAGCCGTAATCTCCCTGGGCAGCCTGTTCCAGTGACTCACTACCCTCCCTGTAAAGAACTTCTTCCTAAAATCCAATTTTAGTCTCCCCTTTGCCAGTTTAAACCCATTCCTCCTCATCCTGTCATTACAAGCTCTTGTAAATAGTCCTTCCCCAGCCTTCCTGTAGGCACCCTTCAGGTACTGGAAGGCCACTTCAAGGTCTCCTTGAAGCCTTCTCCAGGCTGCAAAGTCCCAATTTTCATAGCCTGTCCTCATAGGAGTGGTGCTCCAGCCCTCTCAGCGTCTTCATGGCCCTAACTGACTGTGATATGCCAAGATTCAGCCTCCTGTATTTCTCAAATGGCCCCAGATAGCAGAATTTTTGTAATGGGAGATGCACATCAGACATATTTCTAGCTCATTTCTGTCTCTTTGCTTAACTTGGATGATGTTGTGCTCCTAGTGCGTGCCTGGACTTGGACTTTCTTGTTTGTACTTAGAAACTCCCACTGCTGTCATGGTTTGAGACAAGGTGCCTTTAAAAAAAACCCAGAGAGTTCCTTACAATTCTCCAGGAAGGGCAGAGAGGGCTGGAAAATGTAGTCTTCTGTTATTTCATCCCATAATGCCTTTGTCTCTATAAAAACTGGCTGCAGAGTCTAACCCCTCCTTCCTGCTCTCCAGTGGAAGCCCTTGCCCTTATCTGGGCCATGAGGATGATCAGAGGGCTGGAGCACCTCTCCTCTGAGGAGAGACTGATGGAATGGAGGCTGTTCCTTTTGGAGAGGAGAAGGCTTCCAGGTGACCTTATTGTGGCCTTTCCATATCTGAAAGCTGGGGAGGGACTGTTTAGGATGTCAAGTAGCGATAGGACTGGGGAGAATGGATCCAAGGTAGGAATGGGTAGATTCAAATTGGATGTTTGGAAGAAGTTCTTCATCATGAGGGTGGTGAGAGCCTGGAATGGGTTGCCCAGGGAGGTGGTGGAAGCCTCATCCCTTGAGATGTTTAAGGCCAGGCTGGATGAGACTCTAGACAGCCTGATCTAGTGTGAGGTGTCCCTGTCCATGGCAGAGGGGTTGGAACTAGGTGATCGTTGTGGTCCCTTCCAACCCTGACTGATTCTGTGATTCTATGATTCTAACATGAAGGAGTATCTCAGGCCTGTTTGGCCTGACTAATTTTTTTTCCTGTGCTGTCTTGACCTGTGTGGACCTAAGGCCAAGGAGGCATGGGGTGAGGGAAGGGGAGAAAAAGAGCACTGGAGTTTTGATCTTGTTTTGTTGAAGGTTAGGAGGTCTTTGGCCTGATAGGGTTCTGTGTTAAACCCAGACAATGGATTTTTGTGTATTTCATATGCTTTGCACTGCAGTTTGTAGTTTTTCGTAGCACCTCCCGTTTAATCTTTCAGTATAGTCTGTATTTCTGTCCAATCCTTTGTGTGGAGTTTAACTCCCTTGAGAAGAGTTTTAGAGACTGCAGAGCTCCTTAAACCACAACATCTGCATTGGACAGGTTTCTGTGATGATACTGGAGGAGAATGTTTTGTTGAACAGAAGCTGTCAGGTACTTCTTGGGACGTGCAACTGCCAAGTTTGATTGCCGTGTTCTGAAAACCAGTCTCTATGTTTTGCATCTTACTAAACTTCAAAGCTCCTAGATGACAATTTAATATTTTGTTCTTTGTCATGTAGGAGTACTTGATTCTTCAGAAAACCTCTAAGGTAGATGTGGACTCAAGTGGAAAGAAGTGCAAAGAGAAAATGATCAGCGTACTGTGTGAGACAAGAGTACAGGCACAGCATCAAAGGTATAATTTAGCTGTGGGTAGGAAAGTAACGGAATTGATAATTACACTCTGACAAATCTCAGCATATTCATGAGCTTCCCTTTTTACAATGTAGGTTTCAGATGTTTGAAGTCAAAGAATACTCAACGCTGGATGAGCTACAAAAGGAATTTGAAACTGCAGGACTTATAACTCTTTTCTCTGAGTTTGTGCCTCCTCTCTTAAAATAGAACTAAAAGAAACCATTGGGCTCTTGGACCAAAGCATATGCTGACAGAAGATAAAAGGACTGATCTGGCAAACAATGCTTTTCTACAAAGAATGCCAGAAGTAGCCATCCTCTTGCAAAGAGAGAGCAATTCATAAATGAAGAATGGAGAATCGATGGACGTTTGTGTATTAATATTTCTTTTCTGAGCAGCCTGGACTTCATTGTGATAATTGCATAAGAGATCTGGAAGAAATCATGTTAAAAGAATTGTCTTGTAGCTAGACTCTGTTTTGCAGTCCCTATTTTGGTTTTTATCCTTCATGGTAGTGGTTTTTCTTAGTAGTGGCCTGCTAAAAAGCATGATCCGTTTTTCTTTGAAAGGTTATATGGAGATACTTTTATCAGAAGCATAGCAAAGGCAGATCTGAATATGTGAGGACTGCATACACTTAATGTCCCTTAGGTCCTTGTCTGCTGGCTTTTCTTTCTCCATTTATTTGACTGCAAAGGTAGACTGTTGAGCTAAAGAAAAGTTCATATCACTCGAGGCCAGGAACAACTTGTAAGTGGCTTTTTGAGTGTTAGTTTTTATTCTAAAATTTCTTACAAACACTCAGATGGAGAATTTAAATCAATTAAGAAGCAAAGGTAAAATCAATTGTAATATTTGATAGTTTGCAGATTCCTTTTTGCACTACAGTTGGATTTACTTGTACTTCAGATGCACTGCTGTGCATCTGTGGATATCTCAGTTCCATTAAACTCTCAGAGCAGAATATAGACAGACTTCAGTCTTCCGGCACTGGAGAAGTTGGGAAGTCATAACTGCCTATTAAAATTTCCCTACCTTTGTCCTTAATTTATCTAATGGTTAAATGGTCTTAGGCAGCTTACAATTTTTTTTACCGCTGCTCTGTGTTTCAGTATCATGTTACAAATTCTGCATGGGGTTTTGACAAGTTCAGTTGTGCAAGTTCTGTTTGCTTAGGGAAAAGCTGATATTTATGTTTATAATTATTAAAGTCCTCTGATTTCTGTTTTGCCTGCTGTCATTATAGCAAAACTAGATAAATTGTCTGGCAGTAAAAATGGTGAACTCAGGAGCTTCTCAGATACCAGCAGTGCCATTTCAGTTGGTTTTAGCATGGAGCTGAACACGTGCATGACTGCTCTCAAAATCTCACTCCCAGAAGCTAAATGTGTCATGTGTCACAGGATCAAAGGATGTTAGGGGGTTGGAAGGGACCTCTGGAGGTCTTCCAGTCCAATGCCCGGGGCTGCCAGAGCAGGACCAGAGAATCTAGGGTGGGTCACACGGGAACACATCCAGACAGGTCTGGAAAACCTTCAGAGAAGGAGACTTCACAACCTCTCTGGGCAGCCTGTGCCAGTGCTCTGCGAGCCTTATAGTCAAGGAGTTCTTCCTCATGCTGAGCGGGAACTTCTGTGCTGCAGTTTCTATCCCTTGCTCCTTGTCCTATACCAGGGCACAAGTGAGCAGAGGCTGTCCCTGTCCCTTCCTTTCTGACTCCCAGCCCTCAGCTATTTACAGACATTGCTTAGATCCCCTCTCAGCCTTCTCCTCTCCAGACTAACCAGCCCTAGGGCTCTCAGCCTTTCTTCATCAAGCAGTGCTCCTGTCCCTTCAACATCCTTAATTTTGTTTCACAGCTCCTTTTGCACTCAACACAGGCATGAGAGCAGTTAAGAGTTAGTGTAGTGTTTGGCTTATGGCAATAGCATCCTATTGTCTGTGATGAAGTGTCCATTTCGACAACAACAGCTGACAGTGGTAGAGCCACTGCTTCCCATGGAGGATACCTGTGCTCAGGATAGACTGAGTGTCACTTCAGTGGCTCCACTTGCCAATACTGACCTGAAGAGGAGAGCAAAGATCATAGAATGGTTTAGGTTGGAAGGGATCTCAAAGCTCATCCAGTTCCAACCCTCTGCCATAGGCCTCATCCAACCCAGCCTTGAACACCTCCAGGGAGGGAGCATCCACAACCTCCCTGGGCAACCTGTTCCAGTGTCTCACCACCCTCACTGGAAAGAACTTCTTCCTAACATCCAGTTTAAATCTCCCCTCTGCCAGTTTAAACTCATTACCCCTCATCCTGTCATTAAAAGACCTTGTAAATAGTCCCTTGTAGCCCCCTTCAGATACTGGAAGGCCACTATAAGATCTTGAAGCCATTTCTTCAGGCTGCAGAGCCCCAGCTCTTGTAGCCTTTCCTTATAGCAGAGCTTCTGCAGCCCTCTGAGCATCTTTGTGGCCCTCCTCTGGACTGGGTTCAACAGTTTCATGTCCTTGTGTTGGGGGCTCCAGAACTGCACACAGTACTCCAGGGGGGGTCTGCTTGTTGAAGGAATTGTGCTGAAAGCAGGTCTTCCTCACTGCCTTCCACCATTTGTGTGTGGTGGCTGCCTACAGGAACAGCAGACAGGTGTGATTTCAGTTGTGCTGGCCCCAGGACTAAGAAAGCAGCTCTGCAGCTGGGGCTGGAAGAAACAGGAAAACAATGCTATTGTTGTCCAGGTGAAAGGGGCAGAGGCTGTTCCTGGCAGCAGCCATCTCTATCCAACCCTTGTTACAGGCACAAGGGGCTAGATGGGCACCAAAACTGGTGTTAGGCTGCACAAGAACAGATCCTGCCAGAGCCTCTGGGAACACCTGTCTGTCACCCCACCTATGGTATATGCCATACTATACTGGTAACTGGCCAAGTTGTGTTGTGTTGTGTTGTTTTTATGTGTGATCACTTCTAACCCTGGTACTAGGGACTGATCTAGTTGAGGGTGCTCCTGCTTACTGCAGAAGGGGTTGGGCTGAGTGACTTTTTGAAGTCCCTTCCAACCCAGACCATTCTGTGATTCTGTGTGACTGTCTCTAAAGTGTGTGGGAATGACCAGGCAGAGAAAGCCAACTTCACAGTACAGTCCTGACAGTGTGGGATGCAGTGTGGCAGTCCATGAGAATCCATCCACTGCCACTTCCATAAATGGAACAGTTGTTTGTTCTTCTTCAGAAATGTGGTTTATGCAGTCTGTAGAAAGGCAAAGGAAAAAAAAATTATCTTTTTTCCCCCCCCATATCTGAAACTAATAAACTGACAGGGAGCCCAATATGAACCCCTTTGTGGCATTCATGATACAGAGGACTGACTTATCTGGGGGGATGTGCAACACCTCACTAGGCTGTCCTGCCATCCAGCGAGATCTGGGCAAGCTGAGAGCTGGGTGGAGGCAAACCTCATGAAGTTCAGTAACAGCAAGTCAGGGTCCTGGGCAGGAATAACAGCAGGCACCAGTACAGGTTGGGGGCTGCCCTGCTGGAGAGCAGCTCTGTGGACAAAGACTGTAGAGTGCTGGTGGGCAGCAAGTTCTGCATGGGCCAGCAGTGTGCCCTTGTGGCCAAGAGGGACAATGACATCCTGGGGTGCATCAGGAAAAGTGTGTCCAGCAAGGCTAGAGAGGTTCTTCTCCCCCTCTGCTCTGTCCTGGTGAGACCACACCTGGAGTACTGTGTTTTGGGCTCCCCAGTTCATCGAGACAGTGACCTGCTGGAGAGTCCAGCAGAGAGCCACGAGGATGATTTGGGGACTTGAGCATCTTTCCTATGGAGAGAGACTGAGAGTCCTGGGGCTGTTTAGTCTGGAGAAGAGAAGACTGAGATGGGATCTGATCAATGTCTATCAATATCTGAAGGGTGGGTGTCAAGTGAAGGGGGCCAAGCTCCTTTGGATGGTGCACAGCAATAAGACAAGGGTACAAACTGGAGCATAGAAGGTTTCACCTCAACATGAGGAGAAACTTCTTTACAGTGAGGGTGACAGAGCATTGGAACAGGCTGCCCAGAGAGATTGTGGAGTCTCCTTCTCTGGATGCTTTCCAAACCCACCTGGATGCATTCCAATCCAGACTGCCCTGGATGATCCTGCCTTGGCAGGAGGGTTTGACTGGATGATCTCTGGAGGTCCCTTCTAACCTGTAATATTCTGTGATCTTGTGATCTGACAAGAGCACTGCCTCCATTTGGGAGGTAATGGAGGTTGTATTTTTTGGCTTTCTGAACAACAGAGGAAGAAAGAAGGATAGATCTGCTAGAATACTCTCCTTATCTTGCTACCCTGTGTTCTCATAGACAGGAGTAGCTGAGAACTGAAAGGGGGAAAATCCTGACAGTTGTGCGTTCCCTGAGATAAGGAATATTTTAGAGTCCCTTGTCTCATGCATGAAACCTAGTAGAGGGGGGTTCTGTTAACACAGGCAAGAGTTTTGGGGACAAACACATCTTAGCCTTAGGAGTCTGCTTTTGGCTCTTGTTTCACTGTGTGCTTTGTATGCCATTGAAAATGACAGGTGAGAGGGGAACTAGGAGCCAGGCAGGCTGGGATGGCCGAAGTGACCTCATGAGGTGACAGCACAATCAGAAAGGTCTATTTTAAATGTTTGAGGAATTAGTAATTGCTGAAAAGTGAAGGCTCATGGAAGTGCAAGCATCTGATCTGCTGTGCTACAGACAGATCTGGCACTCCTGGAAGGCATTTGTGGCAGCAGTGTTTCAGTGGGTGACATTCATGTAGGGGATGAGAGACAAGTCCCCTTTATGTAAAGTTTACAATGAGCTTTCTAAGCTTTCTTAAGCTTAGAAAATGCCTTCTCTCCTAAAGTGAACTCTTGACACTAGACAGTCAGCTTTTGGGGGTTGTGGAGGACAGCTTCACAGATGTGTGTCATGGCAGATGCACCAGGAGGCTGTGAGACAGGGGACCCAAGGTGGAGATGGGACAGGATGCTGCTGTCCCTGGGCTTGCGGCATCCAAAGGGTCTGTTTGCAGCAGCTGCTGCTCTTGAACTGCATGTGACATAAGAGATGGAGGGGGAAATGTGTCCTTACCTTTTTCTTTCCTGAAAGTCTGCGTGGGAGTTGGGAAGGAGCTTTGATGCCGCTTGTTAGTGACACGGGACCAGCAAAGAGTTACAAAGAAGAGAAGAAATAGGGTAGAAATATTGAACAAGGGAGAGGGGAAGAGACACTGGACTAGAAACTGATACTCAAACCACTGTGAAGGAACGAAGCAGTGAGTGCCAGACACATCATAACACGTGGAAACAGGAAGTGTGGATGGGGACAAACCACCAGCTGCAGCAAGGCTTTGTGTAGTGCACAGAATCACAGAATCACAGAATGTTAAGGGCTGGAAGGGACCTTGGAAGCTCATCCAGTCCAACCCTCCTGCCATAGAATCATAGAATCATAGAATGGTTTAGGTTGGAAGGGACCTCAAGGATCATCCAGCTCCAACCCCCTGCCATAGGCAGGGACACCTCCCACTAGAGCAGGCTGCTCAAGGCCTCATCCAGCCTGGC
>WAAF01013762.1:95372-122555 GCA_013400475.1 Tricholaema leucomelas | reverse complement strand
TTCTATTTAGATGTAGACAATCCCATCACAAGTGCTAAGCTGTCCTCTTGGCTTCACATGGCCTCTGCAGATCCTTCCATCAAATAATGGAATGAAATACAAAAGAGCTCATCCAAGCTGCTCTTCACACAACTTGGGTTTGGAGCTCTCTCTTAATTACTCTACCCTTAATCACTACTCTGCCCTGGAGAGGCCACATCTGGAATACTATGTTCAGTTTGGGGACCCTCAGTTCAAGTAGGACCTCAGGGAACTGCTTGAAGGAGTCCAGCACAGAGCCACAAAGATGTTGAAGGGATTGGAACATTTTCCTTATGAGGAGAGCCTGAGGGAGCTGGGGCTTGGAGTTTGAGGGGTGACCTCATTAATACTTATAAAGATGTATAAGTGAGTGCCAGGAGGCTGGAGCCAGGCTCTGCTGGGTGATACCCAATGACAGGACAAAGGTCAATGGTTGGAAGGAGGCACAGGCTGCCCAGAGAGGTTGTGGAGTCTCCTTCTCTGAAGACTTTCCAGCCCTGTCTGGATGTGTTCCTGTGCAACCTGCGCTGGATTCTCTGGTCCTGCTCTGGCTGGGTTGGACTGAAAGATCTGCAGAGGTCCCTTGCAACCCCTAATATCCTCTGATCCTGTTTTCCCAGAAGACTCAGGAAAGCTGCTAAACTATGTGATTATTGATCACATTAGAGGGCAGTGACCAAAGCAACCCAACGATGCCCAAACTCTACACAGCTGTTACTATATAAGGGTCAGAGGTTTTTTTTCTGGTTGCTTTATTTGGAGTTTGGGAAGAGAGAATGAAAAATTGATTCAGCTAAAATGGAGCCAGGGAATATAATTATGTAATACTTAGTAATCAGCATGGAGAATTGTTATTTGATCAGGAAGGTATAAAAATGAGCTGCTTTTCTGTTTTGAACACAGATCACTAATATGGTTAAACTGGAAGAAATCACATTTCTTTAGAGGAATATGGGAGAAGACAAAGCTCAAGGAGTAACTCAGCTCTCTTTATAGCTTAAATAATCTGTTATTGTAATGTCCTTTTTCTCTCTAAGACTTATGAGAGCATAAATTGAAGTGAAAGTGGGAAGTCTGTGGCTTGCCCATCAAGGTAAACCTATGTAAATGCTATTAAGTCCAAGATGGAGCACAACAGCATCAGAGTACATCAGAGATTCATACAATGCTTTAGGTTGGAAGGGACCTTAAATCATACAGTTCCAACCCCCTTGCCATGAGCAAAGACACCTTCCAGTAGACCAGTTTGCTCAAAGTCTCATCCAGCCTGGCCTTGGACACATCCAGGGAGGGGGCATCCAGGACCTCTCTGGGCAACCTGTGCCAGTGTCTCACCATCCTCACTGTCAAGAATTTCTTCCTAATCTCCAGTCTAAATATGCCCTCCTCAAGCTTCAGTCCATTCCTTCCAGTCCTATCACTGCAAGTCCTTGTCAAAAGTCCCTTCCCAGCTTTCTTGTAGGCCTCCTTCAAATACTGGAAGGCTGCTTTAAGGTCTCTTCAGAGTCTTCTTTTCTCCAGGCTGCACAGCCCCAACCCTCATCAGAGTGACTTTACTGTCATTTGTGGAAAAACAAGCTGTAATTACTTATTTCTTACTGGATGCACAAGACTTACATCAGTACTGTACGTTAGGGCCAAAATCTAGGTCACTAAAAGCTTTTTGTGTCATCTGATAGCAGCCATAGTCTTTAAGATCCTCTCCACTCACACTAATAAGCTTCATCTCAGGCCTTAAAAAGAAAGCTTGAGCTCATTCTAGGGAAGAAGAAAGGATAAGTAAATAAATCAGAAGGGGACAAACAACACTTAAAAAAAAATAAAGTGGCCAAATAAGCTCTGAAAAGAGAGTTAAAATCACAGAACCATAGAATGGGTTGGAAGGGACCTCCAAAGGTCATCCAGTCCAACCACCTCTGCAGTCAGCAGGGACACCCTCAACTAGATCAGGTTGCCCAGAGCCCTGTCAAGCCTCACCTTGAGTATCTCCAGGGATGGGGCCTGACCACTTCTCTGGCCAACCTGTTCCAGTGTTCCACCACCCTCATGGTAAAGAATCTCTTCCTAACATCCAAGTTCTGAAATGGAGATGCAGCACAAGAAATGGGGCAAGAGGTACAACAAAGGAGATAGTCATGCAGATGGCTTCCAATGGCTCAATGAGATCATGTCATAGAATCAAGCAGGTTGGAAGAAACCTCCAAGATCAGCCAGTCCAACCTAGCACCCAACTCTATCCAGTCAACCAGACCATGGCACTAAGAGCCTCATGCAGGCTTTTCTTCAACACCTCCAGGGACGGCGACTCCACCACCTCCCTGGGCAGCCCATTCCAATACCTAGGAACAGGGCTGGGTGCTAGGTTGGACTGGATGATCTTAGAGGTCTCTTCCAACCTGGCTGATTCTATGATTCTCAATTCAATTAGCACTGGAGGCAAAAACAGTTGGAAGAGAAATATACCTTAAAAAATTCCATTGCAACTTAATCTAGTTAACAATTCCAAAACAAAAGATGGGAATTTATTCAGTTTCCACCTTCATCTGTAAAAAAGGATGATGAAATTACACTGACTCTGCTCCCAGTCCCATTGCTGTGACTGGACAAATAAGCTAAGGATCTAAAAAGTTCAACTTTTCCCAAGGGAATGGTTTCATCTTTTCATCCAACCCCCTAATCATTTCTCAGCAATTTGCACCGTGGTTATTTCCTGACTTGTTTTGATATTCTCTGCTCTGCCTGGCAGCATTTGGCTAATAAAAAAGCTGTCCTCTGCACTTTTAGCTGTTGATGATGTTTTGGCTGGCAAATGTTATGTTAGAGTCTCACAGATTACTAGGGCTTTATCACCTGCTGTTAATTTAAAGCAGGACAAGGGAAAAGACTGGAAGTGATAACATCAGTTTGGTTTTTAGCAACTTGACTTTCTCAATGCATCAGTCACACTGGAATATTTCTGCTGGAACATCAAGCTAAGAAACCTTGGCAAAAGTGCTTCACTGCAGATAATTCCCAGGCAAACAGCAACAGTAAATACAGGAATTTGAAATATGGATCCAAGCTAGAGGAGGGGAGATTTAGTTTAGACATCAGGAAGATGCTGTCTGCAGCTACCTGAAGGGAGGCTGTAGCCTGGTGGGGTTGGGATCTTCTGCCAGGCACCCAGCAAAAGAACAAGGGGACACAGTCTCAAGTTGTGCCAGGGGAGGTCTAGGCTGGATGTTAGGAGGAAGTTGTTGTCAGAGAGAGTGATTGGCATTGGAATGGGCTGCCCAGGGAGGTGGTGGAGTCGCTGTGCCTGGAGGTATTGAAGCAAAGCCTGGCTGAGGCACTTAGTGCCATGGTCTGGTTGATTGGCCAGGGCTGGGTGCTAGGTTGGACTGGATGAGCTTGGAGGTCTCTTCCAACCTGCTTGATTGCATGATTTTATGAAGAAGTTCTTCACCAGAAGGGTGGTGAGACACTGGAACAGGTTGCCCAGGGAGGTGGTGGAAGCCTCATCCCTGGAGTTTTTGAAGTCCAGGCTTGGTAGGGCTCTGGGTAACCTGATCCTGTGGAAAGTGTCCCTGCCCATGGCTGGGGGTTTGAAACTAGATGATCCTTGGGGACCCTTCCAACCCTGACAATGCCAGGTCTAGAGAGGTTCTTCTAGCCCTCTACTCTGCCCTGATGAGACCACACCTGCAATACTGTGTCCAGCTTTGGGCTTCCCAGTTCAAGAGAGAAAGGGACCTGCTGAAGAGAGTCCAGCAAAGAGCCATGAGGATGACTGAGGGACTTAAGCATCTCCCCTATGGAGAGAGACTGAGAGCCCTAGGGCTGTTTAGCCTGGAGAAGAGGAGAATGAGAGGAGATCTCTTCAATGTCTATAAATATCTGAGGGGTGGGTGTCAAGTAGCTGAGGCCACTCTCTTTTCAGTGGTCAGGAGCAAATAGACAAGGAGCAACAGCTACAAACTGGAACAGAGAAGGTTTCACCTCAACATGAGGAGAAACTTCTTTACAGTGAGGATGACAGAATCTTGGAACAGGCTGCCCAGAGAGGTTGTGGACTCTCCTTCTATGGAGACTTTCCAAACCCACCTGGATGTGTTCCTGTGTGGACTGCCCTAGGGGATCCTGCTTTTGGCTCTCTGGAGGTCCCTTCCAACCTCTAAGGTTCTGTGATTTACTTTTTTTTTTTAACCTGGAAAAAAAAACCCAAACAAACCCCAAAGACTGTTTTAGGAACATACAGAACTCTAATTAAAGCACAACACTTACAGACTCCCAACTCAATCCTTTAAATAGAGGGGAATCATCTTAAATTTGCAGTTATTTCCTTCAGAAGTATTGCTTCCAGATTTTGATGGAAAACAATAATTTCTCATCTGCAGATTAGCCAAAGGAAAATCTAGTCAGTTTCCAAGACAACCACATTAGTCTCCTGACTGCTAGATACTAAGAATCACAGAATTTCTTAGATTGGAAAAGATCTTCAGGCTCATCAAGTCCAATCATTAGTTTCACACTGACAGGTCCCTGACTAACCCAAACTCCTCAGCACAGCATCTGATCGCTATGAATCGCTAGGGTTGGAAAGGACCACCAGGAGCATCCAGTCCAACCTTCATCCCAGCATCCTTCATCACTAGACCGTAAGCCTCAAGCACTACATCCACTCTCCTTTTAAGCATCTCCAGGGATGGTGACTCCACCACCTCAGCCTGTTCCAGTGCCTGATCACCTGCTCAGTAAAGAATTTCCTTCCAACCTAAACCTCTCATGACGCAACCTGAGGCCATTTCCTCTTGTCCTAGCATTAGTAACTCACAGAATCATAGAATCAAGCAGATTGGAAGAGACCTCTAAGATCATCCAGTCCAACCTAGCACCCAGCCCTAGCCAGTCATCTAGACCATGGCACTAAGTGCCTCATCCAATCTTTACTTGAACACTTTCAGGGATGGTGACTCCACCACCTCCCTGGGCAGCCCATTCCAATGCCAATCACTCTCTCTGGGAAGAACTTCCTCCTAACATCCAGCCTAGACTTCCCCTGGCACAACTTGAGGCTGTGTCCCCTTGTTCTGTTGCTGCTTGCCTGGGAGAAGACAGCAACTCCACCTGGCTACAGCCTCCCTTCAGGTAGCTGCAGGCAGCAATGAGGTCTGCCCTGAGCCTCCTCCAGGCTAAACACCCCCAGCTCCCTCAGCCTCTCCTCATAGGGTTTGTGTTCCAGGCCTTTCACCAGCTTTGTTGCCCTTCTCTGGGCATGTGTCACCAGCTCCAGCCTCACTACAACCTCTTTTTAGGTAATTGTAGAGGGCAATAAGGTCCCCTCTCAGCCTCCTCTTCTCCAGATTAAGCACCCCCAGCTCCCTCAGCCGCTCCTCATAGGCCATGTTTGCCAGACCTCTCCCCAGCCTCATTGCCCTTCTCTGCACCCACTCCAGCACTTCAGTGTCCCTCCTATTCTGTGGTGACCAAAACTGGACACAGTACTCGAGGTGTGGTCTCACAAGTGCTGAGTACAGGGGCATGATCCCCTCCCTACTCCTGCTGGTCACACCATTTCTGACACAGGCCAGGATGCTGTTGGCCTTCTTGGCCACCTGGGCACACTGCTGGCTCAAGAACATGCAAAAGGTTGCATATCCCAGATGATGACACTTGAAAGACTTTCCATTTAGGTTCTTCTATTCAATATATGCTAAATAAAGCTTTTCAGGTCTATATCCAAAAAAGAACCTTGGGATTCTGATTTTTCCCATTCAATTCCTATGTGCACAGAGCCAAAAACCTTCAATAAAATAGGAAAACTCAGATATAAACAAAAATGTAATCACAGAATCAGAATGGTTTGGGTTGGAAGGGACTTCCAAAGGTCATCTTGTCCAACTACCTTGCAGCATGCAATTAGATCAGGCTGCTCAGAAATTTGCTGAGCCTGCCCTTGAGTATCTCCAGGGATGAGACCTCAACTACCTCCCTAAGCAACCTGTTGCTGAGTTCCACCACTCTCCTGATGTCCTTGTTCCTAATAACCAATCTAAATCTGCTCTGCTCTCATTTCAAACCATTGTCAGCTGTCCTAACATTCCAGGCCTTTGGAAACAGTCCACCTGCAGCCCCTTTTGAGTACTGGAAGGTCACTATTAGCTCTCCTCAGGCTCTCCAGGCTGAACTCCAGCTCTCTCAGCCTGTCCTCATATAGCAGGCATCTCACATCGATTTCCCTGACACCACAAATAACCTTTCTGCTGAGGGTGCACTGAATTTTTTCAGTGGAGCTGTAGAAAAGAAATATGCTTGCATGAATTAGGCAAGAAGTCAGGGGCAGTATTTAATAAGCAGATCAGAAGGCCATGGGTGTAAAAGTCAGATCCATCCCTTAGGACAAACAGGTAAAAACTTCCCCAGTTTCAAGTGAACACATTCATAGATTCATAGAATGGTTTAGGTTGGAAGAGACCTTGCAGATATAATTCCAACCCTCCTGCCATGGGCAGGGACACCTTCCACTAGCCCAGCTTGCTCGAGGTCTCATCCAACCTGCTTTTGAGCACTTCATAGGCTCACAGGATGTCAGGGGTTGGAAGGGACCCAAAGAGATCATCGAGTCCAACCCCCCTGCCAGAGCAAGACAATCCTATCTAACACAGATCACACAGGAACACATCCAGACAGGCCTTGAAAGTCTCTACAGAAGGAGACTCCACAACCTCTCTGGGCAGCCTGTGCCAGTGCTCTGGGAACCTTCCAGGAAAGAAGTCCCCCTTGTGTTGAGCTGGAACCTCCTGTGCTGCAACTTACACACATTGCTCTTGTCCTATCCCAGGGAACAGTGAGCAGAGCCTGCTCCCCCCTCTCCTGACCCCCATCCCTCAGATATTTATAAACATTGATTAAATCCCCTCCAAGTCTAAAAAGTCCCAAGTCTCTCAGCCACTCTTCATCAGGCAGTGCCCTCCAGTTCCTTAATCATCCTCACAGCCCTCTGCTGGACTCTCTCCAGCAGATCCCTGTCTCTCTTAAACTGGGGAGCCCAAAACTGAACACAGTATTCAAGATGAGGTCTCAGCAGGGCAGAGTAGAAAAGGAGGAGAACCTGCCTTGATCTGCTGGACACACTCTTCCTAATACACCCCAGGATCCCATTGGCCTTCTTTCCCACAAGGGCACATTGCTGTGCCATGGTTAACTTGATATCCAGACTTGAAGCCTCCACAACTTCTCTGGGCAACCTGTTCCAATGTCTCAGCAGCCTTGTGGGGAAGAATTACTTTCTAATGTCTAATCTCAATCGACCTTCTTCCAGTCTGAAGCCATCAGCCCTCATCCTATCACTACATATCTTTGTAAAAAGTCTCTCTCCAACTCTCCTGTAGTCAATCTACTCAACCTGGTACTCTTCAAAGTTCTATTCTACAGAACTAACTCAATTTATTTGACCACAATCATTTGGTTACAACATCTTCCATCTTGCCTTTAAAGAACAGCAAGAGGGCAGCTCTCTCCTAATAAATGTCCACTAATATCATTGACATTTTCCTTAAAGACAACTAGCAACATACTGCTTCATGTTTCTAACCTCACTCTGTAGACAGAAGGCTTATTATTACAATTAACATCTACTTCATGGTACTTAATAAAAGGCAAAGAAAATTAACTCATCAGCCTCTGTACTAGACCCAAGGCAACCTGTTAAAGCTCCTGTTGCTGCAGCAGCAGAAGCCAAGGGACAGTCAAGCTTTAGAGCACTTTGTAAAAACATAAACCTTACCTCTGCCAAATGAATCATGTAAGTTGTTTTAAAAGCCTTCCTATTCTCTAAGCACTAGAACAAATCTGAACATTTTCTTCCTCCTTAGGTGTATTACTCTCAAAATCACAACAGGAGCTTCTTTATTCTGTTTTACTTTCCTAAAAGATTGTGATACACAGAAGCATAGAATCAGTCAGGGTTGGAAGAGACCACAAGGAGCAGCCAGTTCCAACCCTCCTGCCATGGGCAGGGACACCTCACACTAGGGCAGGCTGCCCAGAGCCTCATCCAGCCTGGCCTTAAACACCTCCAGCCATGGGGCCCCAAACACCTCCCTGGGCAACCCATTCCAGGCTCTCACCACTCTCATGCTCAACAACTTCCTCCTCACATCCAGTCTGAACCTACCTACCTCCAGCTTTGCTCCATAGAATCACAGAATGGTTTAGGTTGGAAGAGATCTCAAAGATCAGCGAGTTCCAACCCCACCACCATGGGCAGGGACACCTCCCACTAGAACAGGTTGCTTAAGGCCTCATCCAACCTGGCCTGGAACATCCCCAGGGAGGTTGTGGAGCACAGAAGCACCCAATGTGATCAAAGATCACATTGGGTGCTTCTGTGCTCCACAACCTCCCTGGGCAACCCGAGCCAGTGTCTCACCACCCTCACTGTAAAGAACTCTTTCTTAACATCTAGTTTCTCCTCTGCCATTTTAAACCCATGGGAGAAAATATCACAGCCAGAAAATCCTGCAGATAAAAACAGTCAGAGAAAGTAACAATTCCCATTCTAAACACAGTTCTAAAACTCTGCAGTTTCTTAAGGTCACAAAAATCTAAAGCTTAGAAATCTGTGATTCTTGCCATGGTTTTGTACCTTATAGATCTTTTATACAGGAACTGAACTACTTCAGAAGCAGCCACAGAAGTTAGCTGGAGAAAACAAAGGTCACCAGTATGTTCAAGAGCTGCTACATCAGAGCCCCCAAATTTGAGCACCCTCCACCAAAAACAATGTGTAATCATCTGCAAGTCTCTCTCTGTTTACTTCTTCATCCAAGGGCTCTGACATTTAAAAGGATTTTTATAGCATCTGTCACAATACAGCAAGTATGGGCTGGGTTGTCACAGAAGATTTGGGAGGATTAAGTACAAAAGGAAAAAGGAAAATTGACTGATTCACAGTTTCAGAAGTCAATAAAGTACTGGAGAGACAGTTCAACTGAAAGCACTTCTGAGAAATGCCATTAAATATTCTGTACTCTTCTTGGGGAGATCAAATTGAAGCCTGAGCACGATCTCCTCTAAGCTCTACACGACAGACGCCTTCGAATGGACTCACCTAAATCCTGTCATTGGGCATGACCAAGAATCATAGAATAGAACAGAACAGAATAGAATAGAGTAAAATCAAGGAGGTTGTAAGAGGCTCAGGGCAGACCTCATTGCTGTCTACAACTACCTGAAGGGAGGTTGTAGCCAGGTGGGGTTGGGATCTTCTGCCATGCAACCAGCAACAGAACAAGGGGACACAGCCTCAAGTTGTGGCAGGGGAGGTCTAGGCTGGATGTTAGGAGGAAGTTCTTCCCAGAGAGAGTGATTGGCATTGGAATGGGCTGCCCAGGGAGGTGGTGGAGTCGCTGTCCCTGGGGGTGTTAAAGCAAAGCCTGGATGGAGGCACTTAGTGCCATGGTCTGGTTGATTGGTTAGGGCTGGGTGCTAGGTTGGACTGGATGATCTTGGAGGTCTCTTCCATCCTGTTTGACTCTTTGATTCTGTGATTCATTGAAACTTGGGCTTCTAAGTCTTCCTCCATCCTATGGAAAATGTCTCCATTATGACTTTTAGGCAATCCTGACAGACATCCTTCCTCCATCCAAAATCTTTCCATAATGAACCTTTTCATGTCCTAGAAGGTTTCTGAGTCATCCTCTGTTCAACTCAAACCCTGCTCCACACAAAACTTTGAAGAATAAAGAGATCTTTATGTACTGCTATTTTTCCACCCCAGGGATTTAATGCATCAGCTGGAAATAAAACTTTTAACCAGCTCCATTGTAAAAGATAAATATTTAATTGTGTATAGCATAAGTTATGCTTATCAAGGAAAACAAACACAGTCCCAGGCAAACTTGCCAGCCATGTTTCTAAAAACAAAGGTCTACCACAACTATCTGGTCAGTTTTAAGAGACCATTCTGCTGTTGGAGTGGCATCTGCTGGCAGGCAGGCAGGCATTCTGCAAAAAATCAGATTCATCAAGCAAATGTAAAAGGCAGGGCAGGGAAAGCAAGGAAGGAAAGGCAGGCAAGGAAGGAAAGAAGGAAGGAGAGAATGGAAAGAAAGCAAGGAAGGAAAGGCAGGCAAGGAAGGAAAGAAGGAAGGAAGGAAAGGAAAGAAAGCAAGGAAGGAAAGAAGGAAGGAAGGAAAGGAAAGAAAGCAAGGAAGGAAAGAAGGAAGGAAGGAAAGAAAGCAAGGAAGGAAAGGAAGGCAGGCAAGCAAATAATGCAGGGAAGCAAAGGAAGGAATGCAAGGAACAAAGGAAGGGAAGGGAAGAAGGGAGGGAGGAAAGAAAGAAGAAAGACAAGGAAGAAAGGAAAGCAAATAATGAAGGGAAGCAAAGAAGGAAGCAAATCAAGGAAGGGAGGAAAGCAAGGAAGGAAGGAAAACAAGGAAGAAAGAAAAGCAAATAATGAAGGAAAGCAAAGAAGGAAGGAAAGCAAGGAGGGAAGGAAAGCAAAGAAGGAAAACAAGGAAGAAAGGAAAGCAAAGAAGGAGGGGAAGCAAGGAAGGAAGGAAAGCAAGGAAGAAAGAAAAGCAAATAATGAAGGAAAGCAAAGAAGAAAGGAAAACAAGGAAGAAAGAAAACCAAATAATGAAGGGAAGCAAAGAAGAAAGGAAAACAAGGAAGAAAGGAAAGCAAAGAAGGAAGGAAAGCAAGGAAGAAAGAAAGGCAAATAAGGAAAGCAAAGAAGGAAGGAAAACAAGGAAGGAAGGAAAGCAAGGAAGAAAGAAAAGCAAATAATGAAGGAAAGCAAAGAAGAAAGGAAAACAAGGAAGAAAGAAAACCAAATAATGAAGGGAAGCAAAGAAGAAAGGAAAACAAGGAAGAAAGGAAAGCAAAGAAGGAAGGAAAACGAGGAAGAAAGGACAGCAAAGAAGGAAGGGAAGCAAGGAAGAAAGAAAAGGAAGGGAGGAAAGGAAGGGAGGAAAGGAAGTTATTCACAAAGTCTTTCACTTGCTTCTTGACTGGTGATTTTTGTCTGAACAACCCAATTCCTTTCATTTACAGCCCACGAACCAGCACAGCACTGCTAGCACTGCCTCGGAAACGTTCTTTTCACTCTTCCATCAGTAGCAGAACAAGGAGGGGGGGAAAAAAGACACAGCTATACACGATCTGATTTCTCTTTAAACCACTAAGGACATAATCTGTGTTTGTTATTTAATTAAAATTCTTCACCTCATGGATCTCTTAAATAAATGCTCAGAGTGACTCAGTGTAATGGATGTTAAAAAGCTCGCTAGCGTGCCTCGCTGCAATCAACTGACTTTAAAAATTCAAGAGGCCCAGAAAGCAGCTGAACATCTGTGGTGGTTTGCTGTACACCTTAAAATTCACTCCAGGCCTTACATCAGGTTTAAGCTATTCACAGTATCACAGTATCACAGTATCACCAAGGTTGGAAGAGACCTCACAGATCATCAAGTCCAACCCTTTACCACAGAGCTCAAGGCTAGACCATGGCACCAAGTGCCATGTCCAATCCTGCCTTGAACAGCTCCAGGGACAGCGACTCCACCACCTCCCTGGGCAGCCCATTCCAGTGTCCAATGACTCTCTCAGTGAAGAACTTTCTCCTCACCTCAAGCCTAAATTTCCCCTGGCACAGCCTGAGGCTGTGTCCTCTAGTTCTGGTGCTGGCCACCTGAGAGAAGAGAGCAACCTCCCCCTGGCCACAACCACCCCTCAGGTAGTTGTAGACAGCAATAAGGTCTGCCCTGAGCCTCCTCTTCTCCAGGCTAAACAATCCCAGCTCCCTCAGCCTCTCCTCGTAGGGCTGTGCTCGAGGCCTCTCACCAGCCTCGTCTATTGTAAATGAAGCACACACACAGAACAAGTCGTTTCAGCACGAACATTGGTCACAACAGCTCCCTGTGGCACTACAGGCTTAAGGCAGAGTGGCTGGAAAGATTTGGAGGGGAAGTTGGCCTCGATGATCTTCAGAGGTTCCTTCAAACCCCTGATGTTCTGTGATTCCCTGCTGGGTTATCAAAGGCTGTGTGTGTTTAAAATCCTGGGGCTTTTTAGTCTGGAGAGAAGACTGAGAGGGGGTCTGATTGATGTCTATAAATGTCTGAGGGCTGGGGGTCAGGAAGGAAGGGACAGGGGCAAACTCTGCTCACTTGTTCCCTGGGGTAGGACAAGGGGTATTGGATGGAAACTGCAGCACAACAAGTTCCACCTCAACGTGAAGAAGAAATGCTGTAAGGGTGACAGAGCACTGGAACAGGCTACCCAGAGAGGTTATGGAGTCTTCTTAGCTGGAGACTTTCCAACTGTCTGGATGTGTTGCTGTGTGACCTGTGCTAGATTCTCTGGTCTTGCTCTGGCTGGGTTGGACTGGAAGATCTCCAGAGGTCCCTTCCAACACCCCTAACATCCTGTGACCCTGTGAAAACTACTGGAGTAGCTGCTGCATTCTGCTCCTGAGGTGGTGAACTACCCCAATGCAAACCAAAAACCATCAAGCACACAATGAAAATATTACAGCTGGAACAGATGGACACCACAGCCAAGTCTTTGAATTTTCCCTGGAGGTGTTCATGAAAAAGCCTGGATGAGGCACTCAGTGCCATGGTCTGGTTGAATGGCTAGGGCTGGGTGATAGGTTGGACTGGATGAGCTTGGAGGTCTCTTCCAACCTGCTTGGTTCTATGAGTCTATGAATTACAAAGCTTCCCAAAATCTGCAGCAGGAAGTTAACAAATCTCAGTATGTATGTTAATAAATCATAGAATCACAGAATTGGTTTGGGTGGAAAAGACCTTTAAGATCATAAGAGTCAAACGATAAACCTAAGACCACCATGGTCATTAATGACTGAAGGAGAATGGAGTCTGTGAAAATACTAGTTTGTATTAGAAAATCCAATAGCTTCTAGCAGAGCAAAAAGCCTTCTCAATTTAAGCATCTGCTGCCATCATGTGTACACTTCAAAAGCTGCAGTCTTAAGAATGCTTTCCATTTATCAAGTCAAAAATCAGCTCTCAGACTACAAGTGAGGGCATTACAAATTTCAGTGAGGAGAAGGGGAGAGAAAGAGAAGAGAGAAGAAGAGAGGAGAACAGGGGAGAATAGAGGAGAAGAGAGAAGAGTGGACAGAAGAAGAGAGGAGAGAGAGAGAAGAGAGGTGAGAGAGGGAGAAGAGAGGAGAAAGAAGAGAGGTGAGAGATGAGGAGAGAGAAGGAGGACAGAGAGGGAGAAGAGAGGAGAGAGGGAGAAGAGAGGAGAAAGAAGAGAGGTGAGAGATGAGGAGAGAGAAGGAGGACAGAGAAGGAGAATCACAGAATTGTTTTGGTTGGAGAAGACCTCTAAGATCACTGAGGTCAACTATCAACCTAACACCACCACGCTCACTAAACCAGGTCCCAAAGTGCCATGTCCGCACTCTTCCTGAACACTTCCAGGGATGGTGACTCCACTACCTTCTTGGGCAGACAGTTCCAATGTCTGACCACTCTTGAAGGAAAGAAATTTGTCCTATTACCCAACCTAAACCTCCCCTGGAACAACTTCAGGCCATTTTGCCTCATTCTATCACCTGATACTAGGGAGAGGAGACTAATCCCCACCTCACCGCAACCTACTTTTGGGGAGTTGTAGAGAGCAACAAGGCCTCACTTCAGCCTCTTCTCCAAGCTAAACACCCCCAGTTCCTGCAGCTGCTCCTTCCCAGCCCTGTTCTCCAGACCCTTCACCAGCTCTGTGGCTCTTCTCTGGACCCATTACAGCACCTCAATGTCTTTCTTGTAGTGAGGAACCCAAAACTGAAGCCATCGCTCAAGGTGTGGCCCCACCAGTGTCAAGTACAAAGGAACACTCATTTCCCTGGTCCTACAGGTCACACTATTCTGATCCAGGCCAGGATGTTGTTGGCCTTTTTGGCCACCTGGGCACACCCTGGCTCGTATTCAGCCCCTGTCAACCAACATCTCCAAGTCTTTCTCTGCTGGGCAGCTTTCCATCCACTCTGCCCCAAGCATTCATGGGGCTGTGGTGACCCAAGTGCAGGACCCAGCCTTATGAACCTCATACAATTAACCTAGGCCCATTGATCCAGCCTGTCCAGGTCCCTCTGTAGAGCCTTCCTGCACAACTTGGTGTCATCTGCAAACTTACTGAGGGTGCTTTGAATTCCTTCATCCAAATCACTATCATAAAGATATTAAAGAGAACTGGCACCAAAACTGAGCCCTGGGAAACACCACTTGTGACTGGCTGCCAACTGCTTTTAACTCCATTCACCATCAGTGTGCCTCTATGACAGCTCTACCCTCAGATGTCATTCACACATGTGGGGCTTTAAAAGCCATCCAATTTATATCATGCTACTTGAGTGGACACCTCCCATTATGCCAAAAGAAAGAATAAATAAAGAGGATTCTGGAACAATTATTCAGATGTGCTCCAGATTCCATTTTTAACAGGCAGGGAAAAAAAATCTCCATTTTAAGTCAGAGAAGAAAAGATCAATTTTGTGTCTACACAGGCTAGAAAAGCACATCTATTAGAGAATGTGCAATTACAGCACTCATAATATTATTGCAGTAATTACAAAATATGGTACTTGACAGCACTTGTGGAAAGTTGGCAGTGTTTTGTCGCGTTGATAGTGGAAATGCAGTGACAACACGGTGAAAAAAAACCCTCCCATGCTTACAAAACACTACCAGCTGACTACATTCACACAAGTACCAAACAAATGCTAGGAGGAAGGTGTTGAGCAAACACAGACGAGCAGAAATCCTCAGGGATCTGCAATTCCAAGTCATCTTCAGTTTGCTGGGTTGCCCCACTATGTTGTCTTAAAATACAACAGAGCTCCAAGGGTTTAGAATCACAGAATCATAGAATCAGTCAGGGTTGGAAGGGGCCACAAGGATCATCTAGGTCCAACCCCTCTGCCA
Organism: Tricholaema leucomelas; assembly: GCA_013400475.1. Lineage (NCBI taxonomy): Eukaryota > Metazoa > Chordata > Aves > Piciformes > Lybiidae > Tricholaema lacrymosa > Tricholaema leucomelas. The sequence continues at coordinate 107,595 of WAAF01013762.1, read as the reverse complement.
TGGGCAGGGACACCCTACCCTAGATCAGGCTGGCCACAGTCTCAGCCAGCCTGGCCTTAACCACCTCCCTGGGCAACCCATCCCAGGCTCTCACCACTCTCATGCTGAACAACTTCCTCCTCACATCCAGTCTGAATCTCCTCACCTCCAACTTTGCTCCCTCATTTTTGTGGATTAGTTCATAGAATGGGTTGGAAGGGACCTTAAAGATCATCTAGTTCCAGCCCACCTGCCATTGGCAGGAAGATCTCCAGCTTGCTCAAGGCACTATCCAGCCTGGCTTTCAGCACTTGCAGTGAGTGAGCATCCACAGCTTCTCTGGGCAACCTATTTCAGTGCTTCACCACCCTCATGGGGAAAATTTTCTTCCTAATGCCTAAGCTACAACTAGCCTCTTCCAGTTTGAACTCATTTCCCCTCATTCTATTTCTACAAGCCCTTGTAAAAAGTCCCTCCCCAGCTTCCTTGTAGCCCCCTTTAGGTACTGGAAGACCACACTAAAGTCTCCACAGAGCCCTCTTCTCCATACTGAACAATCCCAACTCTTTCAGCATGTCTTGACAGCAGAAGTGCTCCAGCTCTCTGATCATCTTCGTGACTTCCTCTGGACCTGATCTAACAGGTCAATGTCCTTCTTGTGTTGGGGCCACTAGAGCTTGACATAGTACTCCAGGTGGGGATCTCCTCACAGGAGTGCAGCAGGAGGAATCACCTCCCTCGATCTGTTGGTCACAATTCTTTTCCTGCAGCCCAGGATTTGGTTCATTTTCTAATTAATTGTCTGTTGTCTTCATCTGAAAACATAAAGTGATAAAGTTTATGTTTTAAAACACCTGGAGGTATTTGAGGCCAGGCTGGATGAGGCTCTGACCAACCTGGTCTGGGGTAGGGTGTCCCTGCCCATGGCAGGGGGATTGGAACTAGATGATCCTTGTGGTCCCTTCCAACCCTGACTGATTCTGTAATTTTCTGAAAAATACCTCAGGTTCTCTGAAATCTCCTGTAAAATACCTCTGGTTCTCTAAAATGTCCACTAAAGCACCTCAGGTTCTCTAAAATCTCCTGCAAAATACCTCAGGCTCTTTAAAATGTCCACTAAAGCACCTCAGGTTCTCTAAAATCTCCTGTAAAATACCTCAGGTTCTCTAAAACATCCACTAAAACACCTCAGGCTCTCTAAAATCTCCTGCAAAATACCTCAGGTTCTTTAAAAGATCCACAAAAACACCTCAGGTTCTCTAAAACGTCCACTAAAACACCTCAGGTTCTTTAAAGTCTCCTGTAAAATCCTTCAAAACAAGAGAAATGTACAGTGCTTGAAGACCAAGTCTGGGGCAAAGGAACCAGAATCCCTACCTTTTCCTCTTCCCTTCTTCATTTGAAATTGAAACAGGAATCTAACAGGATTCATACCTGCAGACATGCAATTTAAAGGTAACTTTTTAAGACAACACTTTCCTTTCTGTATCCTGTCCTGACATACTTGGAAGTGGCTGTCAAGGAACACTGCCAAAGGAGTCTCAGGCTAGGTTGCAGCAAATAAGATAAAGCTCAGGGACCTGAATGCACATTGCCAAAATAAAAGGTTCTTGACCACTACAGCTCTAACTTCAGAAAGCCTGGAAGCCCTAAGAGTGATCTGCTATTATGTATAGAATTTATACTTAATAAAGTCTTTCCCACACACACACAAGCACTACAGGGTGTGTTAGCCAGCAGAGTTATGCATATGCTGTGTCTCATATGGTTTGGACAGAACTTGATACTACCACTAGATGGAAACCTGAATTACCTTTTCAACTGACAATCCTGATTAAAAACTCCACTGCTGGTTCTATTTCTGCTGCATCTGAGCATTCCTGCTGTCTTTTTTAGAGATCTAATCACACAGTGGCTGTCACAAACCCTGGGCAGCCTCTTCCACTGCCTGACCACTCTTTCAGTGAAGAAATTTTTCCTGATATCCAATCTAAACCTCCTCTGGAACTATGTCAGGCCATTTCCTCTCATCCTATCACCTGATACTAGGGAGAAGAGACTGAGCCCCACCTCACTGCAACCTCCTTTCAGGGACCTGCAGAGAGCAATGAGATCCCCCTTCAGCCTTGTCTTCTCCAGGCTAAGTACCCCCAGTTCCCTCAGCAGCTCCTTGATGTATTAAATGTCTCTCCTTGTGCAGGGTGTGCACTATGCACAAGCCAGTAGGTATCCACCAGGTTACCTCAAGTCTTTCCCCATAAGACATCTCCCAGACCACTTGGATTCCCATGGAAGAGAAGCAGACACTAGCTCCAGCTTCTAAACCCAAATTTGAAGGAGCAGCTAAAGGGGGTCTACAAGGAGGCTGGAAAGGGTCTGTTTACAAAGGCCTGGAGTAATAGGACAAGGGGCAATGGTATGAAACTAGAGAAGATAGGATTTAGGTTGGACATTAGGAACAAGTTCTTAACCATGAGGGTAGTGAACACTCCAATAGGTTGTTCAGAGAGGTAGGTGAGGCCCCATCCCTGGAGATATTCAAGGTGAGTGGACAGAGCTCTGGGCAGTCTGATCTAGTGGAGGATGTCCCTGCTCAGTGCAGGGGGGTTGGACTCTGTGACCTGCAGAAGTCCCTTCCAACCCAAACCATTCTACAATTTGTATGATGGAAGTAAATCATAGAATCATAGAATGGTTTAGGTTGGAAGGGACCTCAAAGCTCAGCCAGTTCCAACCCCTTGCCATAGGCAGGGACACCTCCCACTAGAACAGGTCGCTCAAGGCCTCATCCAACCTGGCCTTGAACACCTTCAGGGAGGGAGCAGCCACAACCTCCCTGAGCAATCTGTTCCAGTGTCTCACCACCATCACTGCAAAGAACCCTTTCCTAACATCTAGTTTGAATCTCCTCTCTGCCAGTTCAAACCCATTCCTCCTCATCCTGTCATTGCAAGTCCTTGTCAATAGTCTATCCTCAACCTTCCTGTAGGCTCCCTTCAGATACTGGAAGGCCACTTCAAGGTCTCCTCCAAGCCTTCTCTTCTCCAGGCTGCAGAGCCCCAACTCTCTCAGCCTGTTCTCAGAATAGACCTGCTGCAGCCCTCTGAGCATCTTGGTGGCCTCCTCTGGACTGGCTCCAACAGTTCCATGTCCTGCTTGTGTTGGGGGCTCCAGACCTGCACACAGTACTCCAGGCAAATGTCAGAACATGAAAAGGATGTTACCACTATGAAACTCTGTTCTAAGGGTCCATGTGGCCAACCTTCATTGTTTTGGTCAAAGGGACAATTGCACATGATTGCTGGTTCAGGAAACTCACCAGAACAGGGTACATCAAGGCAAAAATTGCCATCTCACACAGCTAGACTTCGAATCTGAAGAGGAAAGCAGGCCACCAGGAAGGCCAGGTCAGAGCAGCAGGCTGATTTCCTGTGGCAGGTCATACTCAAATGCCACATGCTCTTCTCTTCAATTTATCAGCCACAAATCCACAGCTCTCAGAAAAGGGAGCCATTCTGTCCTGCCTTTTTGAGAAAGAGCAAAGCAAAGAGAGGAAATTGTCTCCAATTTGGTTCTTAGAAATTAATACCCAGTGAACACCCTAAGTCAGAGCTAAATATGTTAAGTCTCAGTAGGACTTTACTTCTAACAAGAAGTTTTTCATCCAGATAGCCATAAAATCACTGAAAGCAAATTCCACTGTATCCGGTAATGTTAAAATGAAATACTGCTCTTAAATCCTATTTCACCACTTTTATTAAAGGCATTCAATGGCAAAAACCTTCAAGTCATATTTCACTCCCTCAAAAATGCATTTCTTTGTCAGACAAAGAAAAGATCACTAATACCATGTTCTTCTCTGAAACTGAGAGCAGAATACAAGAGGTCAGCAGCAGTTTTAGGCTGACACAGCCCATATATTTGCTGGGAGACAGCACAAAGGGCAGCCCACACCTCCCATTCCCATCCCAGTCTGACTGAGACGCAGCTTCTTCTTCCACTAACCTACCTTTCCTTGGCTGTTTGCACTTCAAATTCCCTTTTTAACAGCTCAACACATTTTTGAGTGTGAGAAGCTTAAAAATAAAAAGGGAAAGGAAGGAGGAAGGGAACAGGAAAGAGAAGGGGGAAGGGAAGAGGGAAGGGAAAGAGAAGGAGAAAGGGGAAAGGGGAAGAGAGAAGGGGGAAAGAAGGGGGAAGAAGGAAGGGGGAGAGACAGAGGAAGGAGGAAAGGAAGGGGGAAGGGGAAGAGGAAAGGGGAAAAGGGGAAAAGGGAAGGGGGAAAGAGGAAAAGGGAAGGGGGAAAGAGGAAAAGGGAAGGGGGGAAGAGGAAAAGGGAAGGGGGAAAGAGGGAAAGGGAAGGGGGGAAGAGGAAAAGGGAAGGGGGAAAGAGGAAAAGGGAAGGGGGGAAGAGGAAAAGGGAAGGGGGAAAGGGGGAAAGGGGAAAGAGGGAAGGGGGAAGGGAAGGGGGAAAGAGAGGGGAAAGGAGAAGGGTTTAAAGGCCAAAGAATTAAGACATAAACATTTCTGTAAGTGTATCCACTCCAGAGCAAAAAAAGATGTATCAGGACAACTATGTCTTGGGAAACAGCATGAGATCATCTCACAGTGACCTCAGCAACCTAAACACTGCAAGTGACACAGGCAACTGAAGACAAATTTGATGACTGGCAACTATTTGTAACACAGCAAATACAAAACCTGGGCCACTCATGAGAGGCCTATGTGATCAGGATCCCCAGACAGTGATATAGTTTCACCTTAATTTTACCTACATTTTCTTAACCAGGAATGGAAAAAAAATATATATCACTTTTCTCAGTATACAACAGGAGATGCCAACTCCCTTAATCAGTCTCAGTTCATTTGGAAGCTTATGAAAAGGGTTTCAGGGTCAAAAGTGGCCAAAGCATTTCAAAGGCAATTTATTCAATCTATTAGATGTTAGTAAATGTAATGCAATTCTGCAGAAGGATTCTGCTCACCTCAAGACATCTAAAGGGTCATGATTATTTAACATTAAAAGAAGAATTAACTTCAACGATGTAAAACAAGTTGTTACTTACTTGAATGTTCTATGTTACATCATTTGTAATCTGGAATAGAGTCATTATATTACTTTAATATTACTCACTCTTAAGTGAATGTTCTCATCAGCTACCATAGAGTCTTTTCCACTGGGAAGACCTTTATGATCATCCAGTCTAACCATTCTCTAACTCAACCAAGTCTGCATCTAAACCATGACCCTCAGCATCGCATCTCTGAAGCACCTCCAGAGATGGGGCTTCAACCATCTCTCTAGAGAGTCTGCTTCAGGGTTTGAGGACTCTGTCAGTACCCTTCCATTGCACAACTTGAGGCCATTTAGAATCACAGAATCAGTCAGGGATGGAAGGGACAAACATCACCTAGTTTCAACCCCCCTGCCATGGGCAAGGTCACCCTACCCTAGAGCAGGCTGGCCAGAGCCTCATCCAACCTGGCCTTAAACACCTCCAGGTATGGGGCCTCAACCACCTTCCTGGGCAACCCATTCCAGGCTCTCACCACTCTCATGGTGAAGAAATTCCTCCTTATGTCCAATCTGAATCTCCCCACCTACAGCTTTTCTCCATTCCCCAGTCCTGTCACTCCCTGATAGCCTAAAAAATCCCTTCCCAGCTTTTCTGTAGGCTCCTTTCAGATACTGGAAGGCCACAGTAAGGTCACCTCGGAGCCTCCTCTTCTCCAGACTGAACAGTCCCAACTCTTTCAGTCTGTCCTCATTTCCTCTTGCCCTGCTTGTTACTAGGGAAAAGAGACCAACCTCCACCTGACTCCAACTTCCTTTCAGAGAGTTGTAGAGAGCAATGAGGTCTTCCATCAGCCTCCTCTTCTCCAGACTAAACAACCTTTAGTCCTCCCTCTTAAGATCTGCTCTGCAGACCCTTCACCATCTTTTGCTGTTGAACTGATTCACTTCCCATATCTGTCAACATTAATTCAATAGCATTCCAAGGTAATAATCACTATCAATCTAATTATATCAGCCACCTCCTGTAAATGAGTACCAATTATTTTAATGAATATATTAAATATTTAGAAAATAGAAAGGAACATATATTAATAATTTGTAGACTTCATTTAAATCCTCCTGAACAACAGAACTTGCCTTCTATGTATCTCACTTCTAATAGTTCCCAGCAGGTTTTGGGGTACAAACCATCCATCCAACACCAAAAGATAGGGAAAAAAACACAATATCTAGTTTGATAAAATTAGAAGACTGTGCTTGCAGACTATTTTTCTACCAGTCTTACACACTTAAGAAGAACTCTTCCAAGAACATAGTTTCCTGATTTAAATGCAAAGAGGTCAACTTAGTTCTCCTATAAAAAGGCATGAATGAATGAATGGTCTCTGTGGTTGAGCTTCAGCACTAGACCTCTCCATTCTTCTACATGGCAAACAAAAGGGATCCCCAAATCCCTCATTTCCCGTGCACAGCAAAGGGATCCCTACACCCCTCCATTCCTCTGCATGGCAGACAAAGGGATCCCTAAATCCTTCAATCCCTGTGCATGGCAAACAAAGGGATCTCAAAACCCTTCTATTCCTGTGCATGGCCAAAAAGGGAATCCCTAAATCTTTCAACTCCTGAGAATAGCAAGCAAGGGGATCCCAAACCCCTTCATTTCCTGAGCATGACAAACAAGGGAATCCCTAAACCCCTCAACTCCTGAGCATGGCAAACAAGAGGATCCCATACCCCTCAACTCCTGAGCGTGGCAAACTACGGGATCCCAAACCCCTTCATTTCCTGTGCATGACAAACAAGGGGATCCCTAAACTCTTCAACTCCTGAGCATGGCAAACAAGGGGATCCCTAAATCCTTCAACTCCTGTGCATGGCAAACAAGGGGATCTCTAAATCCTTCAACTCCTGTGCATGGCAAACAAGGGGATCTCTAAATCCTTCAACTCCTGTGCATGGCAAACAAGGGGATCTCTAAATCCTTCAACTCCTGTGCATGGCAAACAAGGGGATCTCTAAATCCTTCAACTCCTGTGCATGGCAAACAAGGGGATCTCTAAATCCTTCAACTCCTGTGCATGGCAAACAAGGGGATCTCTAAATCCTTCAACTCCTGTGCATGGCAAACAAGGGGATTCCTAAATCCTTCAATTCCCAAGCATGGCAAACAAAGGAATCCCAAAACCCCTTCATTGCTGTGCATGGCAAACAGAGAGATTCCTTCTCATCTCCTTTACATGAAAACAATGTGAGTTATTCACACACTAAGACAGCATCATTTGGGAGCCTTTTTGGCTCTTTTTTTCCTCCATTTCTTTTTGAAGTTAATCTTAGAAATCTCCCTTTAATCTTCCACCTGTGCTTTTGTGAAATGCAAAATGCCTGTACCCCTGTTTGAGAAATCAGGCTGAATATTGAGGTCCTGAACTTTCTGGGATCTTCCCAAAAGCCACAGAACAGAATCTAACATTAAAGAACTGCAACAGCCTTAGAAGTTATGGATACCTGAATGCCCTGTAAAATGAAGATTCCTTCAACAGTTCTTTATAAAGCCTTTAATGGCAAAACCCTACAGGTTTTCCACCAGGTTTCACAAGAAAGAAAGTCAATTTGCTCAGCTTGTTTCTGCTGAGACATAATCAATCTGCCCAGCTCCCTTGAATCATCATGATTTAAATATAAAGGTGGGAAATGGTTTGGTGCAACCCTAAGCTGTCTAATGTCACCTAAACAGTTAGAAAATACAGGTCATAGTGAAGGACAAGAAAGCACACCACAAACACAGACTGTGAGCTACTGTGTTCAAACACACACAGAATACAACTCCTATCCAAAATACACTTAGAAGAGTTTTAACAAAAGTCAACCAGTTTCATGTCAAAATAAGTCACTCTTGGACACTTTCATTCAAAAAAAAGCTTATGGGATGGCTTATTAAGATTCTACTTCAAATCAAAGTCCTTATTTAAAGTCAAGAAACATCAATGCAATCATCATCAACACAATCATCAGATCCATAAGCTTTACCTGCTGGTGAATATATATTAAGATAGACTACTTTAATGTCAAATTATTCATATTAGTTTGCTGTAGCATGAGACATAGAACCATAGAATGGTTGTGCTTGGAAAAGACCTTTCAGCTCATGGTGTCCAGAGAAGGTCCACGAGGATAATCAGAAGGCTGGAGCTGCTTTGCTCCAAGGAGAGACTGAGGGAATTGGGCCTGTTCAGTCTGGAGAGGAGAAGGCTCCCAGGTGACCTTATTGTGGCCTTTCAGTATCTGAAGGGGGCTACAAGAAAGTTAGGGAGGGACTTTTTAGGCTGTCAGGTAGTGATAGGAATGGGGGGAATGGAACAAAGCTGGAGAGGGGAGATTCAGACTGGGTGTTAGGAAGAAGTTCTTCAGCATGAGGGTGGTGAGAGCCTGGAAGGGGTTGCCCAGGGGGGTGGTGGAAGCCTCATTCCTGGAGGTGCTTAAGGCCAGGTTGGATGAGGCTCCAGGCAGTCCGATCTAGTGTGAGGTGTCCCTGCCCATGGCAGGGGAGTTGGAACTAAATGATCCTGTTGGAACTAAATGATCCTGTTGGAACTAAATGATCCTTGTTTTCCCTTCCCATCCTGACTGATCCTATGACTACTGAGGCTAACCATTATTTAATTCTATCAAGGCTAGGGCTAAACTAGCCCTAGACAGGGGTCCAATGGGGGTTAGACTGAATGATCTCCTTGGGTCCCTTCCAACCCCTAACATCCTGTCATCCTGTAAACCAGTTCCCAGAAGCCTCCAGCCTGTTTCTGATGAAAACAGTACCCTGCTGCCCAGAAACAGTACAGAGAGGACTCCAGCATAAATTAGAGCATCGTTCTAGATCTTAGGAAGAAGTTCTTCAGTATGAGGGTGGTGACACTCTGGAATAGTTGCCCAGAGTGGCTGTGGATGCCCCCTGCCTGGAGGTGTTCAAGTCCAGGTAGGAACCAAGTCAGGCTCAGAAGCATCCCTGCCCACAGCAGGGAGGTTGGAGTAGATGATCTCTGAGGTCTTTTCCAAACTAAGCCATAATGATTCTCTGTTACCTAATCCACATCATCTACAGTCCTCCTTCCTCTGTTATCTAGCTCAACACTTCGGGAGGCTGGGTAAGATGTAAAGCAAATCCCACTGGACAAAACCATGAAAATCTGATTTAAATTCTACCCTTGAAACAGATTATTACTGGGGGAAGGGATAAAAAAAATCCCATTCCAAGCCACGAATTAAAGATGAGAAGAGCCACATTAACTATGTGCTTCTATCTCCCAGTATCTTGTTAGAAGACAGACATATTTGCAAAGTTCTTCAAACACACACACTCAAAACAGTTATTAAATTAGTTTCCTTCCCTTGAACATATCATAGCTAATAGCACTAAATGTCAGGTTTCAAGATTCAACTTCTGTTCCTTGTAATCTATTCCCCCCCCCCCNCTTTTCCCCCCCCCCCCCCCAGTTCTCCCTATAACCTACTTTTAAAACATTTTAAACCAGAGAAGTGTTATCAATATTTGCTTACTTCACAGAAATGGCTACAAATATTTCCCTGTGAACATTTTCTTCCTTTCCTAAAACTATTTTAAGGAAGATCTGAGCACTGAAAATAGCAACCTGTAACTTGTCTTTTTTTTCCTGGCTGATGTTAAAATTGGAAGCAGCGATGCAGAAACATTTTGGCAATATCAAGTAAATGGCAATTGAGAATTACAATAGCAACAGGTGCTTAAGAAAGAGATACAAATTTCCCTATTTCAGGATATTTCAGCTAGCAAGAGGCAATTAAAATATACTTAGTCCTTTCCCCTCAAGGGAATACTAAGTAGTGTTCTCCCTGGGTGTTCCTGATCACGGAATCACAGAATGTAAGGGGCTGGAAAGGACCTGGAAAGCTCATCCTGTCCAACCTCCCTGCCAGTGCAGGATCACCTAGACCAGATCACACAGGAATACATCCGGGTGGGTTCTGAATATTTTCAGAGAGGGAGACTCCACAACCCCCCTGGGCAGCCTGTTCCAGGGTTCTGTCACTCTCACGGGGAAAAAAATTCCTCTTCACATTTAAACGAAATTTCCTATGCCTCAGTTTCCATCATTCCACAGGACCACAGGGTGTTAGGGGTTCATAGAATCATAGAATCAAGCAGGTTGGAAGTGACCTCCAAGCTCAGCCAGTCCAACCTAGCACTCAGCCCTAGACAATCAACCACACCATGGCACTACATGCCTCCATCCAGGCTTTGCTTTAACACCCCCAGGGACAGCGACTCCACCACCTCCCTGGGCAGCCCATTCCAATGCCAATCACTCTCTCTGACAACAACTTCCTCCTAACATCCAGCCTAGACCTCCCCCTGCACAGTTTGAGACTCTGTCCCCTTGTTCTGTTGATGCTTGCCTGACAGAAGAGATCAACCCCATCTGGCTACAGCCTCCCTTGAGGTAGCTGTAGACAGCAATGAGGTCTGCCCTGAGCCTCCTCTTCTGCAGGCTGCACACCCCCAGCTCCCTCAGCCTCTCCTCACAGGGCTGTGCTCCAGGCCTCTCGCCAGCTCTGTCGGTCCTCTGGAGATCACTGAGACCAACTCCTCTGCCAGAGCAGAACCATAACCTAGTGCAGGATCATAGCTTGGTAGGCGTTGGGAAGTGCCCTCTGAAGGTCATTTAGCCCAAGTCCTCTGCTAGAGCAGGGTCACCCACAGTAAATCACACAGGAGCACATCCGAGTGGCTTTGGAATGCATCCAGAGACTCCACAACCTCTCTGGGCATCCTGCTCCAGTGCTGTGTCACCCTCAAAGGGATGAAGGGATGAAGGGATGAAGTGTTTCCTTGTGTTTACATAGCACACTTTGTGTCCACTGCCCCTTGTCTTGTCACTGGACACCCCTGAGAGGAGGTCGACTCCATCCTGATGACAGTCACCCTTTAGCTATTGATCAGCATTAGTGAGATGTCCTCTCAGTCTTCTCCTCTCCAGGCTGAACAGCCCCAGCTCTCTCAGCCTCTCCTCATGAGGCTGAAGCTCCAATTCCCTCAGCATCTGAGTGGCCTCTCTGCTGGACTCTCTCCAGCAGCTCCTTGCCCTTCTCGAACGGGAGAGGCCAGAACTAGACACAGTATTCCGTCTGAGGCGTCAGCAGGGTAGAGTACAGGTGAAGGAGAATCTCCCTCGATCTGCTGGAAACAATCTAAGCGCACGAACCGGCAACTGAGAGCTCAGCGGCAGGCGGAGAGCTAACGGGCATGGTCGGTGCCGCAGGAGAATCTCCACACAACGCAACGCTCAGCGACCTGCTGCTGCCACAGGTTAACAGCAGGGCTGACAGAGACAGCAACCGCGGGTCCAGCCGCCGGATGAAGGGCAGCTTGCGAGAGGCGGCTGGCCCTCACCCGACCGGGCTCCTGAGCCTTGCCTCTAGCTACTCCCGCTCACCGCCCTAGGCTCGGAGCCCCTCGCCGCACCCCCGGCCCGGGAGGCGGCCCCCACCCTCCCCGTCAGACCCCCGGGGAGCGGCGGGCACTTGCCTCCCATTCCCGCAGGAAGCGCTGGGCCTCGGCGGGCCCGGCCGCTTTGTGCTTCCTGAACTCCTCCTTCACGTAGCGGTCTCCCAGCGCCCGCAGGGCGGCCGGTAGCGCCCGGTGCAGCAGAAGGATCCGCCGGTACAGGCCCCGCGCACTGGCACCGGCGCCGCCTGGCATGGCAGCGACGGTGGAACGGCAACCGGCGGAGCCCTGAGGCGGCTGCACCGGAGGCGGAGCGATGGGGTCGAGCTCCGGTCTGGGGCGGGCAGAGCCGTTCCTGGTACGGGCGAATGTGCCCCATGGGCCGCTAAGGTGACTGCTGAAGCTAACGCTTTGGCGGAAAACTGTACCGAATAAAACTTCTCTGTGCCGAATATTTTAAACTGTGCCGAATAAACTCAAAAGCTGATTTTGGCGGAAAATTCACAGAATCAATGTCGGGGGCTGGAAGGGACTTTGAGTGCTGTGTCCAGTTCTGGGCCTCTCAGTACAAGAGAGATGTTGAGGTGCTGGAAGGTGTCCACAGGAGGGCGACAAAGCTGTGAGGGGCCTGGAGCACAGCCCTGTGAGGAGAGGCTGAGGGAGCTGGGGGTGTGCAGCCTGCAGCAGAGGAGGCTCAGGGCAGAGCTCATTGCTGGCTACAGCTACCTGAAGGGAGGCTGTAGCCAGGTGGG
>WAAF01013762.1:51225-94906 GCA_013400475.1 Tricholaema leucomelas | reverse complement strand
GTTTAAAGCCAGGCTGGATGAGGCCTTGAGCAGCCTGCTCTAGTGGGAGGTGTCCCTGCCTATGGCAGGGGGTTGGAGCTGGATGATCCTTGAGGTCCCTTCCAACCTAAACCATTCTGTGATTCTGTGAATAAGGCTGGGTGCTAGGTTGGACTGGATGATCTTGGAGGTCTCTTCCAACCTGGTTGATTGTATGTATTGTATGTATGCTTTCCTTTATCAGTTTTATTCGTGGTAATGCAATTCCACTGAATCATCTGAGGGTGCATTCCTTTACAGACTTGGTTTAAATCTTTTTTACCATAATCACCACCTAACTTCATTAACTTTGCAGGTTGACAGCTCTCACCTTGCTGCGTCCATCCCTGCCTCTTTTTTGGGGAGGTCCTTTTCCATTAGTGGCCTGCTTAAGCCCTCTGCTGGGCACTTGCTTTGTAGCTCGAACGTTCAAGATGCAGCAGCCAGACCACAGTCACAGACTGGTAGAAATTGGAAGAGATCTCTGATGATTGTCCAATCCAAACCCCTTGCTGTGGGTAAGATCACCTCCAGTAAACCACACAGGAACTCATCCAGGTGGATTTTGAATGCCTCCAGAGAAGAAGGCTCCACAACGTCTCTGGGCAGCCTGCTCCGCTGCTCTGACACTCAAATTTTTTACATGGAGTCTTGTGTGTTGCAGTTTGTGTCTATTGTCCCTTCTCCTGTCACTGGACACCACTAAGATGTACAACCTTATGTCTACATGGAGTCTTGTGTGCTGCAGTTTGTGTCTATTGTCCCTTCTCCTGTCACTGGACACCACTAAGATGTGCAAACTTTGACATTTTTTACACCTTGTCTGACTTTCCAAACCTGCATGGATGCCTTCCTGTGTGACCTGCCCTAGGTGATCCTGCCTTAGCAGAGGGGGTTGGATTTGATCATCTCTGCAAGTGCCTTCCAACCTCTAACATTATGGATTCTGTCCAGAGACCAAAATCCATTTTGCCCATCCACTGGGGCAGGTGGTTCATGCCTGGCAGAAGAGAAGGATTCCTGCAGCATCTGTGCACCTCTGGGCTGCTTCAATTGCTTGTCTTTTCCCAAGGATACACAAGAAATCAGTGGTAAAGCAGAGATGCAAAGTGCTCTGTTCAAGGCCAGTCTCTCTGGGAAGAACTTTCTCCTAACATCCAGCCTAGACCTCCCCTGGCACAGCTTGAGGCTGTGTCCCCTTGTTCTGTTGCTGGGTGCCTGGCAGAAGAGACCAACCCCACCTGGCTACAACCTCCCTTCAGGTAGTTGTAGACAGCAATGAGCTCTGCCCTGAGCCTCCTCTCCTGCAGGCTGCACACCCCCAGCTCCCTCAACCTCTTCTCATAGGGCTTGTAGCCAAATACCAGAAAGGGCAGGAAATTAGGCACACGATGAGTTCAGAAAGGACAGACAGCCAGCTTGGTCCTGGGCATCAGTCAACTGCATGCTTGGCATGTTGATAGCTTTGGGACATTAAAAGGAAGTTCTGCTCTGTTTCAGCTTATGCTTGAGCTGCTCATTCATTGCAGGATTTCTTGTTCTGCTCATCTGAAGCACATGATCTGTATCATCCAAACCACTGCTGGGTTTTTTTCTTGGACAGTCAAAAGAAGCAATTCCTGAGGAAGCTCTGCTCGCCTCCTGCAGACTTGAAAGATGCCAACTGGATTGGAAATCTTCAGAGCGTTTGGCTGCCAAACTCTATCAAGTCTCTGCTTGAACGTGTCTGAGCAGACCTTTGCAGCAGGGCAGATGTAGGCAGCTTCATGCTGGAGGAGTGCCATGCTCATACATGGACCCTCCTGCTCACCATCTCCACACCTTTCTCTCCCCAGCTCATCTCTCCTTACTCCAAGGCCTGATTCCAAAGCACAGAGACACTAGCACTTCCCAGCTAAGAGGTTGTGAAAGAAAGAGGGAAGGATTGCAAAGAACCTCTAAGGGTTTCCTCTGATTTCATGTCCAGAAACATCTACTACTGTGCTGAAAGCATCTGACAGAGTTCAGCTCAGTGAACTGATCCAAAATTAAAACTTTGAGTAGAATGATTAAAGAGCAACGAAACTCGGGGGGGAAGCTCCTACACCTTCCTTTAGAGGCAGTGGTGCCAACTCAGACCATGAGCACAAATCTCTTCTTTTTCTTGTCCTTAATTTTTTCTGACAGTCAAAGTAAACACCCAAAACTTTGCCTGTATTGCAACATCTTTTTTTTTTTTTTCCAAGCTTTGAAAGTTCAAAGAGGAATTGAAAATGTCAATATTTAGAAAGGCTGCATGGCTGCTGTTAGGAACAATCGTTGGGGGGAAAAACTAACCCACTTGGTTACTCTGCTACATGTTCAGCCCTGTTAAAGGTCTATAAAAGCTGCAGTATTCTCCTGTAAATACGGTGTGAAAGAGCATGTGTTGTTATTTCAAAGATCCTGTGAAGTGGGAACCATTTGTGGGTAAAGCTTTGTTTTTTCCTGGTCTGCTTAAGTCAAAGAATCACAGAATTGTTAGGGTTGGAAGAGACCTCAAGGATCATCCAGTTCCAACCCCTCTGCCATGGGCAGGGACACCTCAAATAAATCAGGTTGCTCAGAGCCACATGCAGCCTGACATTAAAAGCTTCCAGAGATGAAGCTTCCACCACCCTTTTGAGAAACCTGTTCCAGTGTCTCACCACCCTCATGGTGAAGAACTTCTTCCTAACATCCAATGGAAATCTCCTCTCCAGCTTGGATCCATTTCCCCCAGTCCTATCACTACCTGACACCCTAAAAAGTCCTTCCCCAGCTTTAGAATTATAGAATCAGTCAGGGTTGGAAGGAGCCACAAGGATCAGCCAGTTCCAACCTCCCTGCCATGGGCAGGGACACCTCACACTAGATCAGGCTGCACAGAGCCTCATCCAGCCTGGCCTTAAACACCTCCAGCCATGGGGCCTCAACCACCTCCCTGGGCAACCCATTCCAGGCTCTCACCACTCTCATGCTCAACAACTTCCTCCTCACGTCCACTCTGAACCTACTCACCTCCAGCTTTGCTCCATAGCTTTCTTCTAGCCCCTTTCAGATACTGGAAGGCCACAATAAGGTCTCCTCAGAGCCTTCCTTTCTCCAAACTAAACAACCCCAATTCGCTCATAGGAGAGCTGCTGCAGCCCTCTGATCATCCTTGTGGCCCTTCTCTGGACATATTCCAGTCGTTATAAAGCAGAAAGCCATGCAAAGATGCTTCCACAGATCCATTGAAATTCCTTCCAGAAGAACATTAAAAGACCACAGAAATTATGTTGATGATTGTTACAGGGGTTGGGGGGGAACAGAACAAGAGAGAAGATGGACAAATTAAAGCTGATACTGTGCTAAAAACAGCTGGAATTACCCCACTGAAGGACAATCATGTCTGAACATGATGTGTCCAGAGAAGGGCCATGAGACATTGGAGTTGCTCAGTTTGGAGAAGAGAAGGCTCTGAGGAGACCTTATTGTAGCCTTCTAGTATCTGAAGGAGGCTACCAGAAAGCTGGAGAGAGACTTTTTAGGGTGTCATGTAGTGATAGGACTGGGAGGAATGGAGCAAGACTAGATTGGATGTTAGGAAGAAGTTCTTCATCACGAGGGTGGTGAGATACTGGAACAGGTAGCTAAAAGAGGTGGCAGAAGCCTCATCCCTAGATGGTTTTAAGGCCAGTCTGGATGTGGCTCTGAGCAACCTGATCTAGTGTGAGGTGTCCCTGCCCACAGCAGGGAGAGTTGGAGCTGGGTGATCCTTGAGGTCCCTTCCAACCCTAACAATTCTGTGATGATTCTATGACATCTGACATGCAATCTGTATCCTAGACCTGGATGGGACTCTCCAGCTTCTTAGCACAGCAATGGATGATCCTTGAGGTGCCTTCCAACCCTAACAAATCTGTGATTCTGTGATTTTGAAGAGCTGCTGAAAAGGCCACATGTGTGTAAATGTAAAACCATAGCTCAGCCTCACAGCATCAGGAAGGGAGCAGAAGTTCTGACCATCCACATCCATGCCTCCTGGCAGCTTCAGATGCCTTTGAGCGCTGAAGCCTGAACTCAGGAAATAAAATGGATCCTGAGAGCTTCAGATGCCATTCCTTTGGGCCCTGAAGTCCAAACTCAGAGACTAAAACTAGCTAGGGCCACATCACTTTCAGCTTTTAGCCCAGCTCCACATTAACCCGGGGGGAATTCAAAACACAACATAAACATGTGTTTAAATGAAGGCAGAAGAAAGCTTCTTGTCCTGTCTCCTGGTTTAATTAAGTATGGTTTATATGAAAAGCAAGGCTCCCAAATGCAGGCTGTGTGGTTTCTCTGGCAGCACTGCAGCTCTAAGTAAACACACTATAGTATTATTTTGTTTGCTTTCTTCCCTAATTAAGTTTTTAAAAGTTTCTTCAGCTCTCTGTGTGGCTGCTTCAGTTTTGGCAGCAGTACTGTGGCAAAGGGGACTGGGAAGAAAACCAGGCAGGCTTTCTCTTTTGCCCTCTCTCCACCAAGTAAACCAAGGCAGAGAGCAGTGGGAAGTCCCTTCTTGGATTTTAAAGAGCTAGAGATGACAACTTGCCACCCTGTGGGTCATCCTGGTGTGAGAGCCCACACCCTGCCAGTGGCAGAGAAACAGAGCAGCTGACTGCACTGCTCAGAGGAGGTGCAGCTGCAAGCACCCAACCTCTGCTGCACACCCCAGAGCACAGATCAGAGCTGAGCCACGAAGTTTGAAGCCAAACATGAATTTTGTCATCCTTTGAGGGTGCTGGGAGTTCTCCTTTTACCTTCTTCAGAGGTTACAGGTTTTCAGGTGGAAGGCTTTGCTATGCAGCACTGGTGAGGGCCACACCTCAAACACTAAGTTCAGTTTTGGGCCCTTCAATGCAAGAAAGATAAACATTGAGGTACTCCAGAGAAGACCTGGTGAAGGGTCTGGAGAGCAGGGCAGGTGAGCAGTGTCTGAAGGAACTGGGAGAAGAGAGGTTGAGGAGAGACCTCATTGCTCTCTGCAACTCTCTGAAAGGAGAAGTTGGAGTGAGGTGGGGGTTAGTCTCTTCTCCCTAGTATCATAGAATCATAGAATCAACCAGGTTGTTTTCAGACAGTGGCTGCTTCTAGCAGTGATAATGTTCTATGTTTATAGTTACTACCAAGGATTGGTGTGCAGAAAGGCTCTTAGAATCANCACCTGGCTACAGCCTCCCTTCAGGGAGCTGCAGACAGCAATGAGGTCTGCCCTGAGCCTCCTCTTCTGCAGGCTGCACACCCCCAGCTCCCTCAGCCTCTCCTCACAGGGCTGTGCTCCAGGCACCTCACCAGCCTTGGTACCCTTCTCTGGACACATTCAAGCACCTCAACATCTTTCTTAAATTAAGGGGCCCAGAACTGGAGAGAGCACTCAAGGTGTGGCCTGACCAGTGTTGAGTACAGGAGCAGAATCACCTCCCTTGTTACCTCCTGAACGACCTGAGCTCTGTAAATGTTTGTGTCTGTTTGTAATGTTCCCTACCCTGAAATTCAGCACCCCACTGCAAGCTGGGGGGGAGGGAAATCTGGATGGTTGCTTATCCCAAGTTTACTGTTCACTGGATCTGGCATTATGTGGCAGTCAGGATTTTCCTTTGTGGTTTCTTGGTATAACATCACGTGTTAATGGTTGAGATTCAGGATAGGGCTGTAGGCTACCACATGAAAAACAAAAGATTGCTGTAGCATAAACGCTCAGAGGTTCCTTGAACCCATTTTCATCAACAGCACAATCACAGTTCATCAGTTCCTCTCTCTGCCCCCTTCCCAAACCACCTGAAGGCAGGATCAGAAGTGATCAAAGGACATGCTGCATTTCTTACTATGGAAACAATCACATACGATGCTGTATCAGGAGCAGTGCAGCCAGCAGGACCAGGGAGATTATTCTGCTCCTGTACTCAGCACTGGTCAGGCCACACCTTGAGTGCTATGTCCAGTTCTGGGCTCCTCCATTCAAGAGAGATGTTGAGATACTGGAACATCTCTAGAGAAGGGCAGCAAGGCTGGGGAGGGGCCTGGAGCACAGCCCTGTGAGAGGAGGCTGAGGGAGCTGGGGGTGTGCAGCCTGCAGCAGAGGAGGCTCAGGGCAGAGCTCATTGCTGTCTATAACTACCTCAAGGGAGGCTGCAGCCAGGTGGGGTTGGGCTCTTCTCCCAGGCACCCAGCAACAGAACAAGGGGACACAGTCTCAAGTTGTGCCAGGAGAGGTCTAGGCTGGATGTTAGGAGGAAGTTGTTGGCAGAGAGAGTGATTGGCATTGGAATGGGCTGCCCAGGAAGGTGGTGGAGTCACCGTCCCTGGAGGTGTTGAAGCCAAGCCTGGATGAGGCACTTAGTGCCATGGTCTGGTTGATTGGCCAGGGCTGGGGGCTAGGTTGGACTGGCTGAGCTTGGAGGTCTCTTCCAACCTGATTGATTCTATGATTCTATGACATCTGTGAAATATGGAGGTCAAGAATGAGTTGGTTGCTGTTTGGTTCATGAAATACAGCTTTGCGCTTCTCCTAAACCAAAAGTTATTTACAAGGTGCCACAGGAATCTTTTCTCTTTTTTTTTGACTGAAAAAAAACCCTCAAGTCAGTCAGCAATCCAAACTCCTGGCTGGTTGCTGGAAGTGGCATTTTGGGTTGTTTTTTTTTTTTTAACTTCTTTTGAGGTGCTTTTTTACACTATGATGTCGAATGATAATTTATTCTTGTTGCTGTGGAGCAATAACAGCTGTGGAGCAATAACAGTGCCAGGTGCTACAGGAAGGCACAAAGTCCCTCAGTTACAAAAGCAAGCTGTAGGAGAAAAAAAAAAATCAACTGTTTCAGCATGTGTTAAATGGTAGGACAGACACAGCCTCTTCAAAAGAAGAAGGTTGGAGGCTTCCCCTGATGGGACACAGCAGTTCCAAAGTGCCACAGTGACATTTATTCTTCTGGTTTGGTTTTCATTTTCATCATAGATAAATAAACACAGAATCATAGAATCAAGCAGGTTGGAAGAGACCTCCAAACTCATCCAGCCCAACCTAGCACCCAGCCCCAGCCAATCAACCAGACCATGGCACTAAGTGCCCCAGCCAGGCTTGGCTTCAACACCTCCAGGGACGGCGACTCCACCACCTCCCTGGGTAGCCCAATCCAATGCAAATCACTCTCTCTGGCAACAGGTTCCTCTTACCATCCAGCCTAGACCTCCTCTGGCCCAGCTTGAGACTGTGTCCCCTGTGTCCAATACTTCAGGATTTCTTCAAAAGGATCACAATTGGATCCTTTCTGTGGTGCAGCTTCATTCATCAAATCTGTGCTCTTCACAAGCTTCCAGAGGGCTTTGCTATGACTCATTTACTGTCTTCCTGCTCTCTGTTTTCAAAGGTATGCCCTGGGAGCAAAACTTCTCATTTAAGAGCTGGATTTCAAAGTGCTCTAAAATCCACAGGCATCTCTGACATGTTTTGAAAATTGTTATACCTCATCAGAGCCAGGGGCAATGTTACCCAGGC
This sequence comes from Tricholaema leucomelas, assembly GCA_013400475.1. NCBI lineage: Eukaryota > Metazoa > Chordata > Aves > Piciformes > Lybiidae > Tricholaema lacrymosa > Tricholaema leucomelas. The sequence goes on along the minus strand of WAAF01013762.1, from coordinate 87,369 downwards.
AGGTCTGAAGTCAGTTGGTCTAGCAGGTCTCCAGATTATATCCCTTCTTTTCAACCTTCCCAGGAAGGGTTGTGTTTAATATGCTCTGAAATGCACTGGGCTATGAGCACTGTCTTGAGAGCTCAGTGGTGAGAGTGATTGCAGGACAGTTTGGAGCCCTTCCTCCCTCTCTGTGTGACTCCTTGTAGCAAGATTTTTTTATTCTTGGTTTTGTTGCTGCTTGTTTGGTTTGGGTTTTAATTTGTTTTGTTGGTTTTTTTTTCCATGAACAGCTCAGCAAAATCTGAAGGTGTGAATCCTCTGAAATGTGTGCTCTTGAGCTCAGCTCTTCAGCTTACCAAATGGCATTACTGAAGTGGGATAAACAGTTTAGAGATGTTTAACACTACTGATTAATTAGGGGGAAAAAATAAGAGTAAGACAAAGTCCAATTCATTAATTGTTTTTCTGATCCTAGAGCACAAATGGAGCGAGTGACAAGTGGAGTCCCTCAGGGGTCAGTCCTGGGACCAGTCTCATTCAACATCATTGTCAGTGACATGGACAGAGGCACTGAGTGCACCCTCAGCAGGTTTGCTGACAACACCAAGTTGTGTGGTGCAGCAGACACACTGGAGGGCAGGGATCCATCCAGAGGGACCTGGACAGGCTGGAGAGGTGGGCACAAGCCAAGCTTATGAGGTTCAATGAGACCAAGTGCAAGGTCCTGCATCTGGGTCAAGGCAAACCCAAGCACAAATCCAGGCTGGGCAGCGAGTGGCTGAAGAGCAGCCCTGAGGAGAGGGACTTGGGGGTGCTGGTGGATGAGAAGCTCATCATGAGCCAGCAGTGTGCACTTGCAGCCCAGAAAGCCAAGCAGAGCCTGGGCTGCAGCAGAAGTGTGGCCAGCAGGGCCAGGGAGGTGATTCTTCCCCTCTGCTGTGCTCTGCTGAGACCCCACCTGGAGTACTGCATCCAGTTCTGGAGCCTCTGGGACAAGAGGGATGTGGAGATGCTGGAGAGTGTCCAGAGCAGGGCCAGGAAGATGCTCAGAGGGCTGCAGCAGCTCTGCTGTGAGCACAGACTGAAAGAGTTGGGGCTGTGCAGTCTGGAGAAGAGGAGGCTCCCAGGTGGCCTTCTTGTGGCCTTCCAGTATCAGAAGGGGGCTACAAAAGAGCTGGGGAGGGACTTTTTAGGCTGTCAGGGAGTGCCAGGACTGGGGGGAACGGAGCAAAGCTGGAGGTGGGGAGATGCAGACTGGATATGAGGAGGAATTTCTTCACCATGAGAGTGGTGAGAGCCTGGAATGGGTTGCCCAGGGAGGTGGTTGAGGGCCCATGCCTGGAGGTGTTTAAGGCCAGGCTGGATGAGGCTGTGGGCAGCCTGCTCTAGGTTAGAGTGTCCCTGCCCATGGCAGGGGAGTTGGACCTAGATGATCCTTGTGACCCCTTCCAACCCTGACTGATTCCATGATTCTATGAGTCTGTATCTTTTTTTCCTTGCTGTCAGTAAATGCTTTTGACTCCTGCTCAGCTATTGTCTGTGTGATATGTGCTGTTGTACAAGAGAACAAATAGATAAGCCACAGATTTGCCACAGCAGTAGTGTGTACATATATATATATATATATATATGGTTTGTTTTAATGTATATCCATACACCCACATGCCTCTCCAAGCACACATATTCATAGGTTCATGGAATGGGTAGGGTTGGAAAAGACCTTAAAGATCATCTGGTAATGTCCATACAAACACACACACACATGCATGGGTGCACAGAATCACAGGATCATAGGATCACAGAATCACAGTGTGAGGGTTTAAGGCAAATTGGAATATTTTCATGAGAAAAAAACTGATGATAGGCTTGGAAAAGGAAACAATGGTGATGTCTGCTTCACTCATAGGCTTGCTGAGATGTATAAAAGCAAGGACACAAACATAGATAAGACAGAATGTGTGTCTCTGTCTGTCAGAGTGTTTCTGCTTGGATCTGTGTAACTAATCCACTCTGCTCCAGATTCAAACTGTTGCCTCTTGTCTTGGAACCATAGAATCAAGCAGGTTGAAAGAGACCTCCAAGCTCAGCCAGTCCAACCTAGCACCCAGCCCTATCCAGTCAACCAGATCATGGCACTAAGTGCCTTATCCAGGCTTTGCTTCAACACCTCCAGGGATGGTGACTCCACCACCTCCCTGGGCAGCCCATTCCAATGCCAATCACTCTCTCTGCCAACAACTTCCTCCTGACATCCAGCCTAGACCTCCCCTGGCACAACTTGAGACTGTGTCCCCTTGTCCTGTTGCTGGTTGCCTGGCAGAAGAGCCCAACCCCACCTGGCTACAGCCTCCCTTCAGGTAGCTGCAGACAGCAATGAGGTCTGCCCTGAGCCTCCTCTTCTGCAGGCTGCACACCCCCAGCTCCCTCAGCCTCTCCTCACAGGGCTGTGCTCCAGGCAGTAATAACAACAAGAAACAGGTATTATTACTACTGTTGATAATAATGGCAATAATAGCAACAAGAAACAGTAACATTTGCCATGATAATTATGACTGAAGTAGATTTTGTCACAGATTTAGGCCATTTCATAGAATCATAGGATTGTTTTGGTTGGGAAATACCTCTAAGGTCATAGAATCATGGAGTGGTTTGAGTTGGAAGGGACTTCAAATATCATCTAGTTCCAAGGACCCTGCTATTGTGTTCCAGACCTCTCACCAGCTCCATCACCCTTCAGGCTGGCTGTCTTCCTGTTGGTCCCCTTTCAGATACTGAAATGTAGCTCCAAGGTCTCCCTAGAGCCTTCTCTTGGAGCCTTCTCTTCTCCAGGCTGAAGAGCCCCCCACTCTCTCAGGCTCTCCTTGGAGGAGAGGTGCTCCAACCCTCTGCTCATCATCGTGGCCCTTAACAAGAGAAGAAAAGCCTCTACCTTCCCCTCGTGGTTTAAAGGCTAACAGAGATGTTAAGCAGAGCTGAAGACAACTCACCTCATGTGAGTGTTTTGTTCTTGCAGTGGTCTAAAGTAGCATTCCCAAACCAAATTTCCTTGGTGTACTTTGTCATCAGACTTTCTTCAGAACCATCCTTTCTTTCTTTTTCCCTTGTCACTCATCCCAGTCTTTCCCCACAGCACAAACTGTGCCCTGTGCATGTGTACTGATTGTTTCACATTTCAAAACGGGCCCAGCTGTGAGTACTTCATCCCTGTTCAACAGATGAGGAGAAGCAACAGATGAGAAACTGAGACATCCTGCAAAGCCAACATTCAGCGAGACAGTGGCAGAGAGGGGACAATAACTGGAGACATTCCTGGGTCCCAATTCAGTGTTGCTCAAATTGGCTTTGAGGTTTGGATTAATCCTCACTGTGTCAATGTGATGCCTTTTATTCAAAGCTTTTGGGACAATACCTCATCATCGTGGGCTAAGTTTACCCCTACAAAACCAGTGCAGAGTCTAAAATCTCTCTGCAGCTCCCCCAGAGAGGTTGTGCTGAGGTAGGGATCGGTTTCTCCTCACACGCAGCAAGCGACAGGAGAAGAGGAAATGGCCTCGAGTTGTGCCAAGGGAGGTGCAAGGTGGACATTAGGAAAAAATTTCTTCACAGAAAGGGTTATCAGGCACTGGAAGAAGCTGCCCAGGGTGGTGGTGGAGTCACCATCCCTGGAGATGTTCAGCAAATGTATAGACCTGGCACTCAGGACATCATTTAATGGCCACAGTGGTCTTAGGTTGGCAGTTGGACTCAGTGATCTTGGAGATCTTTTCCAGCTGAACCAGTTCTAGGCTTTTTCTGCATACACTGTAGAAGCTGCCTTGACAAAGGGAACAGTGCAGTGATTAGGAGCTCTTAACCCTAAAATGGACTGGAAGATGTTCCCACAGCAGAATTGCAACAGCCCCTAGCAGCCAAAGACTTGAAAGTCACTGATTGTCTCTGACTGACATTGAGCAACAGAAATACGTCTGGAGGCAAGATTAAAACATTCATTAGAGGGAAAATGAAACAGCATTACCCAAAAAAAAAAAAGAAATATTAAAAAAAAAAAAGGCTTTCCCCTTACACTTTGGGAGTTACAAAATATTCTTCTGGCTCTTTAATTGCTGCTTGCAAAAGCTCAACACTGAGTCACTTCGTCTCAGTAAAGTAACAGCCCTGTCCTCGCCGCCTTCTTGGCACTTACTCCTATGCCACCCACATTGAGCTCCAAATCTGGATCCAAGGATTGCTGAGCTGTGAAGCCTGTATTTGTATAATTCTGCCAGCAACCACCACCCATCTAACCTCAGAATCAAAGAGGACTAAAGATATGCTGAACCATTCAAAAGCCATTTCAACACCGCCTACCGGGAGATGCTCGTAGGTTTCAGGATATTTTCTATGCGTCCTGTTCCATCCTCTGGTTGATCTTTTCAGGGGGATGGGAAAGGGCCCAAAGACAGCTGTCTGGGTTTGCTCATTTAGGGAAAAAAAAGAGGTTTGTGTTCCATCCATCTCACCTCCAGGTGGTGGTAAGTCGAATCTCAACATCCCAGATGCACTGCAGGACCAGAATAAGGTAGCTGAGGACTGCCAAGGGGCAAAAAAAAAAAGAGCCTGTTTGAATGGAGATGAGGTCTGAAAGCTGCTAGGAATAATTAGCATGGCTCTGCTGTTTACCCACTCACTACCTAGTGATCATCCTGTCCTTGGTGGGTTAAGTGTCTCCTTTTTGCCTGCTTGCTGAAGAAGAGATTTACCCAAGGCCAACAAGAGGTCACAGCAAGAGCGGAGCAGCTTCAGCAGCCTCACTTCCTTCTCCTGGCTCTAATCCTCACCCAGGGAGATCCTCTGTGCAGTTTCGTGTGTCCCAGAGGAGTTCTGGTTTGGGGCTTGACAGAAGTTGCTGTAAGGCTGGCAACAAAAAAAAAAAAAAAAAAAGAAAGAAAGAAAAAAAGAAAGAAAAAAAGAAGAGTTGATCACTTCTGGTATCTGACTGAAGTGACCTAGAGGCTGTGTGCTCCCAAAAAGCAGTGTGCTTCCACACGGGCTTTTATCCAGGCTGCTTCATCCTCCCACCTTTGTTTTCTGAGGCTTTGTTTTACAAGTATTGATCTGCCCCTCTCCATTCCTCATTTCTCTCGGCTCAGGCAAACAAAATGGGTTGATTCACTTCAGGTTTAAGTAGAGGATTTCTCCTCCAGAGAAGGACAATGAAGTCGGTGAGGGGCCTTGAGCACAGCCCTGTGAGGAGAGGCTGAAGCAGCTGGGGATGTGCAGCCTGCAGGAGAGGAGGCTCAGGGCAGAGCTCATTGCTGTCTGCAGCTACCTGCAGGGAGGCTGTAGCCAGGTGGGGTTGGGCTCTTCTGCCAGGCAACCAGCAACAGAACAAGGGGACACAGCCTCAAGTTGTGCCAGGGCAGGTCTAGGCTGGATGTTAGGCGGAAGTTGTTGGCAGAGAGAGTGATTGGCATTGGAATGGGCTGCCCAGGGAGGTGGTGGAGTCGCTGTGCCTGGAGGTGTTGAAGCAAAGCCTGGCTGGGGCACTTAGTGCCATGGTCTGGTTGATTGGCCAGTGCTGGGTGCTAGGTTGGACTGGCTGAGCTTGGAGCTCTCTTCCAACCTGCTTGATTCTATGATTCATTTTCTCTCCGTGACTCCCATGCACGAGCATAAAGCTGCATTGTTTGGGACGCCCTGGCCGGGTGGAAGATGTTTATTTGTAATAAAGATACACCAAAATCCCCTGGATGCAGTGGAAATGATAAACATAGAACTATCTCCACAAGTCTTTAGTCTGTTAAAAAATTCCCCTGTGTTTACAGTTGCTATCTTTAGGTTCCCAGTTTGGCGTCACAGTGTCCCTTCAGACAACTATCCCTGGCTGTGCAATGCATTTCAGAGGGGGAGCAAAGGTTGCCACCCACTGTCGTCTCCCTAGTCAAGAAATGCAGCAGATTTTGGGGGTCTGGATGAAAAAAAAATCTTATCTGAGCACATCTTTTTTTCTTAGCAGTCCATTTGTTACCAAGTTAATGGAAATTTGCAAGTTTGCAGATGACACCAAGCTGGGGGCAGATGTGACTGAGTTGGAGGGCAGAAGGGCTCTGCAGCGGGACCTTGACTGCCTGGACAGATGGGCAGAGTCCAAGGGGATGGCATTCAATAGCTCCAAGTGCAGGGTGCTGCACTTTGGCCACAACAACCCCATGCAGAGATACAGGCTGGGGTCGGAGTGGCTGGAGAGCAGCCAGACAGAGAGGGATCTGGGGGTGCTGATTGATACCCGCCTGAACATGAGCCAGCAGTGTGCCCAGGTGGCCAAGAGAGCCAATGGCATCCTGGCCTGCATCAGGAATGGTGTGGCCAGCAGGAGCAGGGAGGTCATTCTGCCCCTGTACTCTGCACTGGTTAGACCACACCTTGAGTACTGTGTCCAGTTCTGGGCCCCCCAGTTTAAGAGGGACATTGAGATGCTTGAACGTGTCCAGAGAAGGGCAACGAGGCTGGTGAGAGGCCTCGAGCACAGCCCTACGAGGAGAGGCTGAGGGAGCTGGGATTGTTTAGCCTGGAGAAGAGGAGGCTCAGGGGAGACCTTATTGCTGTCTACAACTACCTGAGGGGTGGTTGTAGCCAGGAGGAGGTTGCTCTCTTCTCTCAGGTGGCCAGCGCCAGAACGAGAGGACACAGCCTCAGGCTGCGCCAGGGGAAGTTTAGGCTCGAGGTGAGGAGAAAGTTCTTCACTGAGAGAGTTATTGGACACTGGAATGGGCTGCCCAGGGAGGTGGTGGAGTCACCGTCCCTGGAGCTGTTCAAGGCAAGGTTGGACGTGGCACTTGGTGCCATGGTCTAGCCTTGAGCTCTGTGGTAACAGGTTGGACTTGATGATCTGTGAGGTCTCTTCCAACCTTGGTGATACTGTGAGACTGTGAGACTGTGAAATCACAGAATCACAGAATGCACTGGGTTGGAAGCGACCTCCAGAGATCGAGTCCACCCCACCCTGTCAGAGCAGGATCACCTAGGACAGGCTGCACAGAAAGGCACCCAGGCAGGTTTTGATTGCCTCCAGATATGGAGAGTCCACGACCATTCTGGGCAGCCTGTTCCAGTGCTCTGTCACCATCCAGGTAAAGAAGCTTCTCTTTGTGTTGAGGTGGAACCTCCTGTGCTCTAGATTGTACCCTTCATTCCTTGTCCTATTGCTGAGCACCATCAAAAGCAGCCTGGCACCTTCCTTTTGACAGCCACCTCTCAGATCTTTATAGACATTGATCAGATCTCCTCTCAGCCTTCTCTTCTCAAGACTGAATCAGCCCCAGAGCATTCAGTCTTTCTTCGCAGGAGAAATGCTCAAGTCCTTTAATCATCCTCATAGCTTCCTTTAGACTCTCTCCATCAAGTCCCTGTCTCTCTCGAGTTGGGGATCCCAAACCCAGGCACAGTATTCCAGATGTGGTCTCAGAGCAGAGGGGGAGGAGAATATCCCTGGACCTGCTGGACATACTTTGCTTAATGGACTTCAGGGTACCATTGGCCCTTTTGGCTAGGAGGGCACATCGCTGTCCCATAGATAACTTGCTGTCTACCAGGACTCCAGGGTCTTTGTCCATGGAGCTGTTTTCCAGCAGGCTGATCCTTAGTGTGTACTCAGGCCTGCTGTTATTCCTTCCTAGAAGCAGGACTCTGCATTTCTCCTTATGAGGTTTGCCTTCACTCACCTCTCCAGCCTGTCCACGTACCGTAGAACGGCAGCACATCTCCAAATAGGTTGCTCAGAGTCCCCCTTCAGTGAATGCCTCCAGGAATGGGGCCTCAGCCACATCTCTGGGCAGCCTGTGAGTAAATGTAAGTAAAAGTCAAATGAGGGAAGACAATAACTGGTTGGACCCTGCAGAGTGGTTATTACCCAGATTTATTGTGGAACAACAAACGTGGACACATACAGACGCGCACACACCTGCCGGCGCAGGGGCTGGAAGGTTTACATCAGCACTAAACAGGGCCACGAGCACCACACTTAAGAGTTTTCAAGCCACATCTTGCTTGGTTACTGCAGTAAGAAAATCACTACCAGGCAGGCCCACTTGCAGAAGCCATGGGTGGTGTGGTAGGAGAGCAGCCCAGAAATCTGTGTCTGATTTAGCCTTTATTCATTATTAGATGTCACTGTGTTTAACACGAAAGTTCACATCCCATAATAGCTCCGTTTCAAGAAGTTACACATATCAGAAAATATGGAAGACATTTTCTTCCTCTTGATTTTCCTTTCTGGGTTGGTTTTTTGTTTTTTTTTCCCCTGCCTCAACACAATAGAACCATTCAGAACCCAAAACTCAGGATGTCACATCCGAAGGAGCAGCTTTGCAGATACATTCCTGCTTTGTCCTGCACCCTGAACGCTGCCAGTCAGGAATCAGATGCCAAAATCCTGATGCTCTGCAATTGTTTGAGGTGGGGAAATCCAACTCACAGCTGTCTCATTGCTATCTTCCCTGCATCCCCTTCAGGGGTTGTCTAAATCAGATGTACTGAAGGATCCATCTGCTGTATGCAGTCTGGTGAGAAGTTTCCTGTGGTATTTTGACTGTCAGATCATTTTTATCACAGACTTCTCTTATTGCTCTGAGGAAGGCCATTTTTAGAGCTCTGTTATCACAGACTGAAATAGTAACACCTTGCCTTTTTTTATTTTATTTCTGTGCTTTGCCTTTTCTCCTTCTGCCTCTTCCCTTTGCCCTCCTCCTTTTTTTTCCTTTCCTCCCTTAAAAACAGTGCTGTGAAAAGCTCATTGTTGGGCAGCAGGGTTGTGACATTAGGGTCAAATCCTTCCCCCTTTGCTCACATCCAGTCTTCTGCTCTCCAAAGGATGAAGTCTAGATGAGGGAGTAACATACAATGTTGTACAGAGCTTTGGACCACTCACTCATGCCATAGAATCGTAGAATGATAGAATGGTTTAGGTTGGAAGGGACCTCAAGGATCATCCAGCTCCAACCCCCTGCCATAGGCAGGGACACCTCCCACTAGAGCAGGCTGCTCAAGGCCTCATCCAGCCTGGCGTTAAATGCCTCCAGGGAGGAAGCATCCACAACCTCCCTGGGCAACCTGTGCCAGTGTCTCACCACCCTCACTGTAAAGAACTTCCTCCTAACATCCAGTCTGAATCTCCCCTCTGCCAGTTCAAACCCATTCCCCCTCGTCCTGACATTACCAGACCTTGTCAATGGTCCCTCCCCAGCCTTCCTGTAGGCTCCCTTCAGATACTGGAAAGCCACTATAAGGTCTCCAGACCAGCCAGAAACAGAGCCTAGGAGAAGATGCTTCCCTTTGACTCCTGCTAAAGTCAACGTGCAGCAGCACTCGAGTCTGCATGGATTATTAGGGTGACCACCTCCAGCACAGAGCTTTATAGCAACACACTGCTCATATTTGCTGCTTTGGCTTCTGTGCACAGTACTGGACCTTTCTGGCTGGATTTTCTTCTCACCACCTAGAAGCCTGTGCAACCCTGGGCTGCACCTAGTCCATGCTGTATCCCTCAGCTCTGGATTGATTTGGTTCCATGAGCTAGAGTCAAAGCCTTCTTTTCTTCTTCTGGATGCTACACAGATATTGGAGCCATATAACACTTCCAACCCAGTGCCACTCACTGAGTAAACTGGCACAGCCTACTTGTTTCAGCAAGCAAGTAGGATGGTTTACTTGAGGTGCTACTTCTGCTGAATTGCATCTTCTTGCTGAGGCAACAGAACTGCAAAAATCTAGAAGAAGGACTTGGGGATGTCAGTTGGTGAAAGGCTCCACATGAGGCAGCAATGTCCATTTGCAGCCCCAGAAGCCAAGCGTATTCTGAGCTGCATCCCAAGAAGCGTGACGAGGAAGCTGAGGGAGGTGATTGTGCCCCTCTGCTGTGCTCTCCTGAGACCCCACCTGGAGCACTGTGTCCAGTTGTGGTGCCCCTAGCATAAGAAGGATATGGAGCTGCTGGAGCAGATCCAAAGGAGGCCACGGAGACAATCAGAGGGCTGGAGAACCTCTGCTGTGGTGACAGGCTGCAAGAGTTATGCCGATCTGCCTAGAGAAGGCTTCAGGGATACCTTAGAGCTGCCTTCCAGTACCTGAAGGGGGGCTGCAAGAAGACTGAGAAGGGACTTTTTGCAAGGGCTTGTAGTGATCAGAAGAGGGGGAATGGATTGAAGCTTAAGGATGGAAGATTTCAACTGGAGATTAGGAAGAAATTCTTTACAGTGAGTGGTGAGACACTGGCACAGGTTGCCCAGGGAGGCTGAGGATGTTCCCTCCCTGGAGGTGTTCAAGGCCAGGCTGGGTGAGACCTTGAGAAACCTGTTCTGGTGGAAGGTGTCCCAGCACATGGATGAACTTTAAGATCCCTTTCAAGCCAAACCATTCCATACTTTTTATGAAAAGAAGGCATTTCCAACTGCTGCACTTCAGGCACAAGGAGTGTGAGCTGCTAGGGAATTTATTCTCTGTGTTAGCATTCACTTTTCCAGACATAGACATGTTTTGATTGCCTCCTTTATTCATTTTTAATAGCACTATTTGCACCTTACTGCTGCAGCTCCCTGTGCTTGGGGGTTGATTTGGTATCATTTGCAGCACAAGATCTGTAGAGATGGCATTGTGGTAAGAGAGGAATGCACCAACAGCATTGTGGTGCAGGAATCAGGACTGTGGCATAGAATCATAGAGTCAGCCAGGTTGGAAGGGACCTCCAAGATCATCCAGTCCAACCTAGCACCCAGCCCTAGACAATCCACCAGACCACAGCACTAAGTGCCCCAGCCAAGCTTTGCTTGAACACCTCCAGGGACGGTGACTCCACCACCTCCCTGGGCAGCCCATTCCAATGCCAATCACTCTCTCTGCCAACAACTTCCTCCTGACATCCAGCCTAGACCTCCCCTGCCACAACTTGAGGCTGTGTCCCCTTGTTCTGTTGCAGGTTGTCTGGCAGCAGAGCCCAACCCCACCTGGCTACAGCCTCCCTGCAGGGAGCTGTAGACAGCAATGAGCTCTGCCCTGAGCCTCCTCTTCTGCAGGCTGCACACCCCCAGCTCCCTCAGCCTCTCCTCACAGGGCTGTGCTCCAGGCCCCTCCCCAGCCTTGTTGCCCTTCTCTGGACACCTTCCAGCACCTCAACATCTTTCTTGAATTGAGGAGCCCAGAACTGGACACAGTACTCAAGCTGTGGCCTGACCAGTGTTGAGTACAGGGGAAGAATAACCTCCCTCGTCCTACTGGCCACACTGCTCCTGAGCCAGGCCAGGATGCGATTTATCACTCCACCTCTCAGCAGCCCAAAGTCAAACCTGCGCTGGTTTCTGCCCGTAGTCCTCCTGCAAACACTCCTCCAGCCATCAGCGTTGGCCAGTAGATGTCATTGTGTTTCCACCACAAGAGCACACCAACCACATCCATCTGGCTGCAAACGCACATCCAGTCCTGCAAACAATGCTGCTGACTACTTCGGACTATTTTTTTTCCTGCCCCTCAGCAGAATATTCTTAAAGCTTTTTAGCCAAAAAAAAAAAGAGGCAAAATGAAGTTCCAAGCATTTGATAGCTGTGACTAACTAGCTGGAATAGCCTTGGTCTCAGCTCCTATAGTGCCAATGGTGTTATACAAACACAGCTTACTCAACAAGGGCACAAATCATTCTTAATAAACCATTACAGCAGATGCCAACAGAAGGAGAGAGAAATATTGGCTCGTGGATTAGCCAGCTTCTTGAAGTGACCAGCTTGCTTTGCTGCTTCAGCATTCAAAGAGGCAGAATTCATAGTCCTGAATACTTCAGAGTGTAGAGGGACCTGGCCAGGCTGGATGGGTGGGCAGAGGCCAAGGGCATGAGACCGAACAAGGCCAAGTGCAGGGTTCTGCACTTTGGCCACAACAACCCCAAGCAGCACTACAGGCTGGGAACAGAGTGGCTGAGAGCAGCCAGGCAGAGAGGGACCTGGGGTTGCTGGGAGAGAGGAGCTGAAGATGAGGCAGCAGTGCCCAGGTGGGCAGCAGAGCCAATGGCATCCTGGGCTGGCTCAGGAGCAGTGTGGGCAGCAGGACAAGGGAGGTTCTTCTGCCCCTGTACTCAGCACTGCTCAGGCCACACCTTGAGTGCTGTGTCCAATTCTGGGCTCCTCAATTCAAGAGAGATGTTGAGGTGCTGGAAGGTGTCCAGAGAAGGGCAGCAAGGCTGGGGAGGGGCCTGGAGCACAGCCCTGTGAGGAGAGGCTGAGGGAGCTGGGGGTGTGCAGCCTGCAGAAGAGGAGGCTCAGGGCAGACCTCATTGCTGTCTGCAGCTACCTGAAGGGAGGCTGTAGCCAGGTGAGGTTGGGCTCTTCTGCCAGGCAACCAGCAGCAGAACAAGGGGACAGAGTCTCAAGTTGTGCCAGGGGAGGTCTAGGCTGGATGTTAGGAGGAAGTTGTTGTCAGAGAGAGTGATTGGCATTGGAATGGGCTGCCCAGGGAGGTGGTGGAGTCACCACCCAGACTGGATGGGGCACTTAGTGCCATGATCTGGTTGACTGCATAGGGCTGGGTGCTAGGTTGGACTGGATGATCTTGGAGGTCTCTTCCAACCTGCTTGACTCTATGGCTATGATTCTATGATTTTAGACCTTCAGAGTGTAATGAAAAGTGGCTGCAGACTGTGATTTTTCATCTATTTTGTCTGGGGCTATGTTAACAGCTTCCTAATTTGCATAAGAGAGTAACATTTGTGATGCAATTAGAAAGTTCCACTTGGAGGTCAAAATATGGTAGCAATAGAGAGGCAAACACTTGGCAGGCATCCCAGAGGTAGGGGTTCCCAGAAAGCCTGAGCAGTTGTTGTTGGTTTGAGGTTGTGGGTTTTTTTTATCAGCAAAAATAAAAGTTCATTTTAGGTTTTATTTTTAACCATCACTTCATAAACTTAATGAATGTAAAAGGGCTTTGATATCTAAAAAGCTCTGTTCTTGGCTACAGCTCATTTGCCAAGCTCAAGAAGAGGCACAGGATGAAGAGAGGGTGAAGTCAGCTTGTGACATCCGTGCCAGAAATGGCACAGAGGGTCAAAATTCTTCCCTGGCAGCAACCAGCGAGGCTCTGACAGCCTCAGGGGACCCTGGGCAGGCTGGGCAGAGAAGTGGCCTTTTGCAATGTGTTTTGAATCCCAGAGGCCAGCCACAACATGGAATGAAGTCACAGAGTCACAGAACTAACCAGGTTGGAAAAGACCTCTGAGAACATTGAGTCCAACCTATCACCTAACCCTTCTAATTAACTAACTCATGGCACTAAGTGCCTCGTTCAGCCTCCTTTTAAACACCTCCAGGCATGGGGACTCCGTCACCTCCCCGGGCAGCCCATTCCAATGCCAATCACTCTTGCTGTTGAGAACTTCCTTCTAACATCCATCCTGGACCTCCCCTGGCACAACTTGGGACTGTGTCCCCTTGTTCTGTCCCTGTGTGCCTGGCAGAAGAGACCAACCCCACTTGGCTACAGCCTCCCTTCAGGTAGTTGTAGACAGCAATGAAGTCTCTCCAGAGCCTCATCAAGCCCCACTTTGAGTATCTCCAGGGATGGGGTCTCAACCAATTCCTTGGGCAACCCATCCAAGTTTTCCACCACCCCCATAATAATGAAGCTACTCTTAACATCCAATCCAAATCTACTCTTCTCTAGCTTGAAGCTGTTGCCACTCATCCTGTCACTGCAAGCCTTTGTAAACAGTCTCTCTCCATCCTTCATGGAGGCCCTCTTAACCTACTGGAAGGCTGCCATTAGGTCTCCCTGGAGCTTCCTCTTCTCCAAGCTGAACAACCCCAACTCTCTCAGCCTGTCCTCATAGCAGAGATGCTCCAACCCCCCTGATCATTTTTGTGGCTCTCCTCTCAGTCTGCTCCATCTAGCCTGGATCCATCCCCCCTAGAGCTATCACTACCCATCAACCTAAGAAGTCCCTCAGCAGCTTTCTTGTAGCCTCCTTCAGATACTGGCAGGCCACAATGAGGTCTCCTCGAAGTCTTCTCCTCTCCAAACCGAACAACCCCAACTCTCTCAGCCTGTCCTCATAGCAGAGCAGCTCCAGCCCTCTGACCATCCTCGTGGCCCTACTCTGGACACATCCTGTTCATGCATGGTCGTTCTTCAGCGAGGTAATCACAGGATCAAATGATGTTAGGGGTTGGAAGGGACCCAAAGAGATCATTTTGCCTTCCAGCTTGTTCCTAGCCCAGCCCCAAACTCCCTCAGTGCGCTGCTCGTCGCAGAAAGTCGGCGGAGATGCTCTAACGACGTCGAAATGAAATGCTGTCAGTGCAAATCCATGAAGTGACAGAAGGGTGTCAGAAATGAAAGGGAATCATATCAGAGTGTGTTCCAGCACCACTGGCAAATTTGTGAGCAGGGAAAGGGTGCCACAATTTGGGGACAATGTTTGTTGTGACAGAAGTGCTCAAACAGCTCAAAAGGGAAGCCTGCGTTTTGCCAGCCCGCATCGCTCGCTTCTTTGATCCAGCAGATTCAGCAAGCAGGTTGGATTCCTTGCCACTCTAAATACCTCCTTGAGCAGAATGCTCCTGTGTGTGGCAGAAAAGGCTTCTTCTTTTTAAGTAGTTGCAGCTCCAGGCTTCTTCTGAAAGAGAATAGGAAAGTTCATTGCATTGTTCTCTGAAATAAACAGTCAGTTGTCTGGGGAGAGAAGGGAAAACAAAGCACTTCTCACCCAGTTATCCTCCTTAAGCAAACCCACAGCCCCCGTGGTGGGGAGACTCTGGAACAGGTTGCCCAGGGAGGTGGTGGAAGCCTCATGCCTGGAATTTTTTAGGCCAGGGTAGATGTGGCTCTGGGCAACCTGATCTAGAGTATGAGGTGTCCCTGCCCATAGCAGGGGGGTTGGAACTGGATGTTCCTTGAGGTCCCTTCCGACCTCTAACATAGAATCATAGAATCAAGCAGGTTGGAAGAGACCTCCAAGCTCATCCAGCCCAACCTAGCACCCAGCCCTATCCAATCAACCAGACCATGGCACTAAGTGCCTCATCCAGTCTTGTCTTGAACACCTCCCGGGACAGTGACTCCACCACTTCAGATCATCAATAAAGATATTGAAGAGGACTTGGCCCAGCACTGCTGCTTGGGGAACACCACTCATGATCACATCCTGTGATCCTGTGAACATTCTTTGGGTATTTGCAGTTTGGACAAAATATCTCTGTTTGCCTAGGAACAGCTCCTTAGGTTTCCATCTGTGTCAAATAAGCTCCTCAAAGCAGCAAAGTGGATGTAGTCTACCTGGACTTCAGCAAAGCCTTTGACACTGTCTGCCACAACAAGCTCCTGGCCAAGCTGTCAGCTCGTGGCTTGGACAGATTCACTCTGTGCTGGGTCAAGAACTGGCTGGAGAGCTGGGCCCATAGAGTTGTGGTGAATGGTGTCACATCCAGTTGGCAGCTGGCACCAGTGGTGTTCCCCAGGGATCAGAGCTGGGCTTAGTCCTGTTCAATATCTTTATTGATGAGCTGGATGAGGGGATTGAGTCCAGCATCAGTCAGTTTGCAGATGACACCAAGCTAGGAGCAGCTGTGGAGCTGTTGGAGGGTAGGAGAGCCCTGCAGAGGCACCTGGCCAGACTGGATGGGTGGGCAGAGGCCAATGGGATGAGACTGAACAAGGCCAAGTGCAGGGTTCTACACTTTGGCCACAACAACCCCAAGCAGCACTACAGGCTGGGGACAGAGTGGCTGAGAGCAGCCAGGCAGAGAGGGAGCTGGGGGTGCTGGGAGAGAGGAGCTGAAGATGAGGCAGCAGTGCCCAGGTGGGCAGCAGAGCCAATGGCATCCTGGGCTGGCTCAGGAGCAGTGTGGGCAGCAGGACAAGGGAGGTTCTTCTGCCCCTGTGCTCAGCACTGCTCAGGCCACACCTTGAGTGCTGTGTCCAGTTCTGGGCTCCTCAATTCAAGAGAGATGTTGAGGTGCTGGAAGGTGTCCAGAGAAGGGCAGCAAGGCTGGGGAGGGGCCTGGAGCACAGCCCTGTGAGGAGAGGCTGAGGGAGCTGGGGGTGTGCAGCCTGCAGAAGAGGAGGCTCAGGGCAGAGCTCATTGCTGTCTGCAGCTCCCTGAAGGGAGGCTGTAGCCAGGTGGGGTTGGGCTCTTCTGTGGGCAACCAGCAACAGAACAAGGGGACACAGCCTCAAGTTGTGCCAGGGGAGGTCTAGGCTGGATGTTAGGAGGAAGTTGTTGGCAGAGAGAGTGATTGGCATTGGAATGGGCTGCCCAGGGAGGTGGTGGAGTCACTGTGCCTGGAGGTGTTGAAGCCAAGCCTGGCTGGGGCACTTAGTGCCATGGTCTGGTTGATTGTCTAGGGCTGGGTGCTAGGTTGGACTGGCTGAGCTTGGAGGTCCCTTCCAAGCTGCTTGATTCTGTGATTCTATGGTTTAGTTGATTGGCCAGGGCTGGGTGCTAGGTTGGACAGGATGAGCTTGGGGGTCCCTTCCAACCTGCTTGATTCTATGATTCTATGAAAACATGGTAAAAAAAATGGGGAAATGTTTTCAAGCCTTTCAATCAAAGCTGAGATTTCTCTAAGGGAGTTTGAGTATTAATTTGGGGTTTTTTTTTCCCATGTGTAAACTAAATTCTTCCTTCAAAAGAACTCCTGAAGACCTTCTGTACCTTCATATATTGAAAAAGCAAACCTATTTCTGTGGCAAATGTGTTTCACTGGGTGGGAAAATGGGGGGGGGGGGAAAGCTATTTTTTTTTCCTATTCTGCTGCTTTAATTTTCCACTCTTCTTGCATGTTGGAATACTCCAGGTGGATGCTGTGTGTGCTCCTGATTATGCCATGTTACACAGCAGGGAAACCTCTTATCTCAGACTGGTTGCCTGGTTGAGGGGAAAAAAAAAAAACCCTATAAAATAAAAATTTAAACCCCCCACACTGAAGGTAGTAAACACAGCTGTGGAAGGAGCATTTTCTGTTTCCTTGCTGTTTGTTTTAATGTACTAAAATGGCATCACTGTGGAAGGCTGCAAAAATGCCATGATGTAAACCACAAGAAATTTGGTCTCTGGGTTTCTGTCATAGCTTCTGTGTCTTCAGATAAAGCTTTCATCAGCCTGAGAAATATCTTTACAATCATAGAATCATAGAATGGTTTAGGTTGGAAGGGACCTCACAGATTATAGAATCATAGTATCAAGAAGGTTGGAAGAGAGCTCCAAGCTCGTCCAGTCCAGCCTAGCACCCAGCCCTGTCCAATCATAGAACCAAGCAGGTTGGAAGAGAGCTCCAAGCTCGTCCAGTCCAGCCTAGCACCCAGCCCTAGACAATTTAAAAACATCCACATCCTTCTTCAACTCCTCCAGGGATGGGAACTCCACCACCTCCCTGGGCAGCCTCTTCCAAGGCCTAACCCACTCTCTCACCCTTCTAATCCACAAGCACAGCCTTGCGTGCTCTCAGCTTCTGCTTCATCTCCAATCAACCAGACCATGGCACTAAGTGCCTCATCCAGGCTTGGCTTCAACACCTCCAGGCACAGCGACTCCACCACCTCCCTGGGCAGCCCATTCCAATGCCAATCACTCTCTCTGCCAACAACTTCCTCCTGACATCCAGCCTAGACCTGCCCTGGCACAGCTTGAGGCTGTGTCCCCTTCTTCTGTTGCTGGTTGCCTGGCAGCAGAGCCCAACCCCACCTGGCTACAGCCTCCCTTCAGGTAGCTGCAGACAGCAATGAGCTCTGCCCTGAGCCTCCTCTTCTGCAGGCTGCACACCCCCAGNCCTGGCCTTGAACACCTCCAGGGAGGTTGTGGAGCACAGAATCACCCAATGTGATCTTTGATCTCATTGGGTGATTCTGTGCTCCACAACCTCCCTGGGCAACCTGTGCCAGTGTCTCACTGCCCTCATTCGAAAGAACTTCTTCCTAACATCCAGTTTCAATCTCCTCTCTGCCAGTTTAAACCCATAGAGGTTTTGTAACTCTAACCAACCCAACTTCATTTGAAGAAAATTGAAATCTGAGCTCTGAAAGAGGACAATGCCTTTTACTTCTATTTTTTCCTCCCCAGCTTGCAAAGAAATAGACTCATGCAAGCCTCTTTCATTTCCTATTTCAAGGAGGCTGAAGTGTTTTCATCTGTGATGTGTAAAGTCTGCTTTGGAGAGAATCAATCTGGAGCACACACACATTGTGTTTGGACTTAAACTGGGTGAGTAAACAGCACTATAATGTCACAACCATTTCAAACAATGTAGAAAGGCTTTATTGTCACTTTTTTGTTCTAACACACCATTACTTTCTGAAGTCCTAGTAGAAAAAGATTAAATGTGAAGCCCTGGGGAAGAAGCTCTGCTCCATCTGAGCTGCATCCATTCTCATCTCACCAATAGAAGCAGCAGGGTTTGAGTGATGTCTAACCAGCTCTGCCCCAGCTGAGCTGCATCCATTCTCCAGCTCCTCTTATCTCACCAAAAGAGGCAACAGGCTTTGAGTGATGCCTAAGGAGCTCTGCTACAACTGAGCTGCATCCTCTCTCCATCTCCTCTTATCTCACCAATAGAAGCAGCAGGTTTTGAGTGTTGTCTGAGTACTGCTCCATCTGAGCTGCATCCATGTTCCAGCTCCTCTTATCTCACCTAAAGAAGAAGGAGGTTTTGAGTGTTGTCTAAGGAGCTCTGCTCCATCTGAGCTGCGTCCATGTTCCATCTCCTCTTATCTCACCTAAAGAAGAAGAAGGTTTTGAGTGTTGTCTAAGGAGCTCTGCTCCATCTGAGCTGCATCCATGTTCCATCTCCTCTTATCTCCCCAAAAGAAGCAGCAGGTTTTGAGAGATATCCTCAGTCCACATTCTGCCTACAAGGAGCTGACACCATCTCCCCTGAAATCCCATGTAAAACAACACAAACAACCTCCTGGCCACATTGCTCTAGGGAAGATTTCATCTTTTATATCACTGTGTGTACACAAGCACACAAAAGGCTGCATAAAGTTCTTTTGACCGGGACTGGAAAGACTCTCCCTGGCACCAGTGTCCCTTTGGATCACACTGTACCATCCTTTTGCTCCATCCACAACTATTCTTTCACTGCCCAGAATTGTTGTAATATGACTGCCTGCCTTCATTACCTCTGCATTTTGTCTGGCTGATTTTCCAAAGCCAGAGAGAGGATCATTGTCAGCTCTTGCATAACACAGCAGAAAGGCCAAAGATAGGCTTTGAGGTTTTGCTTTTCCCTCCGGTCCAACTTCTTCAGACTGTAAGTAGGTTGAGGCTAAGAGCAGCAGAAAGCATGATGAGGATTTCTGATCTGCCTAAAATCAGTAACAAGTTCCAGAGGAAGAAAAGATTTCATAGGATCATGGAACCATAGAATCTTTGAATCACAGGATCATAGAATCATGGAACCATAGAACCATAGAACCATAGGCTGTTTGAATCACAGAATCATAGGATCATGGAACCATAGACTCTTTGAATCACGGGATCATAGGATCATAGAATCATGGAACCATGGAACCACAGAACCATGGAACCATAGAACCAATCACAGAATCATTGAATCACAGAATCACAGGATCATAGAATCATGGAACCATAGAAACACAGAATCATAGGATCACAGAATCATAGAACCATAGAATCTTTGAATCACAGAATCATAGGATCATAGAATCATGGAACCAATCACAGAATCATTGAATCAAAGAATCACAGGATCATAGAATCATGGAACCATAGAACCATAGAATCACACAATCATAGGATCATAAAATCATAGAATCATTGAATCACAGAATCATAGGATCATAGAATCATGGAACCATGGAACCATAGAACCAATCACAGAATCATTGAATCACAGAATCACAGGATCATAGAATCATGGAACCATGGAATCACAGAAACATAGGATCACAGAATCATAGAACCATAGAATCTTTGAATCACAGAATAATAGGATCCTAGAATCATAGACTCTCTGAATCACAGGATCATAGGATCATAGAATCGTGGAACCATGGAACCACAGAATCACAGACTCATAGGATCACAGAATCATGGAACCATAGAACCAATCACAGAATCATCGAATCACAGGATCAAAGAATCATGGAACCATGGAACCATAGAATCACAGAACCATAGGATCACAGAATCATAGAACTATAGAACCATAGAATCACAGAATCATAGGATCATAAAATCATGGGATCATGTAACCATAGAATCACAGAACCATACAGCCATAGAATCTTTGAGTCACAGAATCATACAGGTATAGAATCTTTGAGTCACAGAATCATAGAACCATAGAATCACAGGGTCACAGCATGGCTTGAGTTGGAAGGGACTTTAAAGATCATTAAGTGGGATTGGAAGAACAAGGGCAAGTGAGAGCCTCTAAAGCATGGATACTGAAATGGGTGGGCTAGGGAAGAAGGTACAGCTCTGTGTTTCCAGATATGGAAGCAGAAAAGGGAGCCTGGGCCCACAAAACCTCCATCTATCCCCACTGAAGCCAACAGGGATCCTTGATGTTGGTTTTAGCATGACCTGGATGGTGGTGGTGGTTTGTATCAGGGAAAAAGAAGAGGCAGCCATGCACACCTTGTTGTAAAGAGCTCTAGGGCTAACTGCTGGTCCTTCAAGTGACAAAAAGTCCCAAGCCCATACCCAGGAATCACTATGCAACCACCATTTCTAACAAAGTGGGATTCTGAAGTCAGGGGGATGGCACTTTAACCATGAGGACTTTATTTAGCAGCACATGGGGGAGGGAAGTGGATTATTTTTTTCTTTGGTGAAACTGCCAAAAAGATTACTGCAAATCTGCAGATCTGAAGGCAAGAAAGAGACCACAAACCATTTGCTCTGATTTCCTGCACAGCACAAGCCATGCAGCCCTAATTTGTTCATGCCTGCATCACTTTTAATCCCAAGATCTCACTTGGAAAGGGAAGCATCTTCATTAAAAGGCAGCAAGTCAGGCAGAAGCCACCACAACCCTTTTGGGTCTCTTTTCCAAAGGTTAACTTTTTGAAAGAAGAAAAAGAAGGAGGGGGGGGAACCAACACAACACAAAACATCTTAATTCTAATGCAAATCTATTTCCAGTTCAATATCTTGAATGAAATCTTTTATTCCTTCACCCAGGTCATACTTTAGCATCAATAGAATCAATCAATCAGGTTGGAAGAGACCTCCAAGATGATCTAGTCCAACCTATCAACCTTTACCTCAAAACAGTGCCCACTTTGAGATCCCTTAGGGAAAACAGCTCATTTCTCATTCCCAAAGCAAGGCATATTCCTAATAACAGACAGAAGTAGCAGGGTCACAGAAGCACAAATGATACAACCCCCCCCCCACACACACACACCCAAGAGCTATTTTTCAGCCACTGTCTGGAGAACATTGTGATGAAGCAATCTGAGCTGAAGAAGAAAATAACCTCCATTTTTCCAATAAATGAAGATCTTCAAGCAGACTGTAAAATGAAGCTTGAAGCAGAGCATCTTGATGCTTCTTGCAACAGGGCCTCTTTCAAGGACAAAGATGTAATTCAAACATGCAGAGCAGGGGGTGGGGGTGGAAAAAAAAAAAAGCATGAAATAGAGTAAAAAAGGGAGAAAAATCTTTTCCTCTACACTTGTGAATATGACAGTGACCTTACAGAGCCCCCTTGAAGATGCAGCCGGTGCCATCCAGCTTCCCTGCAGGGCTGCTCACAGCTGCAGGCTGCATTGTGGAAGATGGGGAAGAAAATGTCCCCTGTGCTGCACAGGAAACTTTTAGGACACCAGGTTTGGATTATGCTAGCATGCATTTTAGTGGAGGTTATATAAAAGCTAAAGGCAAAAGCTTGGGCCAAGATGATACAGCCTTGGAATTGCATTGTGAGGGAAGTCTGAAATCGTAATTCTATTAATGATATTATTATTACTGTTGNTGGCTACAGCCTCCCTTCAGGTAGCTGCAGACAGCAATGAGCTCTGCCCTGAGCCTCCTCTTCTGCAGGCTGCACACCCCCAGCTCCCTCAGCCTCTCCTCACAGAGCTGTGCTCCAGGCAATAATAACAACAAAACCCATGTATTGTTATTACTGTTGATAATAATGGCAATAATAGCAACAAGAAACAGTAACAATTGCCATTATAATTATAACTGAAGTGGATTTTGTGACAGATTTAGGCCATTTCATAGAATCAGAGGATGGTTTCGGTTGGAAAATACCTCTAAGGTCACAGAATCATGGAATGGTTTGAGTTGGAAGGGACTTTAAACATCATCTAGTTCCAAGCACCCTGCTATTGGCAGGGACACTTTCCACCTTGCTTAAGGCCTCATCCAACCTGCTCTTGGACACATCCAGGGAGGGGGCATCCATGACCTCCCTGGGCAACCTGTGCCAGTGTCTCACCACTCTCACCATACAGAAATTCTGCCTAATCTCCAGTCTCAATCTGCTCTCCTCAAGCTTCAATCCATTCTCTCTCACCCTATTCCCATAAACCCATGTCCAAAGTCCCTCCCAGCTCTCCTGTGGCTCCCTTCAGGTACTGGAAGGCAGTTGTAAGGTCTTCCCAGACATTTCTCTTCTTTAGGCTGAACATCCTCAACTCTCACAGCCTGTCCTCATGGGCAAGGTTCTCCAGCCCTCTGATCATCTTTGTGGCCTCCTCTGGACCTGTTCTCAGCAGTCTGATGTCCTTCTTATGCCGAGGGGACCAGAACTGAATGCATCACAAAGTCCAACACATTATAATCATTATTAAAAGTCCAACATATCACTATTAAAAGAGCAAAAGGGGAAATTGTGAGCTTAATTCCTAAGGTTTAGAGGGGAAAAAAAAATCCACATTCTGTGTTCCACGAGGACCCCTGCAGATGGACTTTCCCTAGCCCCTCTACCAGCAGCCCTGCCCTGCCCAAAACACACCAAAGGGTCTGAGGAGCTACACTTTGGCTGGTCATCTTTTAACAGGGATGTCAGGGAGCTGGGAAAGCATTCCTGAGGCACTGGGATGCAAAGAGATTTATCTGACATCCGAAGTCCTGCAGAGAGGCAGTGACCCTGCCCCTGTCTGAGAGGCCAAGAAGAGTGTTACAGCTGAAGGAGATGTGACAGGCAGGAGAGAACAAGCAGAGTGAATCTCCCTACCAGAGATGAACCAATCCTCTGCCTTGAGGAGCAGCTGCCCTTGGCTACTCGGAGCTAAAAAGCTGCAGCAATCAATTTTAAGGCCTGAAAAGGTCATTACAGTCATCCAGCCCAGCTGCCTGCTCTCCCAAGGATGCTGAAATTCCTGAAGTCATAATCCTCCTGATGCCATGATCAAGGTTCTTACATCTTCTTCTACTGGGTACAAGAGTTGGGGCTCTTCAGCCTGATGAAGAGAAGGCTTTGAGGAGACCTTGGCGTGGCCTTTCAGTATCTGAAGGGGGCTGGGGAGGGACTGTTGACAAGGTCTTGTAATGAGAGGAGGTGGAGGAATGGGTTTGAACTGGCAGAGGGGAGATTTAAACTGGATGTTAGGAAGAAATTCTTTACAGTGAAGGTGGTGAGACACTGGCACAGGTTGCCCAGGGAGGTTGTGGAGCACAGAATCACCCAATGTGAAAGATCACATTGGGTGATTCTGTGCTCCACAACCTCCCTGGAGGTGTTCAAGGCCAGGTTGGATGAGGTCTTGAGTAATCTGTTCCAGTGGGAGATGTCCCTGCCTATGGCAGGGGGGTTGGAACTGGATGATCTTTGAGGTCCCTTCCAACCTAAACCATTCTGTGATTCTATGATCTGCTCATGTGTACAGAGCCCCAAAAGGGAAGGGAATGGATGAATCCATTGAGTATTTCCCATTCTGGAAGGGCAGGCCACTATGACAGCCTTGGGAAGGTTGTGATGCATCGAGAAGTGGCTGCATGGCTTCATTTCTTCAGTGGAGGAGAAAGGAGGGCTGCAGGCAGAAATCTCTGAACATCATCTGGCCCTACACATTCACTCAGTCTCCTACAGCTGATGCTGACCAGGAGCCCTGGTTCTTCCCTTCAGACACATTGGTGCAAGCATAAACTTCTTGGCAAATAAGAGAGACAGCCATAATCTGTCCTGGAAAGCAAACCCTAATTCTTAATGTGCAGGTCATGGTTTCGTGTGCTCTGCATGCAATTTACAGGCCAGGTGAGCCTGGCCAGTGAAGGCCACTCTGTGGCCAACCCACTGCAGTGAAAACCATCAGCCATGAAAGTGCCCAAGTGACAGGTTCACTTCTTTAACTGGAGGCCTGGCATTTCCTGGGCATAGGCAAGCAACTGGAGGAGAAAAGCTATTCCATGGATGGGAGATGACCAGAGCCATGTGAACTCTTTGGGATGGAGAGCAAAATCAACATCTACAACAGAATTGCTTTGATCACAAGGTCACAGGAGCATCCTTCCATCAACACCACTGGTGACCTTCAGAGGAAAACAAAACCTCCTTTTCTTTTGGAGGGACATACCTTCCCCAAAGAAGGGTATGTCATGCATGGAACAGGCTCCCCGAGGGGAACTGAATGAATTTCCCACCCCCAGAGGCATTTAAAAGAGGCAGAGATGTGGTGCTGAGGGACACAGCTTAGCACCAGACTTGGTAGAGTTAGGAAATGCTTGGACTCAATGATCTTAAAGGGATTTTCCAGCCAGTTTTCAAGCGATTCTGTGGTTCTATGATGGAGAAGTGCCTGTTTTCCTCTCCTTGAACCTGCTGTACCCAGAGGCTGGCAGAAAGCTACTGAAATCTGACCCGAAGGTCTTAGGCTCTTTCCCTGGATTTTCTGCTGGGTTTCTTTCTCCTCCCTTGCTCACAACTGGTCCTCTTTCAAAATCCTTTCCTGCCTTTTCCCCTTTTATCACTGCCCTGTGAACATCCTTCTAGGCTAGCCCTCTTCACTGGCTTCCAGCTTGCTTTTGTCCGTACTGAACATGACAAGATTTTTCCTTTGAAGCTGATGTAATTTCGCTTTTCTGCACAGCCTTAGGCAAAGACTCTCAGCCCCTTTGCCTCTTCATCCTGTAAGTACTGCTCCAGGTAAAGATACCCCAAGCACGGAACGATGCACTGGAGCAGCAGGAAAGCCCTTGGCTGTGAAGTTGTTTGGAAATCACTGTTTTCTGAGGTTATACAAGAAGAGTTAATCCATGTTTCCAGTGTGAAGGGCTGTTTGATGTTGGGTTTGGCGGTTTTGTTGTCTTTTTGAGTCTGTTGGAATTTTGGGAGGTTGTTTGTTGGGTTTTTTTTTTTTTAGGTGGGGGGGAGGGGGTTCGGAATTCCTTTCATTCTTTGCCAGCAACTTCCGTGGAAATAAAGTTTCCAGCTAAAACTGCGTGCTCAAACCAGGACATTTTCTGCAGAAAGTGAAAGATTTTTCCCGGGACAATTGCAAAATTTCATCCAAACAGCAAGATTCGCACGAAATATTTTGCCCGGCGGCTAGGAACAAAGCACCGGGAGGGAGAGAAGCGGACCGAGAACCACCCCCCAGCAAATCTCCCCTACACCCAGCTCTGCCTTCAGCCCAGCACCGGGACAGGGCGGAGCGGTCAGTGGGCACCGGCAGGGACACATCCACACACACACACACACCCCTCCCCATCCCGCCGTGGGGCTTAGTTTGGGGACGGGGGTGGTGGGGTGGTGGTGCCCAACTCTTCCTCCGCGGCAGCTTCCCGGCGCGGGAAGAACAATCAGCGCCTTGTCCACGTCCCGGTCCCCGTGCCCTGCGGGGACAGCGCTGGCGGGGCCGCCCCGGCTCCTCGGCCGCCGCCGCCGCTCAGTCTGGCCCCGGCGGGGCGGGAGGCGGGAGACTGGAGGCGGCGGGGTGAGGGTTGTTGGGAGGGGATGGGGGATGAAGCCGCGACGCGCAGGTAGCGCGGAGGCGCAACGCGCAGTGCGGCCGCAGCGTGGCGCTGTTGTCACGGGCACCGGCGCCGTGTCCGCGGCGCCCCAGCGGCGGGACAGGCTGCGGCGGCGGGACGGGGACAGCATCTTGTGTATGTGTCCCACTCCCACACGCACGCAGAGCCTTCTGCCTTCCCACCGTGGCTTAACGGGGCTCGGTCTCGAAGGAACCGCGGCTAGGCTCGGAAAGGGGGGGACTCCGGGCAAGCCGCTGAGGGGGCGCGGCGGGCATGTGCCGGTAAACAATGAGTGTATTGTGAAATAGAAAACAGACTCCGAGCTCCCCCCTGAAACTCTTCGCTCCACACCGGATGTATTAAATAAAAACCGCTGGGGAAAATAACTAACGAACTACACAAATAAAGAAATAAAACTGCTTGAAAAATCATAGCAGAAAAATCAAGAAAACCCAATTCGGACCCAGGAAGGAGCAGGGGGGCAGGAAAGCCGCAAACCGGCGGGGTTTGTACTCCCACTGTCCGGTAAACCTCGGAGGGATGGCAACGGCTGCGAGTGTCCCCCGGGGGAAAAAAAAAAAAAGCTTAGGGTTTTTAAGGTTGTATCTGGTGGATTTTTGTTTTGGTTTGGCTTGGTTTGGTTTCCTTTTTATATCCTTTTATTTTTTTTTTTACCCTGACCTTGCTTCGCCTCTGAATAAAACAAGACCAAACTTTCCCTGCTGCAGGAAAAAAAAAAAAAAAACCAAACCTATCTCTATTTCCTTGCAAAACAAAACACAGACAAAAAGAAAACAACAACGACAACAAAATCATAAACCAAACAGCTTGTCAGGACGGTTTGACCGGGATCCGCTGCAGCTCCGGACACTGGGTGAGATACCAGCTCCCAGTTCCTCTCCTCTTTTCTCCCTTCAAATGGCATCCTCCTGCCCAGACGTGTTGGAAGTGCAGTGCCTTGGAATTTATGACACAAATGGGCTCCCCCTTCCTCTCCCTTTCTTCATCTGTTTAAAATCTCTTACCGTTCCCTCCAACTGGAGCTTTAATAAACTTGCTTCCCCCCTTCTCTAGTCGTAAACATGTATTCCTCTCTTTAGGAAAACAAAAAATTAAAGGGGAAAGGGAAGAGGTGGGGGGGAGAGATTTCCAATGGCTTTAAGTAAGTAATTAATATAATGAAATGCTGAGGGATTTGTTTAATGTGATTTTATATGAGCTGTGGACATTTCCAAAGCAAACAATAAGTTCAAGTACAACACGCACGGTTGTGTTACAAGTGTTACCCAGCTGGCTTGGAGATCTTCGGTGAGCAAACAGGCTAAATCTGGAGAGTAAACAGCTTCAGAAAAATCTACAACTCCAGGTCACTGAAAACAGCCTTTTATTTGTTTTCCTTCGTGTCTAGTAAAATTTGAGCTTTGGTTGGGTTTTCTTTTTTTTATTTTGGGGTGGGTTTTGTTTTTTTTTTTGGAGGGGTTGCCACGTTTTATGTAAAAATCACCACCGGGGTGGGCATCGCCGGTCTGTGGAACCCATCACCTAGAACCTGGGTGCTGGTGAAGAAGGATGCTGCTGATGCACGGTGCTGCGTGGAGAAGGTATATCTCTGCGCTGGTCACTTCTTGGGAAGTTGTTACTCGGGAAGTGGCCTTCTTGCAGCGGCGTCCCAATGCTCCTGCCCACGCGTGAGGGTAATGAGAG
Organism: Tricholaema leucomelas; assembly: GCA_013400475.1. Lineage (NCBI taxonomy): Eukaryota > Metazoa > Chordata > Aves > Piciformes > Lybiidae > Tricholaema lacrymosa > Tricholaema leucomelas. The sequence goes on along the minus strand of WAAF01013762.1, from coordinate 59,786 downwards.
CTCCCCCCACGCACACCCAGTGACGAGCGTATGACAGTGGGCCGCAGCCGGCGATGAGTATCGTGAGTGAGGAGAGGCCACGCGTGGAGTCCCTGCGCACCTGGACCGGGGAAGGGAAGGGGGGGGGGGGGGTCTCTCCGCCCACGGGCATCATGCCACAGCCAGGTGGATGTCACCAGTGCCCCCAGCAGCTCCCACGTACCCCACGGCACAGAGTCCTGCCGGGAGCCTTCAGGCCGTGCTCGGGTCTTCAGTGCAGGAAATGATGTAACTACAAATTAAGTTGGCTTTTGGTCGTTGGGTTTGGGGCTTTTTGGGGGGGGGGGGGTGGTTTATTCTTTTATTAGCTTTGCTTTGGGGGCTGTTCGTGGGGGTTTTTTTTGGGGGGGGAGATGAGCTATCATTTACTTCATTTAAGGCAGAGGTCGCAGATGAAGTCGTGTCCCCCCCCGCCGCCCCAGAGAGGGAGGTCGATTAAGAGTAGAATAGACCCAGTTAGACGCGAATGCATCAGCGCTGGGAATCAGGAGCTCCCGGTGCATCGTTCCCAAGAGGCACCCAACGGTAAACCGGGGCTATCCGTGCGGGACACTGGGCTAAGAGGCGGGGAGTGGGGGAGAGGTGGGGGTTGCGGTGAAGCCCCCTTACCTACTGCAAGGGCTGGGAGGAGGTGAGTGGGGGAGCCGGAAACCTCCCTATTGCGACGCTGCAGCTCGGAGATCGCTGTTGGTATTCGCTTTAAAAGCGCTTGAATGGGACTTCTTTTTTCTCCTTCTTCTTCTTCTTCTTCTTCTTCTTCTTCTTCTTCTTCTTCTTCTTCTTCTTCTTTTTTTTTTTTTTTTTTTTAAGCCGAAGCTTTGTTGTGCTAAACTAGTTGGACGAGTTAGGGTGTCGCTGCTCCCGATTGCTCTGGCCAATGGAACCCGATCCACCCTGCTGTGCGTAAGAGCGCAATTAAGGATTTAACCAAGCCTATGCTGAGCCCCAGCCAGCAGTCTGCCGGAGACAGACAGAGCGCCGCAGCCTCCTCCCCCAGACATGTCTGCTTAGACCCCAGCAGCCCCCAGCAGCAGCCAGCCCCAGCCAGCCCGCCGGCTCCCAGCTATGACAGGAGTATTTGACAGAAGGGTCCCCAACATCAGATCCGGCGACTTCCAGGCTCCTTTTCAGACGGCCGCAGCCATGCACCACCCGTCCCAGGAATCTCCCACTTTACCCGAGTCCTCGGCTACGGATTCCGACTACTACAGCCCGGCGGGGGGAGCCCCGCACGGCTACTGCTCGCCTACCTCGGCTTCCTACGGCAAAGCTCTCAACCCTTACCAGTACCAGTACCACGGCATGAATGGATCTGCTGGGAACTATCCTCCCAAAGCCTACGCAGACTACAGCTACGCCAGCCCCTACCACCAGTACAGCGGGGCTTACAACCGCGTACAGAGCTCCTCCAGCCAGCCAGGTGAGAACCGAGGGCCGGGGGCATGGTGGGGACGACACACATGGACCTTGCCCTGGTGTAGCTGAGGCTGGAAAAGCGCACCCCGGCAGACCTCTCTGCCCCGTGGACTGCGGGGATGCAGCTTACCTGGAAGCACAAGGGGAAATATTTTTTTTTTAAAGCATTATTTTCCTCCCCCCCCCCCAATTAAAAAAAAAAAAAAAGGGAAAATAAATTTAAAGGAAAATTAAGGAAATATTGAAAAAAAATGGTCGGAAAAAGGTCCAGTTTTCCTGACCAGCCCGTACTGTCTGAACCACAAATCCCTGGACTAGTGCTTTAGAGAAGCAAACATCGGCCAGATGCCCCTGGGCCCCCACGGCTGCCTCTGTTTTCCTCCTTCCCACCCCGCCACTCCCCGCCTGCCCCGCAGGAAGAGGGGGAAAAATAACCGAGCCTTGTTGCGTGTCTCAAAACTCAGGTTGGCGGTGGCAAAGAAAGTTTCCTTCTCCCTTTGCTGGAGGGGCGGGGGAGGAGACTGGGAGGGGGAGCCCAACAGTGGTGAGGCTGCGAAGCCGGGAGAGTTTTTTACTGGAAGCGCCGCATTTTTAGCGTTTTCTAGTTGCTTCTTTGTAAGTTGCCGTGGAGGGGAAAGAAAAATAAATAAATAAAATACAAGAGGGAAGGAAAGAAAAAAAAAAAAAAAAAAAAGAAGGGCAAAAAATCCCAACCAAACAGCAAGTCTGCAGCCAAGCCAAGCTGCTGAGGCTTGGCTGGGATGAGCGCGGTGGCACTTGGGGACACGCCGGCGGCGGCGGGGGGAAGCGGTCGGTGCTCTGTGTCGGTCTCTCCACTCTGGGCCAGCCTTTTCCCAGCAAGGCGCCTATAATGGGGCTACTTCCCTCGCCGAGCGCGCATCTCTTCCGCTGCCTCCCGCGCAGTGTTACGCGACCGGCTTCGTGGAGGATGCCCGGGGCGGAAGGCAGAAGAAGGCCAAGGCCCGGCACGGAAAGAGCAGGGAGGAGGGGGGCCGTTTCACAGCGGGGAGCCGTCGGAGGGAGCCCCGAGGGGAGCCGCGGGGGCCCGTCGGGCCGGCGCCGCTGCCCTGCCCAGCCCGGCCCGGCCCGGCCCGCGGGCGGGACGCTGCTGCCGGCGGTGGCACAGGCGGAGCGGAGCGGGGCCGTTCCGCGCCTTAATGTCTGCGTCTGTGTCTCTCTCCCGCCCTTACGCCCGTGCAGAGAAAGAGGTGGCGGAGCCCGAGGTGAGGATGGTGAACGGCAAACCAAAGAAAGTGCGCAAACCCCGCACTATTTATTCCAGCTTCCAGCTGGCCGCCTTGCAGAGGAGGTTCCAGAAGACCCAGTACCTCGCCCTGCCCGAGCGGGCCGAGCTGGCCGCCTCCCTGGGGCTCACGCAAACACAGGTATCTCGCTTTGCTCGGTTCTGCTCGCTAGCTCGGTTCGGTTCGGCTCGGCACGGCTCGGCGCGGCTGGGCAGAGAACCCCGGGTGCCCCCCGGCGCGGTGGGAAGGACCGGCTCGGGCCCCGCGGAGGGGCCGGGGAGGGGGCGGTGGGGAGCGGGTCGCTGGCAGCCGCGGAGCACCAGTTTGCCAGGCGGGCATTAATGGTGTCGGTTTGCCTCCCCTCCTTCTCTTCCTCCCTTCTTCCCCTCCCCACCCCCACCCCCNCCCGCACTCCGCACCCCTTCTAGGTGAAAATTTGGTTTCAGAATAAAAGATCCAAGATCAAGAAGATCATGAAGAACGGGGAGATGCCCCCGGAGCACAGCCCCAGCTCCAGCGACCCCATGGCCTGCAACTCTCCACAGTCGCCTGCGGTTTGGGAACCTCAGGGCTCATCCCGCTCCCTCAGCCACCATGCCCACGCACACGCTCACCCTCCAAACTCCAACCCGTCCCCTGCATCCAGCTACCTGGAGAGCTCCGCTTCCTGGTACCCCGCTGCCAACTCCATCAACTCCCACCTCCAACCCCACGGCTCCCTACAGCACCCGTTAGCGCTGGCCTCTGGGACAATTTATTAGAGCCTGACCCTTATTATTTTTTTAAGTGTTTTTGGTTTTTTTTTTTGTTGTTTTTTTTTTTTAAGGTTGTTTTTGGTTGGTTTTGGGTTGTTTTTGGTTTTTTTTTGAGTTGTTGTTGTTGTTCCTTGGACTCCTGTGTTTTACTGTTAAGGAATAATAACGACAGGAATGCATTCGGGGACTTTTTAAAAGGGAAAAGAAACAGACAAATGTGTAAAGCTTGTGCATGTAACTTATTGCATTTCAAAGGAACCCCCTCTTTTTTTTTTTTTTTTATACGGTACGGACTTCTTTTTTTGTTGTTTTGGGTTTTGTTTTGGTTGGTTTGGTTGTTTGTTTTGTTTTGTTTTGTTTTTTTTTTTGCTCAGCTGTGGACACTATCAATGGTGCCTTGAAAAACAAAAAAAAAAAAAAAAGGAAAAAAAAATCAACAAAATTATATAGAAGGATCACAGAATTGTAGAATACCACAGTATTTNAAAAGAAAAAAAGAAAGGAAAAAAAAAAGAAAGAAAGAAAAAGAAAAAAAAAAAAAAGAAATCTATGACCTCAACTTTTCCAGAGACTTTTTTTCATTGTTATTTTAACCCTGTAAATAATTGTAGATAGAGGAATTAAACTGTATATTCTGAATAAAATAAAATTATTTCGACCACGAGAAACGTTTACAAAATCCCCCTTCCCTGAGTAAGAGGGAGCAAAACTGGTGATGATGCCCGTGATGATACCAAATTGCTCGCAGAAAGTGAGGTAGGGAAGAGGGTTTGCTGTTCCTTGGTTTGGTTTTTTAAGCGGTCCGATCCCGCGAGTTCACATTCAGTCGCCGTGCTGCGTCGTGCCAGTGTTGGTAGGATCTGACCCTTGGAAGATTCCCCGTGGAAGATGCTCCCTCCCCACTAGCAAAAGGGGCTTTTCCAGCACGGCGTACGCCTCGTTGCAGGGCCAGTTAAGCCGAAGCGAAAGCTGCCCATCCTGATGCTAGAAAACAAATCTCTCGCCTTAAGCCGCCCTGAATCCTTTCCTGAGAGCAATTAGCAGTCGAGAGCTGCACACTCCACAGCCCATCAGTCGCCCGTGTGCGCTCGGCTAATTATACAAATTACGTTTCCATCAAAGGGAGCCACTAAATGGGAGAAAAGGATAAAATGAGGGCCCCGCTCCCTTTGCTCCTGCTAAAAAGTCTGCGGCGGCTCTGGCTGGAGAAGGGACTTTGCAGAGGTATTTGTTTTCTGGTGTGGGTGTTTTTTTGGGGGGCGGGGGGGGATTGTTTTGTTTGGGGAGTTTGTTTTGGTTTTAATCTCTCTCTGCGCTATTTTAGGGGCAGCCAAGCCATCCCTAGCACTGCCCAATGCACCGATGATGGGGACGGGGACACGGCTCCAGCTCGGCCGCCCACGGAGCACTGTGCTTGGGGCCCTTCTCCCGGCAGAATCCCCAGGTTTTCCTCGGCAGCACCCTGCCCGTGGAGGCCCCACGGCGATACGCGATCCCGCGAGGCCCCCTCTGCCGTCACGGGAGGGGAGCAGGGAGCCGCGCTGAAAATCCACGGCCGTGCCGGGGGTGGAGGGGAAAGACGGCTGCAGGGAATGTGACAAAGGCGTCGCTTGAAGGATCCCCGAACTAGGACATTCCTTGCTGCCAGCCCGGGGTGGCGGGGAGAGCTCTGGCAGGGTGGGAGGAGAGGCCTGAAAAAGCAGGCTCCTGCCCTGGGGCACGCTTACCTGTCTCCAGTCTGCCTCCCCTCCTTCCTTCTCTTTCCGTTCCTGCCTGCCATGTTTTGTGCGTGTGCGTGAGTGCGTGTGCGACTGTGCGTGTTTTCCCCCACGCCGCCCCCAGAGAAAGCAGCCCGGGGTTGCTGTTTTGTAACAGGTCTGGGGGGGGGTTGGTAAATGGCTCCCAGTACAATAGACCAGTTTGTTCGGTGAAGCTGCTCCCTGCACGCTGGGGAAGGGTGCGTGGGTGCCGGAGGCAGGTCGGTGGGGGCCGCTGGCGGCCGCCCACCCCTGCTCGGTTAGCGAGCTGCCCTGCCGCCGTGCCCTCGCCGTTCCCCGTGTCTCCTCAGCGGCTCTGGGGGTCAGTATCCTGCAAGGTTTCAGGAAGATCCTGCTTATTTCGCTCGCAAGGTTTCAGGGACTTTCCGTGACTCTGGAGCTGCTGTAAAGCTCGGCTTTGTCTCTTCTGCTAACTTCCACCCCGTGTAAAAAATAAACCAAAACCAAACCAAAACAAACCCACAAGCCTGACCTTTTTATTTTCTTACATTCTTTTCCTCGTTACTCTCCAGGCAGGCATTATTTTTACTTCTTTTTTTTTTGTTTTGTTCCTTCCCCCCCCCAAACCTGTAGTAGGAGATTATCCCCTCTCCAAGGGTCCCTTCCCCGTGCAGAAAGGCTTGGACACAAGAGGTGGATGTCTGTTTTCCCAGGCCCGTCCACCCACCCTCTTATTTGAGGAGTTGCCGCGGGGCTGTTGGGTTCCGGTAACCTGCAGAGCCCAGGGAGCAGAGGCAGCTCCGGGCAGGCGGGATGCGGTGGGCAGGATGCGGTGGGCAGAGGTGGGAATTCCCACTGCCGGCGCTGCCGGACACCTTGTGCTCTGACGCTGCTCCCCACTCCAAGCCAGCCGGCTCAGTTTCCATGCCAATCTCTCTCCTTGCTTAATTTCTTCTCCTTTCAGCTCGGGGTAATGTTGGTCAGGTTGATGGGAGCCTGGCACCCTTTTCCAGAGAGAGTAGTCAGGCCTGGTGAAGAAGTGACCCTCACCGGGGCTCCTCGCCGTCTCTGCTCTAATGCACACCCACGTTCTACCGCCACCCTCCCCTGTCCCAGCGGAGATGCTCCTGCCCCCTTGGCCCCGTGCACACAGGCAGGCGCATCCCGGAACCTCCTCTGCCCGCGGCCGGAGGGAGCCTGGCCTCTCAGGGCCTCCCCCCTTGCCTCCCCGGGAAAACGATGAGATGAACTGTCTTTTGTCTGCCTCTGGGTTTGGGCTCGGCGGACTGCTGGCTCGGGGCTTTTTTTCCTTCCCCCCACCCTCCCCCCTTTCTCTCTTCCCCTCCCTTCTCTTTTCCTGGCGGCCACTTCCATGTGGAGCCTGGGCAGCTCGGGGAGCCGAGAGGAGCCACATTCCTGTGGGTGCCGAGTGGCTCCAGGGCTGAGCCACAGGGCCTGACACACACAGAGACACACAGGCGCACAGACAGACACACAGACACAGAGCAGCCTGCAGCCCCAGCTGCCCCAGATCGACAGCTTTTGACACTGCCTACACCCCTGAGGTTCACCCACCCACAGCATATCCACACCACCACCCCTCAAAAAAACCCCACGCTCATCCCCGGGTGGGATGCACACCCACAGAATCTACATACAGCTGATTGTCCACCAGTCCCATCTATGGACACCTCTTTTCACCTAAGAACCCCCGCGCTGTGCTCCCTGCCCGGGCATCTCCGCACCCCTGGCAGGGAAGAGCCTCCATCCGGGGGAGCGCTGCCTCCTCCTCCCCCAGCGATTCGGTTTCCCACTCCCTCCTCCCTGGGGAATAAAAAAACAAAACACACCAACCCCTCCAACCTGTCACCGAGTTAAAGCAGCCCTCTCGTCAAGCGTCCCTGTCGCACTCCGCTGCCTTTGGTGTCCCCCCATCAATTCATGTCCCCACCTCAACCGGCACCCGCTGCCCGCTCCTCACCGGCCACCTCTGTGTCCCAAACGTGCATGGCACATGTGGCATCGATTAAAGGTTTCTACCACGCAATTTTGCGACTGACAGACTTTAGGTGGTTCGGTTGCAGATTAGGGAAAGGAGATCTGTTGCTACAGGGAAGTCAGGATGGGGTGAGAGGGAGAAGTCCCTCTGCTTGCTTTCGGTTGCCTGCAGTAAGGTAGCAACCTGTTCTATGGATCAAAACAAAAGGAACGGTGGAGTTTGCATTAAGCCTCCCTTTCTCTCTCTTCTGTTAGGGACAATCTGTGTTACCTCAAATGCTTCTGCTCTTTGTTCGGTGGTGCGTCTCTTCACATGCGATTTGGGAGAGTAAGCCATGGTTTATCAGCCAGGAATAGCCACCCCCCCTACAAACACCGACACGCACCCACGCCCGGGTGTCTGCGTAAATACCTTACATGGACACGACCCTCCAAGCCGCGGGGGAAAACAAAAGCAAAACAAAACCCCTCACTCCTAGGACCTCTGGCTTCCTTATTTCCCTTTAGATGCGGGTGCAAGGATTCAGGCCCGGCTAGAAGCTGCGACAGATCCAGCTCTAGGCAGGGAGGAGCCTGGGGCTGGCTCCCTGCTCCACTCCCGTCGCTGCCTGACCCTTGGCAGTCCCGGGGAGGTTGCCCAAACCTCAACCTGGACATTAGAGGGAGGATCAGCGAGCCTCATCGGGCCAGATCCTGGCTTGGATCCACGATCCTGCGGGGGCATCGTCCTCCTGCCTTCGGAGGTGGCTCTCTCCATCCCGGAGAATCTTTACAGTCTCCTCGATATGCACCATATAGAGCGCTTTATTGGGCTTTCAGGGGCTGCAGCCACTGAACTTTCCTTTACCTTTCTTCATGTTATTTTGTATTAATTCCCTTGGAAAAAAAACGAGCGGATGAAGGCTGCGAGCCGCCCTTGCGGCTGCAGCCGAGAGAGGCCGGTAAAAACCGGGGCTGTCACCCCTGCTACCCACGGGGCCAGCCATGAGCGCTGCCTCCCTTCACCGGTACCTGCTGGCGGGGCAGCAATCGCGCTTTGATGATTTGGCTCATTAAAAATGAAGCAGATTTGTGTATTTGGCGTCCAGGGTTAATAAAAGCTAATCAGGAGTGGAAAGCCAGCTAGCCCAGTGAGTTAACCTCGCTAGCTGCAGGTAGTCCTGTTAGCTAGGCTCTTTTGGTTAATTAATTACAATTGAGTCGGTTCTGTGATAATTTCCTTAAGGACCCCTGAAGGCTGGTCCAGCGAATGAGTGGGAGCGCGGAAGGCCAGGCCGGCTCCTCAGCTTCCCGCGGAGGATGCCCGGCCCTGGCATCTCGCAGCCAGCGTCCCGCATTGCTTCTCCACCTCTTCTCCCCACCCCCACCCC